>VZSC01019415.1:181954-222758 GCA_013398225.1 Steatornis caripensis
GGGGGGGGGAGAAGAGAGGAAACAAAAGAAAGGGTAACACAAGTATAAGCAAAAATAAGTTTACAAAATGCTACTGAGGAGCATGAGTTGTAGTGATTTTCCTGTGGTTTACAAAAAAATACTGTCTGCTGTTTGGACAGATGCTTTTCCCTAGGGATTTTTGTTGTTGTTAAACTAAATTTTTATATGAATGTGATAACTGGGATAAACACCAGTTTAAATTTGTGTCACCTTTCTTTCCTGAAACAAAAAATTTGAAAACACAAAAAAATTTGTGTTTACATATGCTTTTCCAATTTAAGTGTTTTCTGATAGAGGAAGTTTTTTTGATAGCAGGTAAGGGCCATGCCGTTTTGTGGGGTTTTGTGTTCTGCTTTGTTTTTTTTTAAAAAAAGCAAAGCTGATGGTGCTTTAAAGCTACAGCACTCTCTTCTGTTCCCAACACTGCAGGTAAAAGGTGTATTAATCCAGTGTTTAAGTCTTTATCAGTTAGCTTTTGTAGTAGAATGATTCGTCCACGCGAGACAATGTAAATTACTTGCATGCCTAGTGTGCTCCAGGGTTACACTTCTTTTCTTGCAGAAAGTCCTGTGCTACTGCACTGCTTCTTGGTTATCTTGGTGGTGTTTAGCAGTGGTACCTTACTTCATAGTGTGTGGTTAGTAACTCAGCATGGACAAACCGTAGTGGTCTGAGCCCAAAAGAAGTGCTCTGATGAGGAGGAGCTGCTCCTTGGAGCATCACAGGAGGAAGTAATTTGCCTCTTGTTAAACCATTTCTTATGCTTGCTTTTTCTTTTTGCTCTATTTCCTCTTTTTCACAAAATTCAGCATCACCTCAAAAATGCAGCAGTCTGTTAAGCTGGGTTTTTTTCTGTTTCTTTTTTGGACCGTGCCTTACCGTTTCCCCATCGTTTTGCTGAAGTTGATGCCTGGCAGTACTGTGTGCAGTCTCTAATCGTAAAGACCCTGCTGTTTGTGTTAATTCTGTTGGCAGATTGATGTTTTCACACTTGTAATAGGAGCAAGCTGTGTTCCAGGCAGAGTTTTATCTATTCTTTCTAGAAGTCCCTCCACTTTACATAAATGCGTATTCCTCTGCTCTGAATATGTTTCAAGACAAGCTGTACACTTTAGGTGGGGGAAAAAAAAGTTAGACCAATGCAGAAGCTGGCTAGTTGGTCTGAATATTTAGACAGTGATTCAAATGCCATGAGATCAGCGGTGGACTTTCTCCTTCCTCTGGGGAAGTAAGCCAGTTTTTGGTGTGGGGTTTTTTTTTACCTGGTTATTACTGATAGCAAAGCTGTTTCTTTACTTGATGTGTTGCTAAAAGCATGTCTGCTTTTACCTGTCCTGCAACTCCAGATACGNTTTTTTTTTTACGTGGTTATTACTGATAGCAAAACTGTTCCTGCTCAGGAGAGTTCTTTACTTGATGTGTTGCTAAAAGCATGTCTGCTTTTACGTGTCCTGCAACTCCAGGTACGGCCTGCGAAGTTATAATGATGTGTCTTTTTTTTTTTTTTTNTAGACCAATGCAGAAGCTGGCTAGTTGGTCTGAATATTTAGACAGTGATTCAAATGCCATGAGATCAGCGGTGGACTTTCTCCTTCCTCTGGGGAAGTAAGCCAGTTTTTGGTGTGGGGTTTTTTTTTACCTGGTTATTACTGATAGCAAAGCTGTTTCTTTACTTGATGTGTTGCTAAAAGCATGTCTGCTTTTACCTGTCCTGCAACTCCAGATACGGCCTGCGAAGTTATAATGATGTGTCTTTTTTTTTTTTGTTTGTTTTAATAAAGATTTCATAGTCTGGGGCTTGGTGATCTGTTCTGATTCAGTCCAGCCCAGTTCAAATATAAAAATACCATCACCATGGAGTAACTACTGCAAAGACAGTCTTGTAGACGAGTGTCTCTCAGCTATTGTGCTTAAGGCAAGAGTATAATAGATCCTCTTCGGAGAAATCCTGTTTATAGCTTTAGTAGACTTAAAAAAAAAAAAGAATGCGCTTCCAGTTGCAGAATTAACCGATAGGCTTTTGGGTCACGAGGCCTCGCGCATTTGCAATTTGCACGGTATAGAAAGATGCTTCTCTCCTGACTTGCTAGTGGAGAGACCAGGTCTTGCTGCTGCTCTCCCTGCACTTCCTAAGTGTCCTGACAGTTCCAGTGGCTGGGTAGGAAGCCTCACTCTCCCTTATTTTAAAGACCTTGCTGCAGCTCTCTGTCTGCACTTTGCCTCTCCTGTTTCCCATAGATACGAAAGATGAGCAGTCTTCCGTAAAGATTGCAGTACTTGGCAGAAGTACACAGTGAGAGTGCTGGAGAGCCAAACTGAAGTATCTTCTGTTGCCGTCCTTCGCACTGATGGACCAGACTGTGCCTTTTCTTCGCTGTGCTCCTGGCTCTGCATATGTCTGCCCGTGAAGAAGCTTTCTGTAAGGGTCCATCTCAAAAGAGATGTGTCCATGTGTTTGAGTGGAGGCAAGCTTGCTGTTACTGAATGGCTGTTCAAGCAATTCACTTTCCATAAGCTTTGCAGGATCTCATGTGATGCTCTCTCGGTCATCCGGCTGAGAAAACACTGCTTTGCACTTCTGAGCAGGCTTCCTTTGCAGCTGCTTTACGTGCTGTGTAATGGATGCTGAGGCTGGCTCACGCCTTGTCCTGTGTTTTGCTGGTTATTTCTTATGCTTCTGCATTTACCTCGGCCAGCTGATACCTTCAGTTGCTACTTACTTGTAAACTTTAATATGCTTGATTTACGAAGTATGAGGAAGTCTTGTAAGTGACTGGTAATCAATAAACAGGTCCATTAATAGATTATGCAGAAGTAAACAAATTAATTGGTAAACAACTTCACGCTGGTAGTCAGACATGATAGCGTACATGCTGCTACTTTTACCAGTCAATGAAAAGGCAGGATCAGTTGATCCATTGCTCTTCCCATGCTGGCAAGAAAATGTTTGTCCCCTCAGAGAAGAGGCATGCTGGAAAGGAATGGCATGGTCTAGCTGCAGACTTTACTATTTGGGTATTGTTTAAAGCATGTACATTGCTAAGTTTTGCATATGCTCCTGATAAAATATATATTTTAAAAGGCTGCATGTTTTTGTGTACAAAAATTCAAAGGCAGTTTCCATCACTTCCAAGTGATGGAAAAACATAGTCCCTGTAAGATCCTAATGCGTCCCTTTTTGCCTGAAGCCTTTAATACTCACTGTCTGTTTCTCTCAAAAGGCTCCTGAATACAGTTTTGGTTTCTGGGAAGAATTAAGCCCAGGTGACTAATGCTGAGCTCTTTTCGTGGGGAGCAAACTACTGAGGAGCTTTTTCCATTCCGTGGGAGAGCTGGATGGAAGCGTGGCAGCTACCTTGCGTGGTCCTGCCACTGCTGCCCTGCTGTTGCGCTTCCATGAGCACATCCTTTGGTGCTGTGTCCTCAGCTAAGCCGTTTTCCTCTCCCCAAGGGCTAGCTTGCAGCAGTAAGGTCTGATGTGTGCCCAGAAACTTATGTCACTTTCACTTGGCTACCAGAGAATGCTGCTGCATCCCTGGGTAGGAGAGTTGTCCCCCGGCTTCGAGCATAAAGACTAGGGCAGCCTACAGATGGAGTAGCATAGCAGCATGGTCCTGGGTTACAAATGAGTGTCTTGGGGAATTTTGGGAGGACCCTTCTTCCTGAGCACACTGGCCACTCTGTGGGAGGTGCAGAGCAGAGGAGTTGCAAACTCAAGGGCACGTTTCATCTTCTAGCACTTGCTCGTGCTGCTTGGTATGAGGCAGGAAGGCTTTGCAGCACGAGGGTGGAGTATGGGCGGTCATGCTGAACTAAGAGCTGTGTCTAATCCTGCGATGAAGACTAACCAGAAAGCATTTTTCTCTCTGTTGTTAAAGCTTGAGGTCACCAGGGAGTGCTGCTTGTACGGGGAAAAAAAAGAAAAAAAGGATGTCCGTTGACATCTAGGACCAATGCTCAGCGATTTCCCCATCTGTCCCAAAAGGTACAGGGTGATGACTAAGTCTGCTAGGGCTCCACAGCCCTGGAGCTTTCTGGAGGCATCTCCTATTGGACCTTTTGAAAAATCCCAAAGGAAAGGTGGGAGGCAGGCTCACATCCCATCACTGAGAGAGGACTGCACTGAGATTTAAGGGTGTTGCTAGCAGATGCCAAAGGCCCGCGGCAGTTGCATCTCCCACTTCTGTGGACTGAGTGCCAGTTGTCTTTGCTGCCAGTGCTGCACCTGTTCTGTGACGAAGCTGCATCGGTTCTGGGATCCAGTTCTTCAGAGCACCCAAGCAACTGGGAGGTGTCTTGGTATTCCTGGTTCAATGGCTTTGAATAGGGGCTTCCTGCTAAGGAGTGCTCAGTGTTTGAAGGCAGGTGTGTGTTCTACCCCAAAAGCAGCGTGTGGACACTGAATTCAATACCTTGCCTCCTTGTGACACGCTTGCTCTTGGATGCGTCGTGCTAGTCCTGGAGTGATGCCGAGGCAGCCAAGTTTGAAAAGTCAGTGTCCTTCTGGGAATTTGCTGCAGAGCATGACCTCGTTGTCCTGGCTGTTGGTTGCAGGGGGCACTTTTCACATCATCTGCAGCTGGTCTTGTTTGCTGCCCTGACAAGCAACACTTTTCCCGTTCTTCCTGATTGATGCATCTTTGCAGAGAAATTTTCGTTGTCTCAGGGGATAGTCAGAGGGTTGAGGTGTTGGGTCTTAAAGTTCCTGGGAAAGGGTAATATATGCCATCATTACACCTTTAACTCGCTCAGGCTCTTTATTATTCTGCTTTGCAGATAGTACTGGTGTCCTACCGGTATGCCTCTGAGAGGACAAAATACCTGGTAGGTGAGGGGAGTTCTCAGTTTTAAGGCCACGTTTCATCATCAGTACGAGGCAGCCCAACTGTGGGTTGCTGCCAAAGGCAGGTTTGTTTCCAGGTAGTTGTCTGTCTGTCTTGCTGCAGGGCTGTCTTGATTAAAGCAACTTAAGCTGATTGTGAAACTGCAGCCTAGGAGTCTAGTTGTCTTGGGAGCCTAAGACTTCTCTGGAGAATGTCTGGAAAACATTAAGATGTTAAGAAAACATAAATGTTTCTGTACGGTTTTTTGATGGGACTCCGTAGGGCTGCCCTGGTAGGGTTTCATCAGGAAGATGCTCAATGCTTGCTTTCTGTCAGTTAGCAAAACCAGCTTTCCTGAGATGTTTTTCTGTAATAAACCTTACAAAGCTTATTTCTAGGTGGTTTTGAGAGAAGCACAGAATTACCTCTGCTTTTTTCTCAGTAGAGGACGACTTTGTTCTGATTTGCTGCTTTGAGTTGGTAGATGATGGCTCGTTCATCTATTTGCTTTATCTTCCCAAGATGTCGTTGTGGCAGTACCTAGAGGCTGAAATCAGGATTAGGACCCAATTTGCCATGGTCCCACAAACTGATGTGTAAAATACAGCGGTGCTTATAAGGCTGTGCGAACCCACGTGCTGTTTGGATGAGACTGGCTTCCAGGCAGGCTGGCCATGGCGTGGCCCCAAATTCAGCAGTAGCAAGTCATCCTTGTGCCGTTGTGGGCATGGGCTGTGTGAGGTGGTGTAGCTAGCCATCCGGCTGATAGCCGAAGCAAACGGTCTCCTCCTCCTCCTCCCTTGCATTACTCTGGTACTGTTACCCTTTCGCTGAGGCAAACCTCAGCCGTTCCTGCTTTGACCCAGCAAGTGCTGAGGTTCTGGTCTGGTGCTGGGAGGCCACTCGAGTGGCCGTAGAGAGAGGAGGGGAAGATTAGGGTTTTTCTTAATGCGTTTTTAGGCCACGTTTGAGCTGTTTAATCAGAGGAGTCTCGAAATTAATGACAGATGTGTTTTCCAAAGCTCTGCTGCACGTGAGTTTAGGTAGAATAAACAGTGCTAAATAAGCTGTGCTATCACTCTGGGCGTTAATAAGCCTCCTGACTGATAGCAGAAGAATGCAAATAAATAACGCCCTTGACTGTTTCATTGATAGACTGCGAGGCCTTTGACCAAGCGATTACATCTCAAAATGCACTTCTCCGGGAGCTAAAACATGAAGTGGTGTTATTTTAAAAAAATTACAACAAAAACAAACAACTTGTAGGGTATCCCAGAGGCTGATGATTGATTTCAGCTTTTATTAATTCATCTGCAGTGCCTTTGCTGGAGCTTTTAGTGTTTAATTGAGGTTAAGGGGTTGGAATCTGTGGTAAACAAAAGAATAGCATATGGGCAGTCTGAAATTGTGTATGTTTAAGTAAGAGCGTTCCTTCTGGCCACTTGTTTTCATTGGGCATTTACTGTTGGCTCAACTTTTTTTTTTTCAAAGAAGGTATAAGCGTGCAGTGCTAGCAAGTTAATAATTCATTATGTTTTATCACATCCTAACATACCTCTAAAGAAAAGAAGGCTGAGCTGGGCTTGTGTTTGACCTCCCCTTCCAGTTTAAGGACGTTGCTTCTTTAACCTCTTACCTGCTGTGGCGGGACCCACAAGCTCGTTCGTTTTAAAATGTGAGAAGAAAAAAAACCTTCTCCCCCCTTTTTTTACTTCCTTGCTCCCAGGGTCCACAGTTGTTCTCTTAAAAATTCAAATGAACAAAGCAGGTGTGAGACCAGAGGCGAAGCTTTCCGGAAGCTTTGTTTTATAGGGGATGTGGGGAAGTGGGATTCAGTTTCTTCAATTATCCACAGAAAATTGGGTGTACATGTTTTTTGTGGTCGCTTCTTTTGTCTGTCCTGTTTTCACTTCTTTTACAAGCAGTGTGAACGTCTTCACTTGGAGGTGATCTCTCTGTGCAAGTGGGAATGCGTACCGACCAGTGCAGTGATTTGACAACTAAGACAAACCTTTTCGTGTTGGAAAGCTTGAGCTCATACTCCGAAGTCTGTCTTTATGCTCTTGATAAAGTTTATGGTGCCTATGACATCAGCCGGCAATAATAATGGTGACCTGTTGCCCTCGAGTCATTCTGTAGACATTTGTAATTTATATACAGCTGTTAGTAGTGTGTAGCCTGGAGCTTAAGAGAGCTCATCAGTATAATTATATCGATAAGAAAGAATAAATCAGAGGTTTTCTCTTAATATTTCATTTAATGGAAGCTTTCACCTGTCCCAGGAACTCAAATGTGTTTTTTCCTGCTTGCTTGTAATATATAGCAATCTCCTTTTTATAACTCCTGGTTCTTGTTTAATTAAATTCCGATTTTGAAAAAAAGTAATTATAATATCCTTTAATAACCACCTCTTTTCATTAACAAAATAAATGCAATTTTTGTATACCTCTGTCTCATAAGAGATGCTTTACGTAAACGACTTGTTTAAAAAAATGCTTTCTTAAGAAGCATTGTATATGCCAGCTCAGGGAAGGAGGTGCATGGAACAACTTTTGTACTTGCAAAAAGATGCTTATAGATCTTTTTTCTTGTATTTGATTTAAAACAAAAAATAATGTTTGAGTGCAGAATTGAAGGGAGAGTGGCAAACCTGAGTTCTTTTTTCTGTACTGAACTTTGTTTTCCTGTGACAGTTTAGTTTTCCCATCTCTCATACAAGAGTTTCTTTCCACGATATTTTTCCCCTGAAACAGGACAAACATGATTGTAAATACCAGATGTTTTTAAAACTTACACGTAACACACACATGCGTGCGTACATACATACATATGTATATGTGTTGGTTTTTAGCATAGCATGACCTGCTTCCTTGCTGCTTATGATCCCTTGTCTTACATGTTGGAGGGTGAAGGAGAAGCCCATGCGTGCCTTCACAGCCTGTCCCCCTGAAGGTGGGCTGTGTCGTGGACGCTGGGATAGGGTAGCACTGCCAGTACTGGTGCGTTTGGCTGCCCTTGCTGGGGTACATGCCCATCCTTGGGGGCACGGGGGCTTTGGAGGCAGGTGTCAGCCAGCAGCACCTCCGCTGCTGCGCCGGTGATGGGTGTCTGGGTGTTGCTGGCCCAAGGGAGTCGTGATGAAGTGACTTTGTTCGGGGCAGCTGGGGTTTGACTTGCATCAAATCTTGCACGAGGATGGAGTGGACCCCATGAACTGGTTGCTGTCTTGCTGGTTTCAGTCTCTGCTGGTGTTCATCCCTAACGCACCCTCAACGAGCCTCTTCCCCTCTCTCTGGATTCGTTGTGTGTCACAGGATGCTTCCTCGCCCTGGAGAGCATTGGAGCGGAGAGGGCTGTAAATAAAATGTCACAAGTTGCTCAGGAAACTGTGCCTAACCTAGCTATAATGTGAAGATGGTGTTGGCTGCTGTGCTTTTGGGCATGAACTGGATGTCCATCTCTTATTTCTGTCGTTATCATGACTTCAGCTCAAAGATGCTCGTGGTGATTGCGTTCAGCCCTTGGGAGGAGGCTCGCAGTGCTCGTCTCACAAAAAGTACGATACAGCAGCTCAGCCTTGTGAGTTTGTGCATTTCCACCTCCTCCTCTGAGCTGAGGTATAGAGGATTTGGGGCAGCGGTTTCCCAGGAACTAGGGGTGGGGTGAGGGGGGAGATAGCTCAGGTGAAGTCCCATGTACTGACACACGCCTGGTGATGCCTCATTGAAATACCTGCTTTGGGCGAGAGTGAGGTACCTGGTTGAAGGACGGGGTGCTCTCCCCCCCTTTGTGGGCATTTTTGGGAAGTGGTCTGTGGTGTTGTCTGCCTTATCACTTATGCACATCTCGAAACCTCGAGTCTGGCTTGTTTTTCGAAGGAGATCCAATTGCTTTAGGGCACTGCCCTGAGACTCACGGGCTACTTAAAGGTCGACTCTGCCCAGTTTGTGCTGTGATGCCAGTGGAAATGTTGACTGTGGCGCCATGAAATGTATGAGGTTTGGGGTTTTTTTTAAACAGTGAGGAGGAAAACATCCCATCAAATGCGTGCTGCAGGCTGCTCCCAGCGCTGGCACGAGCTTGGCACTGATGCTCTCACGTTCTCAGCAGGTGTGTGGGATGAAGGGAGCCTGACGCAAGCCTGGAGAGGAGACCTTGTCCCCCGTGGAGCTGCCCATCATGAGCAGGACACTGCTGGCCGGCAGGATGCAGCCGGAGAGCCGGAACGTCTGTGTCTTCCTGCCCACCCGGGAGCAGCTCAGCCTAGCTGTTGGGGTGAGTGGCCTGGAGGTCGCAGCGTCGTGGACGCAGTTCGGTTTTGTTAGCTCCCATTGTTCTCCCAAAAGCCTGGTGCCAGTCTGCTGACCAAAAGGCTATTAGCCAGCTTAGAGTAATTGGTGTTCCATTTTCTAATTGGGCAGCTTCAACTCATTTGCGGAGTTCCTTAAAAGTCTCGGTGTGTTTTTGGACGGACTGCCCTCTCTGTTCTTTTTCTGTTGTTCTTCCTTTTTTTATTCTTTCTGAGTGTTTTTGCCACTAATAACAGTTAGCATTTTTTAAATAAAATTTAACCTGAAATGCCTTGATGACTTAGCAAGCGTGCCCAACACATGACCATTTCTCTGGCGTTTTAGCTATTTCTGGTTTTGCTGGTCTGCAGATGTCTTCAAAGACTCTAAGGCAAACAACCACTGAGGGTTTTTTTCCCTCTTTCGAGTACTTGTACACAAAAAGCTAGAGGTAAGTTGGTTCATTTCTTTGATCGCCACTTCAAATGCCTAAGTGTGTGTGCATGAGTGACAGCAGAGCCGGGTCAGCTGGCAGCCCAGCGTGGCACGGTGTCCACCACAGCACGGTGCTTCTTTGTGCAACGCCGCCTGCTCCTTGAACTTGTGAGAGAATCTGAGCTGACAGAGGCACTTCACGTCCAGGCGACAAGTTAGCCTCAGAGCTAAGTGCTCTCTTGTGAGCGTGTGCGTGCACTTGTGTGTGGGCTGTAAAGGTTTTGCTTTGGTTTGGGGTTGGTTTTTTTGCTCCCTCTGGGATGGGGAGTGGGAGAAGACAGTTGAGGTGAAATGTTATTTTAAGCACTTGATTGAAACCCTGGCTTTTGAAACTATGCATGCTAATCTTCAAAATCCACGTAGGAATTTTCCTACCTGCTGTGCTTAAGTGTGGCATCCTTAACTGAAACAGCCACCAGGGCTGGATGGAACAAGGCTTTGACAGCAAAATCTGGGGCGCTGTGCTTCTAAGTTGCCGGTTCAAACCCAGCCCATCTACTGCCCCAGAAGGCTTGTGCAAGCCACAAAATGACGATTTAATTAAGTTCTTGGCAGCAGGTGCACGGGCCTGGGTAATGGTCTGTTGTGGCTGACCCTAAATCTCGCCTTCTTATAGCTTTTATCAGGAAGGCTAAAGATCCGAGATAGCGGAGCCCGCCCTGCTGCTGGGAAGGTGCGGACTGGTGTCCAGGAGGCAGTGTGCCGGCAGGGCTGATGCCATTGCTGCTCCTCACTGTGCCTGAGCTGGGCACGTCGCTGTTCCTCCACTGCTGGGTCACGTTCCACCGTGTGAAGTTTAGACAGCGCTTAGACTGTACAGTAAATCCTGGATACCTGCAGTTTATCGTAAAATCATAGAATCATTTGGGTTGGAGAAGCCCCATAAGATCATCGAGTCCAACCATAAACCTAACACTGCCGAGTCCACAACTGGACTATGTCCCTGAATGCCACATCTACGTGTCTTTTAAGTACCTCTAGGGTATTTAATAAACATAAGAAAAGGTCTTTTTTGTTGAGCCCTGGCAGGGACAGAGGGAAGGAGCTGTGTTCCAGTTCCTGCCTGCTGCCCCTCCAAAGAGTCGGTGTGCCTTGTGCATTGCTGCCATGTGCCGCACAGGGGTCCCTGCCACAACCTGCCTCGGTAGCCCTTTTGAAGGCGTTTTCCCTCCTCGCTTCTGCTGCCCCTTACTTTGGTGACTGGGAAGTTGGGAAAATACGGATGTGGAGATGCCTGGGTGTGAAAGAGAATAGCTACCTGCCTGGGTGCAAAACGTGAGACCTCAACGCACAGTTGTGTCCTAATTGCATAGAGAGTGAAACGTGACCTGTTACAGCTGGGCAAGTCACCAAAGCCAGCTTTTCATTTGGCTTCTGTCCTTGCCACAGCACCCCTCAAAACAACAACAAAAATTAAGATTTCACAGCTGGATAGATGGGGGGTTTTTATTATTATTATTAAGGAACATCAAGGTAATTTTCTAGTGATGTTGCTAGAAGTCAAATTTAATTAGCACAACCAGAGATGATACTTTGTGCATTTATTAGAATAATAATGCCATTACTTAAGATTTCCAAAGCCTTTTAACCTCTTCAGTATGGAATGCAAATACTAAACAAGTTTGCAGCTCAGTGAGGTAGGTAGGAATGGTTATCCTTCCAGCAGAATAAATTATAGATCCTTGCCGTGATAAGCACAGTGTTTATGCAGGTAATTTCTTTCTCCCCCTTTCTATATAAATTCCACCCTTCCAGGTAAGAGTTTACCTATATGTGTTTTATGTGGTCGCATGTAGATTGAAGCTTGCTCTTTAAAATGGATTTGCCTTATGCCTTTCACAGATAGTGCTGTTGAAGAAAGAAGAGCAGGAGCCATTTTAAAGTCTCTTCACTCGTAATCGAGTATCTCTTAATTAACTTTGGTG
Organism: Steatornis caripensis; assembly: GCA_013398225.1. Lineage (NCBI taxonomy): Eukaryota > Metazoa > Chordata > Aves > Caprimulgiformes > Steatornithidae > Steatornis > Steatornis caripensis. Next base: position 193,508 of record VZSC01019415.1, read on the forward strand.
CCCACATTTCTGGACGTATAGGCAAATTTGAGGGGATGGTCAGGAGGAAAATGGTCTTCCTGGGACCAGCTGTGAACACGAGGAGAAGCAGAGCAGTGAGGAGGAGGAGTGGGTGCTGCAGCTCACCAGCTGCCCTGGGGACGGCAAGGCGAAGTGGGAGGTTTCTGCTGGGCAGAATGGACATCAGAGCACAGAGCAGTCAGCCTTGTTCCAGGCAGCCACAGCAGGGAGACGGAGTGTAAGCAACGGGGAACTGAGGCAGGCTGTGAGTGAGAATGGTGCAACTAAAAATTGTATCGGTTGCACCAAAGATCTTGGAGTGCTATCCAGTTTGTTCAGTTTTGTTTATCTGCCTGCATTGTGGCTTATCTCCCTGATAGTTTTGAACCTGTTGATCAATATCAACCAGTCTTTATGACTAGGTTTCTGAAAATTTTCTGGAATGGTAGCAGCTGAATAAAGGAGAGAGACCTATACTAGTGAAGGTCTGGCTGCCACCCAGGGGAGCAGGGCAGGCAGCCACCCTAGCTGTGTTTGAGTAGTTCAGAAGCAGCTGCAGCAGATGTTGCTCCTTGCCTAGCTGCTGGAGAAATGGTGGGAGCATAAGCAGAAATTTTTGGAGGGGAGGAAGGCTGGTGAGGTCCCGTGTGTTGGTGAGTGGCAAGCATAGGTCTAAAGTCTTCCAGTTGTTCCGTGATGCCTTGTCAAGTAGAAGAAAATGAGTACTTAAATGACCTGTTTTCCATTGTCCGTGTCTAGTGACATGGTACATCCTGGGGCAGGGAGGGGAGCACAGCTGGTTTCTGGGGAGCGTGGCACGCCTGCACTAAAAGTGTTTGAAGAATTACGGTGGCGATTAGTTTGATGGTGGTAATTGATTAATTTGTAGGAGAGTTCAGTAGTCAACTTCTGCCACGTCATCTTTGCTGCTGTGAAGGTAGCACTGCACTGTCCACGCTCGGGAAGGCTGCTCCTGCTGCTGCTAATCCGCATCATCCAGCAGTGGCATAATGAAATTCAGAGGTTCTGGCCCATTTTGCAGCTGCAGCTGGCCACACCAATGCTGAGCTGAGGTTGTCTGTGTTAGTATTGTTCTGCTCTCCCCATCCGCTCTTGCTCAGAACTCCTTCCCCTGTGCCTCTGAGGCTTGGGGGTTTTAAGTTTGTGCCTATGGTGGTCTGTCTGAGCTTCTGGGATGGTGCAACGGGGCAGGGGGAAATGAGGCTATAGGTGGGAGAACCTTTAATGGGGGAATTTTCCGATCATAGTACAGATCCAGGTCTGCATGCGCAGGTAGCCACAGTCACGCTTTTGCTGGGGGAGCTGGTGCTCTGAGCAGCCCTGCTAGAACAGTGCATTTGGTGGCTGTGCTGCAGTGCCGTGGCACTCTTTTGCCCTGTGCTGTACTTGCAAATACTACCCAGCCTCTGGTCCCCTGCAGGAGCGTACCCTGGTATCTCTGCTTTCCCAGTGCTTCCTCAGTGCATGCACAGTGTTACAGGGGTGAGGGTTCTGGAAGGTCTGAGTGTGGCATGGAAGTGGGAAAGAGCTTGTAGGCTGTTGGTGACAGGTTTGGAAGATGAAGATGTTAATTGCTGCGTAACCAGAAGTCAGCAGGGGACAGAACAAGCTCTTCTGTGCAGAACATCTCTAACCCACGAGCTATTTCTGCCCAAACCATGCAGTCCAGGGTTCGTTTGTGTACTTTTGTTTTCAGTTCTCCTGCAGGAAAGTTTTCTTTTTTCTTTTGTTTTTTTCTCTTAACCTCTCCAAAAAAAAAAAAAATCTGCAAGAGAATAGTGTTTTCATTTCTGTAATTACACAAACACTTTTTGTAAGAGCACTTGTAAATAGTTTGGTCAGTGCTACACAAAACTAGGGCTCCAACAGCGCTCCAAATTCTTATAAAAAGATGCCAGTAGATAGGAAACTTGAAATTCATGTCTTACTGAGCTGAGCCACTTCGCGCTGTGAAGGAGGGAGAATGACATGTTGATGATTATTCTGTGATAACAGCAATAATAACATGAAAACAAAGCTCGTTCTGTGGGGTTTTTTTGCTGTGGTACCCAAAAATGTATTGGCCAATGTAAAGAAGAATTGCTCCATCCAGGTGTGTGAGCCATCTGTAATGTTGGATTGGTTGTTTCTTTCAGGTCAAAGCCACTGGACAGGAGCTCTTTCAGCAAGTTTGTGATTTAGTGAAGATTAAAGAGCCTCACTTCTTTGGCCTCAGCATTGTTAAAAGTAAGCAAACTCAATGCACGGAGCAAATGACTTGGCAAACGTCCACCACCCGCTTGTGTATTTACAGTGTGTGCATATATACACAGCGGCCCTGCCTGCAGGGAATTTGATTGTAATAAGGTCACAAAGTATGTAGATTATGCACAGGCTTCTCTGAGCTCTTTTGATCTTTGGTATGTGGGCAGACAAATTGGGAGAAGGGGGGGCTTTTGTTCTCCTCCTTTGTTCTTAGGTTCCACCTCTTTGTGGGGTGTTCTTTCTCTCCTGTAGCAGAGTTGCTAGCCAACATATTTGTCACCGAATTCAAAACTGTCAGTAGTTGAACAGGAGGTGAATTTTAAAAGGGCTTCGGGGCTGAAAGTGTTACTTATCTTCTGAAGTCACACGCAAAGAATGTGGCACCAGGGGGAGGAAACTCGAATGGTTTGAGGGGACTGAATGCGTGTGTGGGGGACACTGGGTTTTGAAATCTCGCATGGGAAATAAAAACTTCTTAATCCCTGGGTTGAAGTCCAGTCTGCTTGGTCCTATGGCTTAGCATTGACCAGGGAGCAGTGTAAGATGATGCCTTAAAGGAGCAAACCGATATGAGATATTACATTTCTAGAATGGTGTGTGCATTCGCACCCCCCCCTCCAACTCTTAGTAATTAGAAATGGATCTGTTGTCCTCCTTATCCTGCCTCCCCACACTTCAAAAGCGTGGAAAGGACTTTTCTTCCCTTCAAAATTTTTCTCAAGTGTGTTCTTATTTACTACTGCAACTCCAGGTATTGTCTCATTGAAATGAGAATAGTCTTTTATGAGTCCTTCTAAATAAGGTTTCCTTTTGCCTGCTTATGTGGAATAAAATAGTTTCTTTTACGTTTACTTGTTTTGTTTCCTTTTTGCTCTCGTTCTCTAAGAACTTTTGCTTTTTTTTCAGCACAGCACCAAACTGAGACTGGCATAAGCTGTTTATCTCTGTGAGGTTTGTAGTTTCCAAGAGATACCATCAACATAACTAAACCAGTAGCTAACAAATATATCTGTGCATTTAAACCAGTGCGGGTTTTTTTTACGTGAGGAAGACCTGAATGCTCTTAACCTTTTTCACAAATTGACTGTGTTCCTGTGAGTCTCCCCGTCTCTGCCACCTTTTTATAGCACCAGATTTTGCCTTTTCCACTTGCAGGACATCTTGGGTGAGATTGGAGCTCCTGTCCTCCCCTTTAAGACAGGGCAATTTAATTCCCATTTTCTTTGAATTTGGTGCTCTTCTCCTACTCTCCTCATGTTTCTTTCACTCCTTTTCCCTTTCATATCTATCTCATTTTGTATTTTCTCTACCCTGCTTTTTAATTCCTTCCCACCTTTTGCATGGAGCAGTTTCTTTCACCCTCTCAAGCACAGGGGCTCTGGCCCCAAAATACCCTGTTGTGGCAGATGCCTTGCAGCCTGTTGGAAACACAGTATAACTACCCCAAGCCAAAGAGCATAATAAAGCTGTGATGACTAGACCTTAAAGTATATTGCCCGTAGCTTTACACATAAACAATCTTTTTCTCACTTCACAAAAGCGTTCTTCCTTCTCAGAGAAGCTAATTCTTTGCAAAGCTCTTAAAAAAATGTCAAGGAAAGAGTTGCAGTAGCCCAGTAGCCTGACTTAACCTCTTTTTTTTTATTGTTGTTGTTTTGTTTTCCTGGCTATTCCTCACTCCTGCTTGCTGTAGCTCAGTTTGTAAAGCTGCTTAATTGAAGGCTCCTCATGCTCACCCTGGCTCCTCCTGACAGCCGTCGCCCTCCACCGCTTAGGCAGGTGTCCGGATTTTGGATGAGGAGGAGATTTATTTTCATTTGTGCCTCTGTTTAAGAAACTGTTGGGGCTGGACATGGAAAAGCGTCAGCAGTCATTTTTCTCAGCTTGAATGGCCACAGCGACTGGGATGGTTGCAGCCTGCTCTGGAGAGAGGGAGTTAGTGCTTCCTCTGGTCCCTGCCTTCAGTCTGTGAAAGTCCAGTGAGCTGCTGACTGTAGTCTTATGCAGTGGGTTTTAGAGTTTATTTTATTTTGTTTTTTAAATAGCTTCAGGTTTATTACTGTAGAGCTGTAGCAAAGGAAGCCTCTTGATTTTTCTGTTCCTCAACTTGATTTCCCACCCCTCTATTTTGGCCAACAGACTGGTGATCATCTCCCTTGCTGGCAGTGGTAAGTGAGGCCTTGCTTCTGTTGCAAATGTAGCACTCTCCATGTCTGGCATTTGGAAGTTTGCGTTTAGGAGGCGTTTAAGGCATTGCCTGCTTTTTGGAGATTTTTGTTTTCACAGCAAGCTATCATCTCAGGAAAGGGAAGCAGCCCGGTCAGGTTGTGGGGAGGCCTGGGTAAGTTTTGCATTGCCCAGCGTTGTCTTGTGGGTAGTTAAGTCAACTGTCTTGGCTAGGCAATAAACCATTGTACGTCCAGCAGAGGCTGGTCTGTGAGGCAAGGGCAGGCTAGGTGTCTGAAAACTGGAGAGGAAGCCTCTGCGTTTCAGACCAAAGTATTCCTCTTCTGCATTATGCTTTCACCTCTCTGTACTGCGGCTCTAAGACATCAGTTTTTAAGAAACAACTGCCCTGTTTTAATAAGGGTGTATTTCCCGGTTTCTTAATGTGTATTTATTTTTGGCAGTGTGATGCTTCCATATGCAGAACAAGGAAGGTATTCTAATCCACCTGCGTGTATTACCTTGCTGCTAATTTGTCAGTAGAACTCTGACTGTCAGCAGTGGCATGAGAATGAAAATTAAGGGATTTGTACAGAACTGTAACCAATCACACTGGATGGATTATCTGGATTAGAAGCCCATTTGACCTGCAGACATTGTACAGATAGACTAATGCTCAGTTGGTCTTGTAGTAAGTATGTGTGTGAGGGGGAGAGTCTGGGCTGCTTAATCATAAACAGAAGTTTAACCCCTAAGTGTGGCAAAAACGAAAGCAGCACCACAAAGCACTGTACAAACTGCAAACCACAAATGTTCCGAGATCTAAGCTGTAGGTCTTGGAGCATGTCTTCCAGCATTTTTTGCCTAAATTTGTTGCCTTCACTTCTGACTGTCACAGATGCTGAGGGCAAGCTTCAATATTTAAGATAACAGTAATGATGGCAGAGCAGATTTTTTCACTCCTTTTGAGCTTTTTTAATTCTTGAGATGAAAACCCCTTCAGCCAACTGTACTGCGGAGGGAAAAGAGGCTTGCGTCTGTAAGAAGAATTCGATCCCTTTGAAAATTAAGTTCAGGAGTGTATATTAATGGCAAGCCACACTGGCACAAATCCTGGGACATGTTGCTCTTCTGGTTTTGTCACAGATCATCAAGCAGGCTATACCTTGTGTGCTGCTGCTGCTGGAGTAAATTTTTTGTCTTGTAGTTTGCTCAGTGAAAGATCCTGCAACCCTGCCAGGTTCAAGCTGGCTCCATAGGCTTCAGCAGCTGCGTCTTATATTGCAGTTCCTCCTGCAGGGTCAACTTTATCTAGTGCCCTGTGGGAGGTTTCCCTCTTGTTATCAGAAAGCATATGCAGCGACACAATTCGGTCTTCTAAACCAAAACTGATTGTCAGCAGACAAAGAACAGCCAGGCCTCCTTTGTTTTTATAACTCAGATCACTGTCATCCTGAATCTTGGGCTTCTCCTCTCTAGGAGCAAACCTTGCTTGACCCAAGCAGATGGAAGCCTTCGATTGAGAAGGAGGAAGCCTGCAGCTCCTACACCTGGCTGCTGTCTCTGTGTCCTCTTATCAGTTTGTTGGGCTAGCTTTCTAACAAAACCCAAATCCCTTTGCTTCAGCTCCCCTGCCTCAAGGATCATCCTTCAGTTATTACAGCTGCGGCTGTTCACCTTGCCAGACCCATGCCTCCCAGCACATGCTTAGCAAGGAGCTCAGTGCTTAACTCTGCCAAGACTAGTCTGTCTCCAATTAACTCTTCTGCATCTGTGTATCCTCCAGTACTAAAGTTCATGGATGGAATACGCTACCATGTTGTCTTTGTATTATGTGGGTGTCTGTTATAACAAAGGGTTTCTTGAGAAGACAGATGACAACAGACGTTCTCCAAAATACCCCCTGATGATTTCTACTCTCCAGTCCTTCTCTACTATCCCTGCTTCTGCCTCTCCTTCCTTAAATCTGCTTGGATGGTTGCATCTCCCTTGTGATTTTCTTCTGTATTCTAACCTAAGATATAGCTCTAATAATTATTTAATACCTCAATTGAGTTAAATGCAATATAAGAAAAACGTGCAGAAATGTGCCACCTAAATGAAATTGCAGGGATTCAGCTGTTCAAAAAGTGTATAATGCTCCTTTGAAGTACTTGTATGGTCTCTTCCTAGGAAGGCATTCTTTTGCCTGTACCAGCTGCCGGTTGTTTCTCCTTCAGCATCAGTACAACATCCAACCAAATGCCCTCCTGCATGAAAATTGCAAGGGGTTTGTTTGCTTCTGGATGAGCAGTGCTGGAAATGGTTCTGCAGCTCTTCTTGTGCAGAAAAATCCCCTGTGACACCGCCAAAAATCTGAAGATCTTTGCCTGGGCATGCCTTGTTGCTAACTGTAAGATGCCAACGTAAAATTCCTGTAGTACCTATCCATTGTCAGGAATGACTGAGCCTTTGTCTCAGTCTCCAGACCTCAACAGTTTCTAACAGCTACACAACCTTGGGCATCTTAATATTGCCCCCTTTCATTCTTCCTTCCATATACCTTCTGTCCATCACAGGTAAAGCAACCTCAGCCAGGATCCCCCTTGCCTTACTCCCAGCATCTGTTGTGGTTCTTCCCTTCTTTACTTCGGATATGTGTACTTTGCAGCTAAAGCTAAAAACGCAAGGTTATCCTGAACCAAGTTCTTCTAGACCCCTTAGTAAACTAATCAGCCAGGTATTGAAAAGTGGACGAGGTTGTTTTTTTTTTCCTGTTGGCTTGAAAGGTAACACCAGGAGCATCGAGAATTGATGTAGAGGTGGTGGGAGTAGATGCCATGTGAATAATGATGTTCCCAGGTCACCAATGCTTGGAAGCTCTTCTTCAGTAAACAAATAAAAAAATCCGTGCTGGTATTCAGGTTATGTGAGGTCTACAGCATGCGTCTGTTCTGCTCCTGGTCTCTTTCCTGTTGCCTCCCGAGGAAAATAGTGGTGTTGCCACGAGGCTTCTTGCAGCATCTGCAAGAAATTAAGTGCTGTAGCCAAGGATAATTTTTCCTTCTTCTCTTTAAGGCAGAAAATGCTTGCTATGTGGAAGTTTGGCTTTGCACTAATTCGCACTTTATTTGAATCTTCTGAACTGTCTAAATAGTTATAGTACTAAAATACACTTGAGTTGACCAGAAGACTTAATGGGGCATTCCTGGCTGCCAATGGAGCCTGAGCTCTGCCTCTTGGTAGGACAGGACTTAGCTCTGTGGAATTTTTCAGTGCTCCTAGCCCAAAATGGGCACAGGAGGAGAACAGGTTATTGGCACTCATCATTACTTACCTTTTCTGCAGGGAACTTACCCTTCATAAGAAATGAAATGGGAAGGCACCGGTTAACACAAAATAATGGCTTTTAGAGTAGCAGTGATGCAGAACTGATTTGACCCTGTTCGATAGCCATCATTTTCTATTCCCATTTTCCCTGCATTGTAAATAATACCTATTGTGAATCTGCATCACCCACTGGAACTGTCACTTTTCTGACTGGAGACCTGGCCCATTATTTTTTTTGCAACAATGTGCATCCTGTATTTCCTTAAATATGTAAATATGCTAACCTAATTTTGCAGAGTAGGAGTGCTTGAACGTTTGAGTTTCTGGTGACTGCTTAATTTCATGTGTGGCTTTTACAGCATAAACTTTCCGTCTTGTTTGACAGCCCTTAATGGAGGAATGTGTAAATTGCGTTACTGCAAACTTGCTGGCTGTCCAGATGCATTTCTTGGGATTGCAGTGCAATGCACTGGTGTGTTGTGCCAGGTCTAGCATCTGTACACACACACACGAGGGAACCTTTTAAGAGAAGCTGATATGAAATATTTTTAAGCTCACTGACAGCGCTGAGACAAGGTGTGTGAACACAGTGTCAGTAGCCGCAGGTGGACGGGTGTGTGTTTTCGTGTACGCATGCTTCTAAACCAGCTTCTTAGTACCTTTTAGTTGTTGTCCTTCAGCTGAGGCCGGTGAAGAAATGACAGTTTGTACCTGCTGAGTATCCAGCCGTGTTTGGATCCACAGATCGGACACAGATTCTTCCCTGGAAAGGTGGCCATCTGTGCATTTCTGTACTGTCCTTTACAGCACTGCTCTGAGGTGCTGCAGTTTGGTGCCCTCATCTCTGTTAGAGATGCTAGTTTTCAAACTTGAGACAGTTTTAGCATCTGTTAAGTTTCACCACTAATCCAGTTTAAGGAAAAAAACCCCACAACCCACACAGGGCTGAGGAGGGAAATACCTCTTTGTTTTTGTAAATGGAGGCTTAACGCTGCAGGTTGACATTCCAGCAATATTAACTTCATTAAGGCAGGAATGCAGCGCTGCATTCTTGCACGGGAGGGAGGATGGGGGGGGTGTGGGGTGGAAGGAAGATGGGCTGGGGAGGAGCGGTACCCCTAGAGAGAGCTGATACATCAGGGTGTCCTCCTACTTCAACCTGGCTTATTCTTGGGGTTTATGCGCACCTCTCGGTAGGCGCGATGATGATCTGGAGTCCTCAGGCTTGGCATCTGGACTCTCCCAGAGTCATCCCTCAAACCTAATTAACATGACAGAGATAACTAGGGGCTGTGGGGTGTGGGTAACAAACTGCTTTACTCCAGTGGAACTGCATGGTCATCCTTTTCCCCTTTCTGTCCCAGTATCTGCGTGTGATGGGATGGCTCAGAGAATATGACTTGCTGTTGACATCTTTCCCTTGTGGCTGAGGAATATTTCCCTCTGGACACAGGATCATTCCTGAGGGAGAAGGGAAAACCAATCCCATGGCTTGCTACAGCTGTGCAGGTTCCCTGCCCTCTTTCCAGGATGGCCACTGAACACCGTGGTGCTGGCAGAACCGAAACAGGCTTTACCCAACACTGCTGTGCCATCAGGAGCAGCCCCAGTCCCCCTGCAGAGGCCATAGGGGAGTGAGTGCCCTGCCCTGGGACTGCTGAAGCCCAGGGAGGGACTGGGTGCCATGCTTGTGTTATGCTAATGTGTCATGCTAACATGTCGCTTGCTGTGCAGTTGCATCCTAAATGAGCTTTTATTTGCTTTTAAAAAGCTTTACAGAAGCATGCTTATCAGCTTGGCAGCTGACAAGGGACAGAGACAAGTCCAAGAGATGGACCAAACCCATCTCTCTCACTGACTAGGACTTCTGTCAGCCTTTTCAAGGCAGCGTTATCTGATGTTAATAGACTTAGAGAAGCAATGGTTGGGGCCAGCATAGCCCCCCTATCTTACAGGCATAAGTGAAGAGGCAAGTACAAGATGCAGTCTCTGTGGTGCCAAAACCTCTTCCTCTCCTTGTCAAAATAGCAAAACAACTTCTATATCACCTTGCGTGCTACAGCACTTAAATTCTCACCATTAAAATTTTCAGGATTTCTGTGCAGCAATTTCAACAGTGCTGTTAAATACTGTGTTGTATAAGTATGTGACATGTCAAGCAACATGGTAAACAGAAGTGTAATTGTTTTAAAATTACAGCTGCGATCAGTACAGTGCAGAAAAGACCATAGAGATGGAAATAGGACTTTTTTGGGATTGTCCTCTTTGTGTCCAGTGTCACTGATATTTTACACAAGACTTCCTGTTGGTTTGTGGACCTTTTCTGGCTAGCACGAGGAGTGGTTTCTCTCACTTGAGGTGGGAATTGAAGGAGGTGGCGATAGGCAGTTTTGCTTGCTTGTTTTTCAGAAGCTTGCCAAGGAAATGTTTGCTCTATCTGCCCCTGTAAGGAACTGGAATGCTCTGGGAGGATGGCTGTGACACAGCTCAGAGCCCCCTTAAATACCTGCTGTAATGCTGGCCTCTGCCAGTCCTTCATCTGCTGTACAGACACGAATGCAGGCTCTCATTTAGTTGTAAATCTCCATTAGAAAAATTTCACCTCTATTCTTCCCTTCCTTTTTTTTTTGTTTGTTTGTTGTTTGATATCAGAAAGCAAAAGCGAAAGCTTGGAAGTCCAAGCTGGTCTTCAGGGGCAGAAGGTTTTGTGAAGCATTCTTTTTTTTTTTTCCCTTTCTTTCCCCAGCTCCTTTCATGTCTAAGGAACAAGCTCTTCAACTTGGCACTTATGTCACCTGTCAAAACACTTTTCCTGGGCAAGACCAAAGAGCAGAGGGACTGGTCAGGTGAATGTGCTCAGCTGGCATTGCCGCTGAAGCCTGAACCACCTGTCAGGTTTGATTTTTTTTTTTAAGAGACTTGAGAAGACTCAGGGAAAAATCTTTCACCACCTTAGTTGTTTGGATTTGGTAATTGGTAAGCAGTATTACAAAACATTGCCTTTGAAAGCAGTACAAGGCTCTTTCAAGACGATGTGCTGTTCAGGCTGTCTCTTGTTCACTCTCACTTGGGTGGAGAGCAAGTCCTGGTCGTTTGAAGCAGGCCAGGTTTCCCTTCCTTTCATTATTCTTTTTGCTCTATGAAAAGTTGGGTGTAAGCAAGAGATGCCAGATCTTCTGAGGAGGGCATTTGAGTTTGGACCCCCACCTCCTCTTCACCATTTCAAAGGATCCCATTCATATGTAGAGGATGAAACCTGTCAAATATCTGACTCTGTCCACTTGCTTATGCCTTGTTGAACCATGGTGCTATATGATGGCAGAGTCGAAGTTTGGGTACGTCTTGCGTGTTTAATAATAATAATAAACTGAATACACTAAACTGACACTACAGTTAGCTTGATAAGATGATGTTTCCCTTCTGTAAGTGGCTTCTTGCTTATAAAGCAAGAATGCTGTATTTCTGGCTAAAGCGTTTAGGAAACTTCAACTCAGCATCTCTCGTTGATCAAGGTGTAGCTGACCTTCCTTCCATACTGTCTGGAGTAGCACATGTGCCTAAGAGACTCGGTGCCCCCTCTTTTCCCTGTGCTGTGTATTCCCTGGTCAGATTTGTTTTAAAGTGTATTGCTTGGAAACAACTTGTGTAGTCATCTAAGTATTTAATGAATAATATTTTCTAATTCTTTAACATTAAATGCTTTTTCTTGTCTTTCAGATAATGAATATGTTTTTATAGACCTGGAACAGAAGCTTAGCAAATACTTTTCAAAGGAATGGAAGAAAGAGACCACCAAAGTAAGACAGATGTTTAATTTTGGAGGCTACCTCTTTGGCATTAGACTACATAGTGAAATGAAAGCTCTTAAACGAAGGTCCATAAAGCATTTGTTGAAGACGGTCTGCAGAATGTTGTTCAGTAGCAAGATGCAGTTACTTGTGCACGTCTGTACAATTAATTAAAAGAGCTAAACCAGCCCCTTACATAACATTACCTGAGCGATAATAGCCACATGGTTGCTGCTAGCTGCTACAGGAGTGGAGAAGGTCAGTTGGTCAGTCTTGCTTTTGAACTTCGCCGAGCCCACGAAGAGTTTGGAGGCCTCATTGTTACCGTTAAGCAGAGCATCCTAAAATGACCTTTTGTGACTTGAACCTCATATGAGGGAGAGGGCTGGAGCTGTGACTCTTTCCGAGTACATGCAAAAGGACAGTGGAGCAAGACTAATAGTCTTAGTTCTTTAAGGTTAGCCAGCCCTGTCAGGGGAGGGAAAAGCTATGTGAAATAAAGACAAGCCTATGTAATTGTTTAGTGCCGGTCACTCAGACATGATAATGCCTGTTTGTGCGTGTCATTATTAGAGGAGCCACAGTCTAGAACAAAGCGTAGTATGCAATTACATCCAGATATCTTAATTATGTTCTTACGACTTTTCCCACCTTCCTTAAGGGGTTTTCTTTTGCAGAGTAGGCACGCTTGCAGTTTATGCGGCTTAGAGCAGTTTGCAGATGACTAGTGAGGTTTGGGGATCTCTCTTACCCCATACTGCTTCTCCCAGACAAGCGAGAGTTACTTCAAAGACAGCTGCCAGTCATGGGGTGGGGCTGTCTGTCCAGCCAGTGACGGTTTCCTCAGGCAGGTGTTTCTGGTCGCCTTGGGATGGGTTACGCTTAGCGCTTGTGGAGTTAGGCTATTGAACTGGGTTAGCAGACAAGGATTTAATTCCTATGAAGAGGTTTCAGGTGGAAAGCCCAGTCCAGCTGATAAAATAGGGTGGCTGTGTTCAGATTCCAGAAATAAAATGTAAATATTTGCATGATGATCAAGAACTTGCTGTCTGCATCAGCTGTGCATGGCATGCCACCGTACCTTGTCCCAAAGCCTTGGAGCTGCACATGTGAGCAAAGTTACCTGTATGAACATTAAAGAAGTGAGTGGCAAAGTAGGAAAGATAAGAAGATGAGCCAGTAAGATAAGATGTTCCTTTCCTCCCACCCCAACTATTTTTTTTCTTTTTCTCCTGTTTAAACAAGCCCGTAAGTCTGAGAGGTCGGCTGTAGTTAAAACAGCAACAGAACTCTTGCTGGCTTTCTTGTAACAGGCATCTTCAGTGTGAAACAGACATCAATGTCTCCTTTTGGTCTGTGGCTGCAGGAAGGTGTGAATAACTAAACATTAAACCTGCCAAACAAAAGGCGAGGAGTTAATATCAGGCTGGTGCACCTCAGCCTCGGGCAGCAGATGCTGAACACAGCAGCAGCGCGTGTGTCCCCGCCGAGTGATGTGGTGCGGCGTGGAGATAGCTGGTTACTCCTAGGAGTGCCCGGGAAACGCCACAGCAGTGCTAGGCTGGCACGCTGCCCCGACGCCTTGCCCAGTGCTTCGAGGGAGGCTGTGTTAAACTTGCTGCGTTCAGCGCTAATGCATCTGCAACGCTGCCAGGTGCTGAGCTAGGTAACTCTGGGCCAGTCTGGGCATCCCCAGGCTATGCTGGGACTCTTCTATACATGCTCATCCCCCTCATCCAAAAATCTTCTGCCCTCCCTAGGGTGTTTTGCCATTCAGCTTGTCTAAATGTTTTATGATGCTTCATTGTCGTGAGGGTCTGTGACAGTCAGATCCCCCCCCCAAAACTTGCCAGGAGCTAAGAGTAGAAAATGAAAAGCAGTGTGGGGAGCGAGCCTGGGAGAAGGGAATGCTACCAAACGGGGTAACAGGCATTTTGGGTGCCGAACATTATTTAACATGTCTTCTGTCTCTGCTCTAGGGAACAGAGAAATTCAGCCCTCCTTTTGTTGCATTCTTTAGAGTACAATACTATGTAGAAAATGGAAGAGTAATAAGGTAAGTTCCTTTCTGTCGTAGTTACTGTGTTTCGAATTATTCACTGTGTTTCTAAAAGGCAAGAAAAATAATGTTCCTTTAAGCTCATCTCTGTGAGCTCACAGAAATAAGCTTAAAAAACCCACTTGTTTTTTTTTAAGACCTTTACAGACTTCCTCACCCAGCCGTGAATGTTTTCCCATGAACCATACTCCTTATCCCAAAAAAAAATTGTGACTGCTTTTCCATCTGTGTTTAGAGAACAGGTTGAATGATGATAGTATCAAAATATGTTTAACACTTTTGCTTGCATCTTTTGGTTGTAAGAAAAACGTCAGATGAATATACCAAAAATAGCTATTTATACTCCAGAGCAATAATTTTGGATCTGTTTTTTGTATCTGAGTGGTGCTCTGTGCAGTCTACTCCTGGAAATGGACTTTTGTAAATGGACAAGAGAATTTTGTATTTGTAGTCCATTCACATGGAATATGGGCTGCACTCAAGATACCACCACCCTCACCCACGGTACAGAACAAAGGATGAGGTAGTTAGAAATGAACAACTGACACAGTTAATTTGCATCAGCATTTCTGGCGTGGCTGTGACCTCAGGGCAAGCCAAGAGCTGGGATCATTTGGGTGGAAGAAAATCTTTACCAAATTTTGGGCATTTGTTCTCATCTTGAACAAAGCTTGGTGGTTTTTTTTTTGTTTTTCTCCCTCCGTAGTCTTTCATTTTGGATACAGGGGAGTCTTTCTTCTGGAGTCTGTTTGGCTCTTAAGTGTTTTTTATTTAGTTTTGCTTTTAGGGAGGTTGCATATCATTCTACCACCCCCAATGTACATATCCTTTAGCATCACGAGCAACTTTCTCCTGCACTAGTAATTTAACTGGAGAGGTTAATTTACATGGCCCTTTCAGACTATACACACACACTTTTACCAGCATGTTGTCGTGTCCAGTGCCTCATCTATATGTACATGTCAGCATCTTGCTTCCCATGAGCAATTACAGCGGGGGGTGGGTATGAGTTATCAATGCTACGTGATAGTTGTGCCTTATCAGACTAGCCATGTTTGGCAGCTTGAGGAAGAAGACAAAAACAAGCCCAAGGCTCCTGTGTCTTTTGATCTACCTTGCAGGGAATTAGCTGTTGAAAAGTACCTTGAGCCTAAGGCAAGGTGAAATCAAAAAGCAGTGCCAGGTTTAGAGGGGAAAGGAGGACAGGTGTGCAAGAAACAGGACTGGGATTCACGGGAGTTGACTCTCCTGACTGATACAGACTTTCCAGAAAGACGGAAGTACTTGATGTAGTCAGTCTCCAAAACAGGTGTGACATGATTTTTCTTTCATCTACTTTCTGCCCTAACTTCTTAGATATCACGATCCTCAAGATAGAAGCTACCATTTCCCATGTTTGTACAACACTTAGTGGGAGAAGACCTTGATCTTGTCTTGGTGCTCCCTGCACACACATAACTGTATCAGGGTGGCATTGGCACCCTTCAGGGATGCCAAAGTTTAATCCCTCCTCTCAGAAGGAAGATGTGTTTGAGGGATCTTCTCTGAGCCAGGACTTTATTTTCTTCTTCAAGTAAAATTTGCCGTTGTGTCTTGCAGCGATAAGGTGGCACGGCAGCTCTACTACTGCCATCTCAAAGAGCAAGTACTCATGTCTCGGTGCAACCACAAAGAAGAAATATATTTCTTGCTGGCTGCCTACAGCTTACAGGCAGACTTGGGCAACTACAGGGAGAAGGTCCATGCTGGCAAATATTTTGAACCTCAGGCTTATTTCCCGCAATGGGTAAGTTTGGGGGGATCTTCTTGTCAACAGATTGCGTGTGCAGCAACAGCTATGTCAAGGTGGTATGTAACTGCAGCCACGCAACTTCCTCAACTCCCACTGCAATGATCAGGCAGAGTGGCAGAGCGTGACCCTGAATTTCCCTCAGGAGATATCGTGACTCTTTCCACTGGATGTAGGTGCCCATTCCTCCTGGGCTCATTCATCAGTGAGATGGGTGGTGTGTACCCTTCCTTGGTGAGGAGAATGTGTTGGTGTCAAATGAATAACTCCTGACAGTATGGATGTCTTCTACGCCATTCTTCTGTGGCTTAAACGGTTGTGTGTTTGCAGTGGTACACCAGCAAGATCTGCACAACCTAAGCACTACAGAAAACGTCAGGGCTGCAAAGCCAAGTCCATTGCCCTTGTTCCTATCTCTGTGATGTTTACCTCATGGATGGATAGATCAAAACCCTAAGGGGTAGTACTGCCGTGCGGTACACTCTGGTGCTTGCTTTGTCATTAATCTCTGGTTCAACTGCAGTAAGAGAAAAGGGAAGGACCTGGAAAATGGGTTTGCATGTTTGTTTATAAGTATGTACACAGGGGCTAGTTGTCAAATGAAGGCAAACTAGCTACGACTGTCAGAGTTGGTTACCTGCAGAGAGTTCTCTTGTGGTGAAATGGCAAGAAAACTCTTGATAAACACTTTAGTGTCCATAAAAATAGAAAGGGGAGTTAGCTTTGCTACAGACATATCGCTGTAACGTCTGATGATGTCTCTTGGAGTGGGATGTTCCCTGGGTCCTGGACAGACCTTTCTCTGCAACCAGATTTAGTTCTGGAGCCTTGTTCTCCACTGTGACAGCAGATTTTAGCCCAGCTCATGCCTTGGGATAGTTGTCAAAAAGCCCAGATGCCTCTGGTAGTTGGCTGCTTGTCCCGAGGTGAGTTGTGTCTCCAGTCAAACATGGCATTGTCCCCTGCTTTGGGCAAAAGGTTCAGAGCAGTGACGGGGCTTTCGTCAGGGAGGCAAGGCTGGTAGTCTCATTTCTGCACGAGTCCCAGCCTGCCTGCCTTGCTACCCAGAAATGCACCTTTGTGCCAGACATCAGGCCTTCATCCCGTGCCATTCCTTGCTACGGGGCACCTGGCGGGAGGTAGCTAACAAAGGGCTGGAAAAGGTGGGTCTCATGCATGCAGTTTCTGGGGCAGTTAAAAGTCTTATCACAGACTATTGCTCATCTGGCAAACATCGCAAAGGCCGAGGCAAAGCCTGGCTCACCTGCACTGAGCCACAACCCCGAGCAAGTATGTGGGTGATTTATTACATCATTGCAAAGAGCAAAACCTGGCAGGTATGGGGACGCTTCTCTCCCTGCCCCTAGGCTCCCGCGGGGAGATACTGAGCAATCTCCTCCTCCAGCACAATCTCTTCCTCCAACATGTGCTTAAGATAATTTGGCCAAGGGCTGCCCCAAGTCTCGTGCTAGTGAGGAGAGGCAGTGCTGCCCCGTGTGATCAACCTGGCTTTGAACTGTGGAGCTGGCGTGTCTCTTTCTGCTGACGTTGCACAGCTGATGGCTTCGGTGTTGTCCTCCGCCAAGCCTAGCCTTCCTCGTGGGAGGGAAACTAATCTGGCAAGGCATGCAGAGGAGGGCAGAGGTATTACCGAACAGCGTAAACAAGGGGCTTAATAGAAAATGTAAGTGGGAACTGGGTGGCGATGGGGTCTGTGTTTTGAGACAGGGCAGGTTGTTCCTGGCAGCATGTTCTCAGGTACCTGATGGGATCTAATTTTAAATGCCCCCAGTGGGTGGGGAGGGTTTGTTGGAGTGAATTTAGCCAACGCTGCTCTTACCTGTCACTGCCGCTCGCAGCCTGGAAGGGGACGCTCTGGCATGGGAGGGGGCTGGGCTGCCCTGTAGCCTTGTACAGAGAGGGCACGTGGGCAAACATGGGAACTGGGTGTTCACAGGGCAAGAGCAAAAGGCCCAGTGAGGGTTTTTCTACTGCTTAGCAAAGCCATGTGCCTGCCAACCATTCCTGGCAGATTAAAAAATACCTTGAGATAGTGTTATCCACCCCTTTGAGGATGGAAATGCTAAATAAGCCTAATGTGTAGGTTCTGGTCTTAAAAGGACCACATAGTGTTTCTGCAGGGTTTGGAGGTGTTGCTGTTGATTGTGTTGGCATGTAGACCAGTATTTGTTATCTGCCAGAAGATTTATGGACGCCAAGAGTTAGGAAAACCAATTCCAGTACTTAAAAATGAAAAGAGCTGACATGACCTGTGTAGTCTTGGTCTGTTAATATTTTGCCATCTAGGATCTGTTTGGAGACATCAGTAGCATCTGGACTGCTCTAAATGCTTATCCTCCAGAGAGGCAGAGGTGAACGTGGCCTAACATCTTGAGGGACCATAGGAACCTCCTCCACCTCCAGTCTCTGCTTTGCCACTGATCACAGCTGCCTCCCGTGAGGATCACTGAAGAGTTGCTGACCTGTTTGTTTTCCTTGTGGTTTAGATAATTGCGAAGAGGGGGAGCGACTACATCTTGAAACATGCCCCAGAGATGCACCAAGAACAGCAAGGGCTGAGTGCTAAGGAAGCCGTGCTGAAGTTCATTAAGGAGTCCTGCCTGCTGGAGGATGTGCCTGTCCACTTCTACAGGCTGCAGAAGGTTAAACAAAGAGCTGCTTATTTTGAACTTCTCTCCCATCTTTAATTGGGTGCACTGTTGCATTTTTTGCTTTCTGTTTGTTTGAGGGACGGTTGCATCTGATTCAGAGAGGCCAAACAAGCCTAAAATGTTCAGCCAATGAGGCCTGTCCCCACAAACAAATCCGTTGCCAACATACAGGTCTAGCTGGAATCTCGTTTTGTTCCTCGGCCAAGAAACTGGCCACAGGAATGGCAAAACTTAATTTTTGTTCCTGCCTCTCATTAGACTCGCACCAGGGAAATCACTGAGAAGCCTTTTTTTTTTTTGTTGCAGTCCATTGAAATCATGACGAGGTCGGCCAGCTTTCACACAAATAACTGAAGGTGACACCGAGTTGTCCCAACTTTCGTACCCTCCTCCCTCTCCATTGTCAGAGTGGTTGGTGTTTTTTCAGCTGTATGTCAGTTTTTGGATTCCTGGGTTGTTGCTGTTCCCCGAGTCTTAGGCTCCTTACCCAAGCATGCTTTAAACACAGCATGCTTCATTTTCACGTGCTAAGATAGGTTAGGTCTTAGAAGTAGGAGTAAAGAGAAGTTTTCAGTTCCGCTTAGGCGAGTGAAACCTGCTCGTGCAGTTAGGGATGGCTTGGACCTTTTTTCCCAAATGGAGATACTCCTCTTTGTCAGACTCATAATTAAACTTCTTGGTTGCTTGTGCTCAGTGGGAGTTATGTCTGGGTGGTATCCGTGTCCTTTGACCAGATCTAGCAGCTCTAGTGACTGGAGAAACATGCATTTTAAGGGGGAAATAAATTCCAGTTTGGTCTGTAGTCTAGGCTTAGTTTCAGTTCCTCACAAACCATAGATGTTCCCCCTACCTCTCCTCTGTCTTGTTTTGATTCTAGTGCTGTTAATGATTCGGTCATGAGAGGGTTGGTTACACTTGAATCCCGTGAGAAATCCAGCTGCCAGGACATGATACAATTTATATCCAAAAGCACCAGGGCTGTGAAATTGATTGCTCTTAATATCCAAATTCTTGTGTGGCTTGAACTTAGATTTTATGCATTGCTAACTCCTTCATGTGTTGTTTGATCCACAATGTGCTCTTCTTCCTGCCACGTGACACAATTATCTCATCTTGTGATGAGGTGGTCTCCTCCTAGGTGACATCCTGGTCACAAAGCTCCCTACTGAGCACACGGCTGTGCCAGGTGAAGGTGCTGGTCTGCTGGCTGCCCTGAGATTTCAAAAGCAGTTATGTTTGTCTCACACCCTCCTCATGGCTGCTACTGAGATTGGGAACTCTGAAGGAAAACACAGCACTGAGCCCTGTATCTCTTCTCCAGACCAAGAAAGCATTTCTTAGTGACTTTAAACTGGAGACATGGGTGGTACCAGGGGAAAGGGTGAGATAATGCGATGGCATAGGGCTTGCATCTTGACAAGCTAGATGAGGAGAGAAAGCTTTGATTGAAGTTTGAGCTCTGTGAGCCCTTAAGTTTTAACCCCAAAATTTTCTTCCTCTTGCTCCTCCTAGCAAGAAAAGTATGTGTTCACTTCCCTAACTCTGCAATGCCGGGAGAGTCTGAAAGAACTAGTTTATGATATGTTTTGGTCTTCAAGCAAAGGAATCTCATTAGAGACCAAGTATGTCACACCAAGATACATCATGAGGAAAAACAAGGCAGTGTTCCAACTCAGCAGCAAACATTTAAAACCACCTGAGACCAAAAGGTTAGAAGGAAAGTCCCTGTAACTCTGGGCATTGATTAGCTCCCTCCTGGCCAAGGGACACCTAAGGTCCAGCAAGTCCCTGGATGGGAACAGCAGTGCCATGACAAGAAGGGGACAGGTGTCCCTCTGTTTCAGCCTCTCTGTCACCTGGGGAGCGAGTATGGTGCATGTTCACGTGGACAGTATGTGGCAGTATTAGAGGTTACAAGGTACCTCTGAGAGCAGTAATTGTTCGTGCCCTCAGATCACTAAAGCTACAGGATTCCCTGTGTGGGGCAGCTAGGGTGTTTGCTGGTGAAATGCTTGAGACACCCAGCGTGAAGGGATTTTAGATGTAGATATTTCAGGGGTCAACAAGGCAAGGTGCACTTTACAAACACAATAAAAACCAAATGAGCTGATGGCATCTGCCTGATGAGCAGTCCTGCTACCTCTCCTGCAGTAGGTGCCAGAACAAGAGTGTGGTCTTTGTAGATTAACCTTTGACTCCATGCTCTTCTGTTTTTTTAGGATAAGAAGGAGGATCGCCCGACAGTTATCCTGGGCTTGACCCTGAGAGGAATGCACATCTATCAGGTAACAGACTGCCGTGAAAGCCTTCTGGTGTAGCATTAACTCTGCCCAGCTCCTCTGTCCTCCCCTGCAAGCACCAGGCTCTGCATATCTCAAATTCTTGGTTGTTTGCAAATTCTTTGCACATCACTGACTCCACCCTGTACCTGCCAGTCCCTGTGTCACTCCAAGTTTGATGTGTTGCAGGAGGTGAATCACGTTCGCCAGCTCCTCTACGACTTTCCCTGGTCACACATTGGGAAGCTGGCGTTTCTGGTGAGTATGACGGAACGGAGGCCATCTGGCAGTGGGTTGTCAACCTGGGACCTGGCAAAGCTGTTGATCTGCCCGCAATGCTGTGTCAAGTCCTGTCACTCATACGCACAAGACCACAGCTATCTCTGGTAGCTGTGTGGCTGAAAACCTGCTCTTGCTCATTTCACTGGCATCTCTCTTTACGCAGGGGAAAAAATTTGAGATCCAGCCAGATGGTTTGCCCTCTGCACGGAAACTGGTTTACTACACGGGTTGCCCCTTCAGGTCACGGCACTTGCTGCAGCTCCTCAGCAACAGCCACCGGCTCTTTCTGAATATCCAGCCGGTGTTGAAGCAAATCCGAAAACTGGAGGAGGCTGAAGGTATGTAATGGAAGAGCAGGTGAATTTGGTAAGAGGAAGAGTACAGCATGTTAGGCTCTGCTGTTGCTTCATGTTGGCTGCTCTCCATCTAATTAATGGTGTTTCTGCCTTATCAGGAAGGCTGAGAGAAATAGAGGTGTTACATATCCTACAAGTCCGTTACTGGGAAGTGTAAAGCCAAAAGGCTCCCACATTGCTAGACTGTCACACTACCAGAAAGTGTGTATGTGAGAGCAGTAGAGGGGGAATATCTCCCTTTAAGAGTAGATCTTTGCTCTCTGAGCTCCCAGTTTTTGCAGATTTGGCACGTGAGTGGAAGTAATTTTGAATAAAAAGCTTTCCATGGGGATAAGATTATCTTGTGTTCAAGCAGCAGTATAAGTTGTGAGCCTGTGTCTTAAAATTTTTTTAGTGCCCTTCAATAAAGACTGCACACAATTTAGTCTATAGTGTCTGACAGTTGAGAGCTAGGAGTTGCAGGTGCCAGAAATAGCCTGAGAGCAGATCAGGATCCTCCAGAATTTGTCTTTTCTGATGGGGTCTCCTCACTGCAGGAACAGTGATTTGAACTCTGACAGTCTCTGGTATCCTTCCAGGCAAACTTCAGTCACTTCATCACCTCTTAGCTTTCCCCCTTCCATTTTCCAGCTCTGCAAGCTGGGTCTCCAAAACTTCTCAGCCTACCTCTTCCTGGTGACTGTTTTTAATGCATCGCATTAAATCCTCTGAATCTTCTTTCAGAGGATTGTGTCCCCTTCCCTCTAGCCTTCCTCTGAATGCTTTTTTCCCCTACTTCTTTCCTGACTGCTGTAACCTGCATTCTCCATTCACACTTTCTCTGTCCTCTCTGGGGTTTTAAGCCTTGTATCGTTACCTTCAAGGTCAGTAGAAGTCAGGCAGCAGTAGTTGGTCCTCTTGTCTGAGGACATAGGCTGACTCTTTGCAGGGAGAAGTCAGGAAGAAACTCGTTTCTCATTATTGCCTATCTCGACCAACTCCAAGGAGCTTACATCCATCTCTGAAGTGGTGATCACTGGTTGTATGGAATCGGTGTACAGGGCAAGGCAGTCCTTGGTCTCATCTAGCTTGCTTATTTCTGTCTTTCTCTTCAGTGGGTTTATAGAAGTGGCCTTGAGCTATGTGTGCACAACCAGCGGTGTGTGCCAGTCGCCTGTAGAAAGGCTCACTAATCAAGTGCGTGTGGGCAAAAGGCACTAGGTTGTTTTGTGTCTGCTAGTGTCTTGTGGATTTCTTGACCACCCTGAGCACACCTCTGGCAACAGATATGAGCTGTGGGAGAAAGAATTAATAAATCATTAGTAAATGCCAGCCATGGGGATCCTGTTCTTAGCTGTATCCACATGTTGATGACTGTTTCAAGAAACAATCAATGCCCTCTGTTTTTAAAGACTGAGCACTTAGGTTAGCTAAGTAATTCCCTTTTTTTTTTGACCTTTCCTTCATTCTGGAAGCTACTATTTTCTGTCATGACTGTCTCTACCTGCCTGTTGTAATTCAGGACATGCTGGGTTTACTGCAAGCATGAGTGACTAATTCTTTTACAACCAGCTGGACATCCCAGCATCTGTTGAGCAAAGAAAATACAAAACTGTCCATTTTTTTTCAGTAGCTACAGCAGTTGTTTCTTAATTGTCGGGTTGTGCCAGTCCCAGAACTTACTTACTATTTTTGCTGCCCTTCCTTCAGTCTTGCTTAAAGTTCCCACTGGTTTCTCTCGCCTTTCTTCCTCAGAGAAGAAGCGCTACCGGGAGTCCTATATCAGTGACACACTAGACATGGACCTGGACCCGTGTGATAAGAACTCTCGCGGCAGTGGGAGCAGCGGGGGCAGCCGGAGGGATAACCGTCTCTCGCGCCAGTCCACGGGGAGTCATGGCAGCTCTCACACATCAGGCATCGAGGCTGACTCCAGGCACCGGGTGTCGGTGGAAATGTCAGTGGATGAGCCCTTCAGCATTGACCGGGTGCATAGGAAAGAGAAATCCTGCAGCTCAACCGTCAGCTACGGTAGCTCTGGCATTGACAGTGGCAGCAAAGAGCGGGCTGAAGACGACTCTCAGGATGATGGTAAAGAATTTGGAGATGCAGAGCAACTTCTAAGCCTGCTCTTGCCTCCTCCTGAGGGAGAATGGGGAGTAAGAGAACGTGAAGCAGCTTGGAGCAAAAGTGTAATGCTAACCCTTCTCCTGCTGCTCTCTTCCTCCTAGAGCTTGAGCTGGCAGTAGATGAGCCAGAGGAGGTGCCTGTAGATGAGCCTTTAGAGGGAGACCGGTTAGAGGAGGCCACTGTGGGAGAATGTGTTGAATCTCTTCCTCTAGATGCTGCTAGCTGCAAAGGTGAGATGGCTTTCTGCTACTGCTCAGTACTTCTTTAGGATCTAGCAACAGGTGTAATCTGAGGAATCAAAGACAGCTGTATCTTCTTCCAAACAGCTGCCAGTGCTACTTACTGCCCTACTGCAACAGAATTTGGAGTCAGCTCATCTAGAGGTTAAAGGCCAGCACCCTATATTGTACAGTGCTGCTCTCCTCTGTGCTCCTCAGGGTCTCCCTTTTCCAAATTTGCCAAGTTTGTACTCAGTTAATGACAAAAAGACAACTGAGGTAAACCTTTCGTAGTGAAGGAATTTGCTTTGAAATCTTGTATACCACAAAACAGCCAAGTTCAACCACAGATTAATGGGCTAGTCACAGGAATTAATAGGTAGTTTTGTGGCTTCTGATACATGGAATACTAGACAACGTGGGTCACCATGCAGAAGCTGTCTGGCCATAAGACATACAGCCTTTATAGCAAAGCCAGATGGGTGATTATGGCACAATTACGTGAGAAGCTGTTTTCTTGAGAGTTTTTAAACGTTGATCCTTAGGGGAAAAAAGAGGGTACTTGTGAGCAAAACTCCCAGAGCATTGAGGGTACTTGCTGATGCATATTTATAGGATAGCACTGCTTGGATGTGGCCTGTGAGAGCAACTTCCCTTTTCTGCAGCCCACAAAACCTCAAACTTGCAATGCTTTTCATTTTCTCCTTCTCCTTTGCAGCTATAAATCAGGAATCGCTGTCTGTGGTGCAAGTCACACTAATAAAAATGAGAGGCCAAAGTGTGGAATCCCTTCACCAGGTAAGGGGGTGTTGCTCAGCAGGAGGGTCTGTGTGTGGGCATTGAACCAAGGTTTAGTGTAATGGAGACAGCTGTAAATCAGCTGTGAACATGATTGGTCTGGATTTGACTGATTTTAAATGGTGTAACCAAAACCAGCTGTTGGTTGCCTACTGCTATCAGGAATAGGATGAGAGCAGCATTTGGGTCCAGAATAGTGTAGAGGGGTTTGGAGTGATCGGCAGGGAAATCTTGCAAGCCAGCTATTGTCTGCCTTAGGCTTCCAGATGGGAAACGGAAAATAAACCACTTCCAAATTTTCGGTGCGATACAGAGCAAAGACCATCCACGCAGTTTGGACGTGGGTTGCGAACTTGATAATCTTCCTGCTCCTGAAGCCAGGAGGAGCGCACATCAGAGCAAAACCAAATGCTCAAGCTCTAATTACTATCATTTGTGTGATTATACTGTGTGTGTGCTGAAGTCTTTGTTGTCAATGTTTTCTTTTCATCAAGCTCTTGAGAAAAGGCAACTATATATGGTAAAATGTGTCATATCATAATTTGTGCTTGAAAAAAGCTTATTAAAATGGCTTTTTAAGGCCAAACTATTTCTTTTCAAAGTATAGCTGTACCCACTGGGGTAGAAATGTGTGGTTTGGGTTTTGGGGTTGTTTTTTTTAAAAAAAAAAACCTCCACCATTCTTCTCTCTCTCTGAATCCAAATTAGCCTTATCTGCTAAAAGCATTTTAAAAATATGTTCATCGTGTTCTTCTTTACTCCATGAACTTTTCTGAACAAGGACTTCAATCACTTCTTAGGACTTTTTTTTTTTCCATGCTTCTTCCTGAACCCAGTCGAAAGTGATAAGAAATTTTCACTAACCAGCAAGACAGTCTGCAAAGTGGTATAGCAGATTTATTTAAATCTCTGTTATTTTTTCCAAAGCTGAAGACTGTGCAGTACAAATCATAATGAATTTATTCCTATATTTGAGTGGAATGACTTCAGAGTGCAAGGCAGGGAGTGGGCATCTTGCTTAAAGTAATGTTTCCAGCATTAATACTTTCACCAATGCATGCTTATGCTACTAATTGATCAAGAGGCATCTGTTCTATAAGATCAACACAGGACTGTCTAAGCAATGGCAAAGACCTGACTGCCACCTCTATGCATCAAATACTTAGTGCATCTTTTAAAAAAAAAAAACCAAACCCCAAAAAAACCGCAAACCTTCCTTGCAAGGCCATGTAACTAAATGCTGCAGGACTGGGTTTTCTTAGCATTGACTGGACCATACAGCATGTGCCTGTTTCCAGGAGTGCAGCTGAGCCAGCACAGGGTTTCTTCAAGGTAGTTTTTTAATTCCCATCCCATGGAGGTGAGAGGAGTGATAGTGGGAGGAAGTTTTCTTTGTTGCCAACAGATGTATCTTGATTTAAGTGATATTCCTGAAATCAGTCTTAATATTAACATTTAAAAGCTGATTATGAAGAGACAGAGCAAGAAAAAACAGGTGGGGGGGTTGGAAATGTCTCGAATGGTCAGTAATTCCTCCACAGAGGCCGAGTCACTATAGCTTTTGTGTAGTGGGACGCTGCATCTGGGAATTACTGCTGGTTTGTCGCTTCTGTTTTCTCCATTACTGAACAGTGTTACGTAGATGAAACTGTATGTTTCACTTCATGAATTTTGGACACCATAACCCAATAGTTTGCATGGTTGCCTTCTGAACCTTCGTTTCAGCTCATTTGACTTTCACTAACTCAGTGTGTTCAAGCAGTTGGGGTAGCTTCTTGTCACATGTGCTTTGTCCATTTGAGGGATCTGCCAAGAAGTGTCAGGTCATTCAGGAGTCAGTACCTGTCAGGTGTTTCGTCCATTGTACTGGACACTGAGGACACTGCAGACAGATCAGGATCTAGCTCAACACAGCAGGGCAGCTTAATGCACTTGTAATGTCTTAATGGTTCACAACTACTTCATTAAGCAAGCATCCTTCAGCAGGCTGGTGGGGCTGCTTTGAAGCAGTGGAAGAACAATTTTGGAAAACTTCTAGCATGCATACCCAGCATCCTTAGGCTGTGTGTGAGCTCATCGTTTTTATTCATGTGTGTCTTACTGAACTGGCAGGTCAGATCGCCCAAAAGCAGGAGCTGCACGGACCAGCACAGCCAGAGTTTGGATGACATCCGCCTTCACAAGCGCCGGCACCCACCACTAAGTGCCGCGCTGTCTTCAGACACATCCCACAGCTACACGTTTGGCTGCAGCCTGGAGGATAAGCTGTCTGTCTTCGGCTGTGTTTATTCCACGGCGGACTGCAAAACCAAGTCTGCCCTTTATGGGAAGCGATCCATGAACTGCCTCTCCTTGGATCTTCTGGGAGAGGACCAGGTCCCGGAGGAGTTTGTGGTGTAATGAGATTGGAGCTCTTCCATACTGGGAAACAGCTCATCATGGAAATACATACCTCATTAACACATGTGATGTCACTCTGGTTCATGTAGGAGACTGTGAGCAGCTTTGTTGTTCAGCTCCATAATCAGTAAGTGGCATCACTTCTGCAGACCTGACTACAGGGCAAATCAACTGGAGTGTAGCACTTAAGGTGGGCATTTGAAGTGTCTGTCTGAGCAGAAAATGAAGTGGCCTGCACCATTAGCAGTGTCACAACCAACATAAAAACCAAAAGCAGTGGACCAAAACTGACACTGAGCTAGTATAGCAAACCCTGTGTCTAAATGAACTTATCAGAAAGAAATTTAAGGTCTATGTCAGTTTATCTTCCTGCCTTTCTCTCGCGGTCCACTTACGTTAATCCTAGTGTACAGGTAGTTCGGTTGTCTGGAGTTTGTGCTGCTGCAACACTGCCGACAGCTGTCAGGCCAGGATATACTCTGAGCATGTGTGGAGGGCTGTGTATGGAAGTGTACAGCCTGTTCCTGTTGTAATGAACACAGGTTGCCCATTTGCTTTACAGTTTATTTCTCTTTTTGTTGTTTGGTTTGTTTTGTTTGTTGTAAGCATCCAGCCAAATATAATGTGTGTCCTTTTTTTTCTTCAATGCAACAAATGGAACTGTCTCTCACTGCTGTCTACTGTCTACTGCTAGCTGTCTACTACTTCCATAGTGTAGACTGGTAAATAAACGTTTGTATCCTTGGGGAGATGGGGGAGGGGACAAAACAAATGACTCTGCTGCTTCTGATAGTACAGAAAACAAGTTAAGAGCATTAATTGACCAGCTCTTGAAGAGAGGAGTGTGACTGGAGAATTTGTCCAGGCATGATCACCCCTCACTTTGAATCATACCTGTATGTTCTTCTTTTCTTTGTTTTTAATAAATCTGTTCCTTAGAAATTTTTCCTCTGCTTAGGAGGCAAGTATGGACTGGAGCAAGTTGCTTTGGAAGGACAGAGTGACTGTGTCCATCTGAATCACGGATAGGTCATGCAGGGCTGGCAATGGTGGAAGCGTAGGGTGTTTGTGTGCCAAACCAAGGGTACTTGTTTGGTGATTTTGAGTGGTGGAGCTGGCTGTGCTGGCTCTCACTAGCAAAATAATTATGCTGTGTGATTCAAGCATTTGGTGTGGAAAACATCCCGCTATCTTGTTACATCCAAATAAATCAATTCCTAGCATTTGGGAAGCTTGTACTTACAGGCATCTGTAACCTGTGCCCAGCTTTTGACAACCTTGCAGGTGGAAGCTAATAATTTTTTTTGCAAACTCCAGACGCAGACTGGTGCTATCCTGCTGGTTAAGGAAACGTGTGTTGTGCAGCGATGATCACTTAAGCACTGGAGATAGCCGAGTTCAGGAAGGAAGGAAGTCAGACCATAATGAGGAGGGTTTGAGTTGCTGCTTTGATGGTGGGCTTACAGGCTTAGTAGTCATCTGGTAAATTGCATTCCCATAAACTTAAAATAGCAAACCCATGAAGTCTGTCATCTTGCTATTTCTATGCAACAAGTGAGTGTGGCGTAGAGACAGAGCATGCAGGTGCATCTGCATTTACTGACGTGGCATCAGTGGCTGTACGTCCTTTGAGATGTATCCAGCACCAAACCCCACGTGTGTGTTTGAGGAATGAGTGATGGCCACAAGTTCACTGTAGCCACGACTTAATTGACTGTGCCCTCTTTGATAACACTGTTCTTTCTTTTTGTAATGAACAATTAGGAGCTGTGTGTTCACTGTAGCCTCTTTTCCTTTCTTCCAAGCAAAGCCAAAATGCCTTTACGGAGTACTTGAGGTATGTTTACTGCATCCAAAATAAACTCTCCTAAATGGATCTAAATGGGTAAAGGGTATCTGGCTGCTCATGAACAGTCCAGTCAATCCTCCCGCTGTCAGTCGCTCCTTGCTACCTGGGGCCTGTTTGGCCATAAGCTGTGGCAGATGGGCACAGCCAGGATCCAGGAGGCCAGTGGTTGTGCTGCAGGGAGCAGCCTTGTTCTTGCAGGTGCTGCGGAGCTGGAGGGATGACTCTTACTGCAGCAACGTTTGTCTGTCTGTGGAAAAGGTGGGGGGGTCTGGAGTTACAGCCCTGCTAAACTGTTGCTCTCCCACCCACGCAGATGTACAATTACTTTGTGGTTCTTGCAGTGGTTGTTAACAGGAAAAAAGCTCAAAATTCAGTGGGTATAGTTGTTTGGAAAAGTGTCATAAAACACCCGAGTGCACCATGTGCTCACATCTGTGCACACTCATCTCAAAGACAATCATGTTCACACCTGCGTCAGCCTAACCACCTTACTGAAGTGTTTACTGCCACCAAGCAGCTTGGTATCTTCTTTTTGCAGTTACCAAGTGTTCAATGTATTCAGTGAAATGCTGTAATCCTGCTGTTGCTGGTTACAAAATATACCAATGCCTGAGAACAGTGTAATTGGCTCTTGCGTGGGCACTTACTGCCTTGTGTGTACATGGGGGTTTCTTGTATTTATCCATGACTGGTGGGGAAGGCAAACTCTCCAGGTCCGACTGGCTTCTCTCAGTGGTCTACACAGCTCCCTCCAGTACTATAAGTTGCATATGCTTATGAAGGGGAGGCCAGACACTCTTGTGTGTAGACTGAGAACAAATTAATATCTTACAAGCACTGTGAATATCTATTATATAAGTTTTTGTATTCATATGAAAAAAACCTGTTCCTGCTAGTAATAGATTTTTTTTT
>VZSC01019415.1:224564-257112 GCA_013398225.1 Steatornis caripensis
CGGGTGGTGGCAGTGCCGGGCCAGGGCGCGGGGCGGCGCCCGAGGAGCGCGGCGGCCACTGCCCGACGGCCGGGGCTCCTTCCGCCGGGGCAGCGGGCAGGGCCGAGGTGGCGGTGCTGGCAGCCGGCCGCCCCAGGCTGCTCCCTGCCGCCGCGTCCCCGGGGGCAGGGCAGACGCCTCGGGCAGCTCCTGCCAACAACGCGCTGCCGGAGACCAAACTGCCCGGGGCCCCCGGGGCACGGACACAGGGCCGGCCATGACACGGGAGGGGCCCGGCAGGCCCACGAAGTCCAAGCCGCCGGGCAGCCGGGAGCTGAGTGTGCAGACCCCAAGGCTGGCAGCGGCCCTCAGGCGCTCGCCGAGTCCCGTACAGGAAGCGCGTTGAGCGGTGCCAGGCCACGGGGCAGCATCTCTCGGGCCCGAGGGCGGCGTGCCCAGTTCCCGCCCAGAGGGTCCGTACGCCCAAACTGCGCTGGAGGGTAAAGGTGCTGCTGCTTAGCCTCTGGGAATCCTTGGCACGGGGTGCTCTAGCTGTGAAATGGTGATACTGGTTCAAAAAAAGGCCTCCAAGAAGTCGGCTTATGGAAGAGGAGCCCATTCGATGCAATGTACCCCTGGGACGGGAAGCCCCAGGGGCATGGACAGTCCTAATCTGAGAGGCTGTAGCTGGGGCAGCGGGGCTGTGCGGGCTCTGTGCCTCTCGTTCCCTTCGGTGTGGTGCATGGGGCATCGCTGGAGGTAGGACGGGTGCAGACGAGCCTTGGGTACCACTCGGTTTTTCTTTCATTGCCAAGCTGCCTCCTCTCGGGGTGAGCATCCATTCTACAGAACTGCTGCAGGCGTCAGAGCAGTACCACTGAGTAGTTCCCCAAGCTGTGCCCAAGAAATCAAACGTACTGAATTTTTAATTCCACACTGAATTGTTAATGACATCTGCATGCCGTTGCAATCACTTGCCCACCACCCAGCTCCACCTCCACGACGCCCTCAGGTAGCTGAGTATTAGCAGTGGGCTGCACTCTGCACACAGTGGGTCCTTTTGCCCTTGCTGCGGACCTTTGCTCAGTTGCAGCTGGCTGGGCCCACGGCGCCAGGAGACAGTGGAGGGGGATGGGGTGCCTCTTGCACAATGCCTTCCCGGCACAGTACGCTCTGCGACAGCCCTGACTGCTGCGCTGGCGCTAGGCTTCATCATGGAGGGGAACAGAGGGAAGGGTGAATCTGGTACTGGCAAGGTGCCGTTGGTCAGCAGGGGTAGGGTAGGATGGAGGAGGCGATGGGATGATGGAGAAACGAATGGGAAGGACTTTGTTTCCCCACGGATTGTTTCACTTCTCGCACCCAAACAACATTTTATAAACTAAACCCACCTCAGTGTAGTTCCCACTTCCCCTTTGCTGGCATGTATTGTGTTGCTGCAGCTCGGTCTTTAGGGGCACGCTCCAGCCCATGGCCATGTTGCGTTTTCACACTGTCAGTCAGCCAGGTACTGGTGGTTCTGTCCTTCTGAACCCTGGATTTGGCTCTGCAAGGAGGAGGTTGTAGTTGTTAGAGTAAGATCCAGATAGCCACCCTTGCATTGGAAGTCTTGTTCTACCGCAGAGTTGTAACGAGCAAAAATCTTATTTATTCTTTCTGGTAGACTGCAGGGGCAGCTGAATACGGTCTATTGAAGAGCATAGCTGTGGTATTTTAAAATTTTGCTTTATTTTTTTTTATTTCCCAGAAATACCAGCCTCACATTTTTATTTTAAATCTCATAAATACGTTTATACCAGTCTTTATTTTTCTTTCTCCAGTCACTGCTGTTCTCAATATGTAATGAGATAATTGGATATGGCATGTGCTAGAAGCCTTAAGTCTCAAGCCATCACGTGGAAAATACTGCTGAATACTTTAGCAACAGCAAGAGCATTCCGTGTAGGAAAAATCGGTTTGCGTTAGCCACAGAAAGTACTCAGCCTCTTTGTTACAACCAGCTGACAAATAGCCTGAGCTGTTTGACGATTGTGGCAACAGTGACCACTTCCCACAGCCACATTTCCCACTCTCTTAGAAAACGAAGCTTTGAATATGGCTTGCTCTCTAACCAAGGGGGTTCAGACTGGAAGGGTTGCATTGAGGCAGCCCCTCCTCACTCCTGTGCTGGGTGCAGGCTTCAGGGTTACCCTCCCCTCTGCACCATCTCAGACCCAAAAGAGCTTGGGCTATGGGGATGGAGGTCCCTGAGCAAAATCCATGCGCTGTAGGAAGCCAGGTACTTTTCTCTCCTTGATGCGTAGCTTCGGGGGATCAGAGCGAGGAGGCTTTTCGCCCTCTTCTGAGGCATCCGCACCCACACTTACCCACTTCTGGCAATGAGGTCTGTGATGCCATTTGTTGTTCTTCCTGGCTGTGGTATTGAAATCTTTCTTGTCTGGCTTATGGGCTGCGCTCCTATATTTAGGGTTAAATTGCTCACTGTGTGTATGGAGGAAGCCTGGGAAGCTGGCCTGGCTTTGTCTGCTGAAGCAGATCCTGAGCTGTCTTCGTTTTGCAGGACCAGCGAACACTGGGTGTGCCCGTGTCCTCTCCTCCAGCGCATGTCGCTACTGCTGGGGTCAGGGAGGGTTTTCTGCCTGTATGATCTTTCCACGGCTAATGCAGACTTTCTGCCGATGGTCTTTTTAGTCAGACATGAACAGATGGCTCTTATAATTGCTCCGTCGAAGTGCTAACAAGATGCATTTTTGGGAGCTTCTGTTCTTGGGATGGTCAAGAAGGAGGTGCCAGTCACTGGAGTCGGTGCAGTAAGGCAGGTGCGGCACCTGCGGCTAGGTGGACAGTATGAGCATTGCCAGCTTTGACTGCATTTCTTGCAGGTGTTGCAGTACACCATGTTTTCTTTCTAAAGCCCCAGCTCCCTGAGTCACGCTTTTGCATAAGGCTCACAGCTTGTAATAAGAAAAACAAGGCCTTCCTAGCCTACCTGGCTGAAGGGAACATTTGGCAATAGAGCTGCTCAAAGGGCCTGTGCCAGAAGGGCAATAAACTGAGCCCCAAGTATGGGTGTGGTTCTATACGTCTAGATCCAAACTCAGGCTTAGAAAATGCCTTGAGGCTGGGAGTGCGGACACAGAGCCTTTCTCTGGAGTGGCTGTGCCCCTGGTCAGTCCCAGCCTTGCCCAGCTGCCAGCGCTGGCATTCAGCTAGCCACATCCTGCAGCAGAGGATGAGGGGCAGGGCTTGCTGTGGGAGCAGCTGGGTACAATTTTGCTTAATGTTTGGAAAGTAATGGTTACCCTTTCTATTTTGCAGTGCAATCTGCTTCAACACAAACCACTCCAAGATCCAAAGCAGAATTGCTGCTGAAAAATACAGGACTATCATGCTGAGGGAGAGCTCTACAGCCATGATGCTGATTTTATCCTGTTTCAGAATAAACAGAGCAGGGTAGGAGCTCTTGGAGGCTGCCTTTCCCAGGGATGTTGCCAGAGCATCGGCCGAGCTTTCAGATAACCCAGCACTTTTACGGTTAACTTTAGAGACTCCCAAAGCTGCTGCCCCAGACAACTGCTACCACCACTCTGGTCCTGCAGGCTTAGAGCTGCCTCTCCGACTCCAGCCAGGTGCCCACAAAGCTTCAAGTACAAATTCTCCGTATGCAGAGGATGCATGGATATAACACAGAGCCCCATGAGACATGGTGACAGCAGGGACTGCTATTTCAGTATGACATCCCGAGTGTGGAGGAGCATAAAGTGGTTTCTGGTGTCCCTAAGCTGCTCTCCAATGCCCAAGGGCAAGGGCCAGAATGGGTTCCTGGTGGCTCAGGTGTTTACCTTGCTGCAGCTGGTAGCAGGTCCAGGTGGAGGGTGCTACAGAGGAGGGCAGTCAAGGCACAGGAAATCAGCTCTCTTCTGAGGAGAAAAGCCAGGGAAAGCAGAAGGTCTCTTCAGATCCTCTGGGAGAAGTTACCAACATGTTCTGGTGGTGTGGTCCTGTGGATGATCTGCCCAGGAGAGAAGTAAGGAGAGCCCTGCTGGGGTGGTGAGTGGGGCTTGCTTGCTTCCTTCTCAGTCTTGCTCAAATGTTGTTTGCTGTGGAAGTCTTAAGCAGTTGCTAGGATGTGGCCTGGAAACCACTTCTTCCTTCTTCCTGTCTGGTATGTCCTAGTGGTGAAGCTCCTGACCCTTCCTCAGGATGTGCTGGTGTAAGGAGTAACTTGCAAGGACTGCAGGTAGCAATGGCATGGGCAAGGGTGGCAGTAACTTGGCAGGATCTTGATAACTCTCCTGTGGTCGTTGGGAAGAGCTGCATCATTAGGCCATAGCTTATTTTACCTCTGACTGTCCTTATTTTATCTCTTGTCTGTGGCTCTCATCTTGCCTGGAGCTTGGGGCTCTTCTAGGAGAGCAGCTCTGCAGCCTTGGTCTCTCAGGCTGCAGAGGACCTTGGCCTCACATGTGCTAGTCCAACAGTGTCCTCCCCCAGGGCTCATGTGCTGTGGCTGCTGAGTCTGACCCCCTGGGAGCTGCCCTCTCTGGCTGTGCGCCCCAGATGCCTGGCAGCGTGAGCAGCTGGGTGAAGGTGGCGGCTCGGGAGATGGTGGTGGGAGACCTGCAGGGACTGACCTGGTGGTAGTGCCACTTGGTGCTGGTGGGTGGGAGACACGGGGGGACTTTTCCAGGAGACTCTTGGACCTGCTCTGTTAAAAGCAGGTGCCTAAACTGAGATTCTGGCCAGGGTCTGGCAAAACCTCAGCCCTGAGGATGGGACCTCAGCTGCCTGGCGCAAAGTGCCAGTGAAATCTGAAGTCCTAAGGGCAGGCCAGGTTTGTTTTCAGGACATTGATGAGTTAATGTCGCACGAGTCAGTGTCACCAGGTCTTCAGTACCTCATGCCTGCCAGAATTTTACGGGAGCTCGCTCAGGACTTTGTGCCCTTTTCTCTCTTCCCTTCCCACTCATTGTGGGAGGTAGGTGGCATCCAAAGGTCACCAGCCTTCTTAGAGGCCAAATACTTTTTCTTTCTTGTGCCTGTGGTGAGGCATCTCCTTGCCTTTGGGATTTCTGTCGCCATGCCACCCTGTGATGGTGGCATTGTGTGACCTGGAGCGCAGCTGGCTGTGAGCATCCCATGTGTGCCATCCATGCCCAGCCATGCCCGCGGCAGTTCTGGCGAGGCCTGACCAGGGGTGCGGGACCCTCTCTGGCTCTCACGGAGCATTCAGGAGTTGCCATATGCTGTGATGGTATCCCGAGTGCTTGGCTGGGCCCTCAAACAGACGTCCTGGCTGAAGGCAGTTTGGTGTTGCCTTGTGCAGCGCCAGGCTTCCCTGCAAATGGGCAAAGGTGACCTCAGTGGCACCTCCCCTTCCTTGGGCTCGGTTTGGTCTGTCCTGGAGCGGGCTCACCTCACTGTCCCATGGCGGTGCATGGCTCGCTTTGGGAGAGATACAGCCGGAGTAAACCTGTGAGCAGCAGGAGCCCTCCCAGGAACTGCGCAGTGACTGTGCAGGTGGCTCGCTTCTCTCTCTGCCCTGTGTCCCCACGCAGCTGCACATGTTTACCTCTTCATTATTCATCAATTCTTGTGCTTTTTCACTGTATAACTTGGAGCTGAGCTCATGACTTGCAGTTGAGCTTGCAAAGGTTGTTATGTTTTGATGTGCCAGGATTTATGGGACTGAGGTAGAAGGGGTTAACACAAACCTGCTTGTGCTGAAAAACTGTGGGCCTGTGGCTTGCATGCCATGTCCTGGAAATGGCCGTTGTGAGTTGCCTGCAGCCACGCAGTATCTACATCAGTGTGTCGATAGTAAGTCCTCTCTCCTCGTTCATGTGGAGATGATGCTGGTGAACGTGCAGGTACACCTTCTAGTTCCGGCATCGCAGTCTCATCCTGCCTCTTGCTCTTGCAAACGCTATGCCAAGTTCATCAGGTAAACTAGATTCTAGTAAGGCAACTGAAGTCAGGCTCAGATCTGACCGTGGACCTCTTTTTCCTCCCTTTGGATTGCCCGGTGCATGTTCCCCACATCACAGCTGCTGGTCGGGTAGCTGGTATGGGCAGTTTCAGAGTCTTCATGAGCCAAGGTAAGAGGAGAGGTAAGGAGTGCAACGGGTTCATCACTGCAGGGGCTTGCTACCAAGAGGTGTTGCTCTGCTCCGACGGCATTACGTCGTGAGCAGCAGCAAAAGGTACTGCTGTACCTTCCAGCTGGTACACGACCATGGTGAATTTACAACAGCTTTCCACAACAAGCCATTATAAATCCTTTCTTCTGGATGAAGACTGGGAGGCAGTGGATGGGACACATCTCTCCATAAGACAGCATCAGTGGGGGATGTCCAGAGACACGATGCCCTTTATGGCCCCTGAAGGTAGCCTGGGCAGTGGCTCTTGCAGTGCCTGGTACCTTCCTGATGCCCAGTTTATAGTCCTTCTGGATTGAGCCCTGTGCCGACTCCATGAGGTGTCCCCATTTGGATGCTGCAATACTGAATAGCCTCTCGCGAACTCTGTCCCGTCTCCGTTGGGAAGTGCTTCCCACAAGTCGGACACCATGAAATAGCTGGTCAGATCTGGCTGCCTAAGCTCGGTCGCGTTGTGAAGCACCAAGAGCATTGGCACGTTAAGCACCAGGTAGCCACTCTCTATGGATTCAGCCTTGGCACCAGACCCAGCCGGAGCAGCACGGGCTCCTCCTCCAGCTCCTTTTTAAGTAGCACGTGGATGAATGTGTGCATCCGCCTGCGCTTGAGCTGCCTGACCATAAAGGCTTTGGAAATGGGTTGGGAGAAAGGAGTGTGGACTTGGGGGGAAAAATTGTCGGGAACATGGGCACAACTTGGCCAAAGCACATGAGGCGGGAAGAATCCAGAGGCCTGTGGCTAAAGCATAAAGAAGGGCTGCTTGCTAATGCATCGGCTGCACTGCAAAACACTCGTGTTTCTGAAGCTGGTTTTGAGTTTAACCTGGAGCTTGTGTTATCCCAAATGCCACCTCAGAGCATGTAGTGGGCAGAGTCTGTGTCTGTGTGTGCACTCAGAAAGAGGTGGAGGAGGCTCGTGCTGCTGAAAACCCAAACATCTGAAGTGAGGGAGGAAGTATCATCTTCTGTCTCTTGGATCTTCAAAGCTTCTGGTGTGGCTTCCAAAGCTCTTTATAGTAGTGGGTTGTCTTTTTTGTTGTTGTTTTGTTTTTGTTTAGAAGAGGAACCAATTAGTAAAGTGCCAGAGGAAAATGAGAGGGGAAACCACTCCTGGTGCTGCCTTGAAGTTAACTGGTAGGCAGTGACTCACCCCAGCCAGGATAGTAATTTCATGTAACGGAAAAAGGGCAAGAGGGGACACGTGTCAGAAGAGATACTTGCAAGCATGAAGCAACATGGGGGTGGTAACTCAGCCTGACTGTGGTTCCCCAGGGTAATAAGCAGAGATGCAACTTCAAGCCTGCAAGTCTGTGGATAAGATGTGCAAATCTCATGTTCCCAGAGTTTGATATTTGTGGATATTTTCCCCATTGTTTCTATCAAAGCTGATGCTAAATACTTGTTCCTGATAGCTGGAGCACTGCAATTCTTTCCTTTGTTGTTAAATTTAGTCCCTGATGTTTGAACTGTTAGTACTGACATCTGAATATCTGGTCACTTGACCGTTCCAGCATTTAAGCAGGTTTTCTGAGGCTGATCTCCAAGTCATTAGAGACATGTCACATACTGAACAAACAAGATGTGAATTTGGAGTGTCACATCATGTTATTCAAGTACTGAGTTTGGGATGCCTCCTCCAAATGATTTGTCTGATCAATCTCCAACTCTTGGGTATGGGGAAGAGGGATCATCTTGGGTTTTTATCTGAGATCTTGGGTAAAAACACAGTTGGAGGGGAGTGTTGTCATGAAGTAAGGGGGCAGACACAATCACCTCTTCAAAATGCTCTCTCAGCCCGAGAGCTCGTCAAGGGATGTGCAGTAGAGCCCAAAGGTGCATTACCAGGTGGCTTCGGTGCACTCTGTGCAGCCCCATGCGGTTCCTGCTGTGTGCTGACGCCATCAGGGAGACTGCAGGTTACCCCCAAAATGAATGGTGCTCGCGTGCCTTCGCAGCCCTGGGCCTCAATGCGTGGCACCAGCCTCTTGCCAGGCGCGAGCAGAAACCTTTCTGACGCTGCGGTGGCCCGTCCCTTAGCCGCGTTCGCTCTCTGTGCCCCCGCGGACGTGCTGTGACGTGCTTGCTTCTAAATGTCAGCGAAGAGTATTTTGACGCAGCTTAGGGACCATTATTGTTTGGACGCATTGCCAACCTTAGTCAAGACCACAGGCACCATGCCGCTTATTAAAGATGAATTCATGTAAACGAAACTGCAGCTGTCCGCTCCCTCGGCCTCCCTGGGGACAATTGCATGACTTCAAGAAGGTTCAAATTTTATCTTAGATATTTTTTATCTCCCTTTTATATAAATGAAATTAAAAGGGGCAAATGCATTGTTAGATAAAACCTGGTTTGATAAAAATGGATGTAAGAAAAGACAAAAAGAATTGTAGGCAGCGTTTCCCCTCGCTCACACCCTTCGATTAGATCACCCTGTGCCCTCTGTTGTATGGCACTTGGCTTGCCTTTTTTTCTGGCTGGGGCTATGGTTAATGTCATTGCTGAAAAGCCAAGTCAGTGTTGTGAAAGGCTGTGGTGCCTTTAGTGTTCCTGCACTCCAGGCCTGTCTGCTCCTCCGTGAGCAGACGCTGCTGCCCCTTGCTCTGGCTGGAAGGGTCTTGCGAGCCCATCAGCTTGCAACTGCTTGTTCACAGCAGGAGCTGAAAGCCTTTTCCAATAACCGTTTCATTCTGCCTGTGCCTTGCATTCTACAGAGGTTTGGAAAAGTGCTTCATAAAATGGAATCGGCAATTTAATAAGAAATTAAACATTTTTGTGAACCTTCCAATGCTAATTATGGTTTTCCTAGCCTGGCTAAAACCAAGAGCAGCCTCTCTTTGTGGTGTGGCTGCTGCCAAGGCATGAAGCCACATGTGGAAATTAAATATATGATTTTCAAACGTCAGCATAGGTCAAGGTTTTGTTTAAGAGTTGGCCAAAGGCACTGGCTGGTTTAATTACTACTTTTTTTAACCCCGTGATGAGATGCAGCACTGTTAAGCAGTTGCGGATCACATCCCTTCCTTGGGCTCTGCTGGTAAAGAGTGCTCCTCGGTGGTGAGGAAGACTAATGGCTTGTCTGTAGAGGGTGCAGAGCATGATGAACTTCATGTGCAGCATGCCAGCCACGTGCTCGGCGTGGGGCAGCTCTCGGGGCGTGGTAAGCTGCCCTGCACCAAGGTGTTCCCTGTGGGTGCTGAAAAAAGCATCCTCACAGAGAGCTGATGGGGAGCAGCTCCTGTGCCCTGCGCTCTGCTCTGCCCCATTGCACGCTGCCTTCCCCTGGCAGGGAAAACCAGGCGCTGCAAGCGAGCTGGGGACAGATTTTCAAAGGCTGAAAGAAGATGTGTTGGATCAGTGCTGCAGAGCTGAACGTTAGAGCTGGGCAGGGTATGGAATGGTAGGGATAAAGGCTGAAAAAAGGAGTGAAAAGCCTCCACAACAGTTGTATGTCCTTCAGTGTATTGTATTATATATTTATATTTATATATATATATATATGAAAAATACAAAATGTATATGTATTCCTTGAGCAATCAGTTTCCCTTGCCATGACAAACTGAGATTTGGGGCTCTAAACCCTCTGCCTGGACTCCCTCGCTAGGCTAGGGCAGCAGAAGTACTTGCTGGAAGTGGGTCTAACCTGTTAATCTCTTTCCCTTGGTTGCCAGGGGAACCAACAACCTGAGTTGATAAATTCCGTCTGTAATGATAAATCCACAGAGAAGTGAGGGCACCAATCTGTACTTTTGGGCCAAATTTTGGACTTATGCCTTGAAGGCTATTATCTGATTCTAGATATGTGTAGACTTCTCCTGCTGACTTTGTGTAGGTCTATGTGCACACCTGTCTCTGTAGTTTATGCTAGATGAGCACTTGCTGCTATTTGGACTTGGGGAATGGTCTGGCAGAGTCCCATTTTCCCTGCCCCATCTCCAGATCTGCTGGATGTCCTACAAGCCAGAGCATTCACTCGTGCATGGAGAGACTTGAGCTCAAATCCTTTGTGAACTGGAACCAAGTTTTCTGCTTTCTGGGAGGGTGCTTTGCCCATGGGTTAGAGGATGTGTGAGTAGGGTGTGAGGGATGAGGGGTGCTCGCAGTGGGGAAGCAGCTTCCACTTTTACGTAAGGTGCTTGGGGTACATTGGCATGAATATCAGACCCTGGGCCTCCCAGGCAGCGGCTGCGCTGGTCAGGCTTCATGCCATTGACTCCTTGGCCAACTTGACAATAAACCAGGATGGTGAGTACCAAAGTATTCGCAAGACCAAATTCTCTTGTATTTGCTGTGTTTTCAGTAATGGGTAGGCTTTTTGAGGAGGAGGTGGAGGCCCTTAGCTATTCTTGCTGAAATGGTTTGCTCAGCTCATCTGCAGGGCAAGGAAGAAGGCCGAATAAACTCCAGGGGGGCATCTGGAGGCCAGTCCAACGGGTAGCCTTGTGGTGCCTTCGTTGCTGTGCAGAGGAATGTCTCTTGCCTATCCTAGTCCCCCTATCCAGGGGACTGTGGAAGATGAGACGCGGCTGAACTGTCAGAAAGTAGGGGCCTGGGGGAGGAAAATGAGAGCCCAGCAGTGAAAGGTTAACATGATGACCCACTGCCGCCAAGGCATGCCCATCACGGGTAGGAGCAGCACTCGCTCCGAAACAGTGACTCAGTCACACAGCTGAGCAGGCAAGGGTAGAGCAGGGTGGAGAGCGCTCTTGCTTCAGCGCACCAAGAGACCAGCTGAGCTCTTGGGATTATGTACTCGTGGGCTTCGCTGAAAGGATTTGCTCCTGATTATACAGTTTTTACTCTAATTTGCTTGTGCCCCTGCCCTCGCAGAGAGCAAAGCTGTATTAGCAAATAGACTACATGGGCTGCCTTAAAAATAACCACCTTTTCCCCAGTGCTTTGATGACCTCCTATCTCCATTTATTAGAATGCTTTCAGACATCATGTTCTTTCTTGCAGTGTAAGAATGTGTGTTTCAGCTTTACTGCATAAAGATGATGAGGGCTGGTTTATCAGCATAGGCTTTGGTCAACAAAGGAAACCTTGAGGTCAGCTCTGTGGGTATCTATCTGTCATACCTGCTTTTCTAACACAGCTGTTATTTCAAAGCATGAAAGATCTGAAAACTAAAAAAAAAAGACAGCAGAGAAGCATAGGGCCCTGCACACGCTGTTTTCCTCGCTCCTCAGGACATCAGTTACATATCTGAAGATCCCTGCCTCTGCTTTAGCAGGTCCAAGTGAATCTTTGGGCAGAAGACAATTCAGCTTAGATGCTGGAGTAAAGCCATTTCACCCTTACAACTTTCACCCCTTTCCTGCAGTGCATCACATTTGATGCTGGGACTGAGCAATCACATCTCTCTAACCCAGGAAATTCCAAATCTGAAAGTTCTTACAGCAAAATGTTAACTTTGCTGCCCTGTGTATCCTGCACACTTCATTGCGTGGGTCAGACAGCAAGATACGCTATGCTAACAAGGAAAACAGGAATAGGGAGTGCTGCATATGCACAACGTAGCCAAGTAAATGTTAATGCAGAAACTTTAAACTTTTGGTATTTGCAGATATTTGAGGGGTTTATTTATCAGCTTTAACAATAAGTATTGCTGCTTTTCGCCTACCACGCAGATTGTAAATAAATGCCAAGTTTTGAAGAGCAGCTCTGGAAATGAGCGCACTTATTCATGACAAGTTGCGTTTGTATGTAACACCTAGGAATTGCCAAATCCTTAGAAATATTTGAGGAACTCCCTTAAAGATGCTGGTGTAATCAGCTAGCCCTCCCTTGTCACTTAACCTCTTTTAGAGCCCTAACACGGGCTGCTTTAGTAGCCTAGCCGTCACGAGGCTAAGGCGAGCCCGAAGCTGTCTGCTCCTGCCTTTTGTTGGCAGGCTAATGTTCCTCATGCTGATGCTTCCTCACCTGAGATTGCTT
The DNA here is from genome assembly GCA_013398225.1 of Steatornis caripensis. Lineage (NCBI taxonomy): Eukaryota > Metazoa > Chordata > Aves > Caprimulgiformes > Steatornithidae > Steatornis > Steatornis caripensis. Next base: position 236,638 of record VZSC01019415.1, read on the forward strand.
TAGTGACCATTCAGCTTCATAAGATCCTGTATCCAGATTCTATTTCTACCTGTTACTGCTGGAATTGGGTAAAGTTAAGGCATTTTCACCCTTGTGACATTGTTTCAGAAAAGAAATATTATTGCAGCTCTCCAGTTGTGATGCTAATGTTGTGAGCACCAGAGCGCTGCATGCAACACAGCAGCTGTTATATATTCAAGAGTGAAATTCCAATAATAGTATGCTATATAATCTCTGGTTAAATATTTATGCTTGTGAAGGTTAAGTGACTTGGAGTACTATAAACTCCAGCCTTTTGGGCAGGCCACTGCAATTTAAGCCTTCTTGCAGTGACCTACCAATGACCTCTCTTCCAGTCTAGAGGCAGAGTGATTGCTGGAGCTAAGAATTCAGAGTGGATCTTGAGGCCTCAGCTGAGCAGTAACGCAGTGCATAAAATATCAGATGTTATTTGAACCTAAGTAACTAATCTTAGAACCACTTCTCATCTCTAACACTGTTTAAATTTCCTTGAAACTTCTCCCAGTGTAACTTCATTTACAAGCCCTGCATGATGTCATCTAAATGTTGGTGTAAGAGGGTGAAAGCCTCTTGTTGACAACACGCATCGTATCACAAGCTGGGGTTTTGGTGTTTTATTTGTGTGATGGATGGGATGCACATAGTTATCCTTTTCTAATGTGCAGGCACATCTTCAAGATTGTGATGTGGTTAACTTGCTTCAGCAATGCAAGTGAAGCAACAGGCCAGACTGACTAAAACAGTTGTACAAGTGGGGTCCCATTAGCCACTAGGATCTGTAGTTCAGGGCCTTTCAGCACTCATGGAGCAAAAAAAAAAAAAAACCCCGAAACAGGCCGTAGTCTTAGTGAACTCAGCAGAGTTGGGATTCACTCCAACCATTTAACCCAAGTGTGTTTTCAAAAAGTTGTATAATCCCTCCTTTGCTTCCTAAGATACATTCCAGAGGGATAACAGATGTAGCTTTATTCCTTTTTCTCCGTCTCACTAGCACCATTATTTCCTACCTAAAAGCGGAAAACAGAACTCCATTCAGTACAGCTGATGGAGTCCTTTACACTCCTACCTGTTGGCAGTGCATTCGGAATGGCCCCGTCCGTGCTAGACAGAAGAGCAAGCCCCAGTGATGAGTCTCATTTTAATCTAAGCTGAGGGGAAGTATTTCACTTGCGGCTTTGAAGCACTGGAATGATATTTAGACTCCCATCTTCTACTGAGAAAACAGAATGCACCGTTGGCCTCTCGGAAGCGAGCCATCCTAAATCAGGGCGCTGTTGACTTAGTTCTCCTTGCCCAAAGGAAACACATCACCAAAACCATGTCTTGAAGCAGCTTTCCTAAAAAAAGCCTCATTTATTTCTATGTCGTTCTGCGATGTAGCTGTTGTTGTTACTTGCCATTATCTTTGCAGCAAGAACATTATCAGCAGGTTTATGGCTTACTAATGCCATGTTGAGGGTTGTTTATTTTATCTGGCAGTTGATATCTAAAAGAATGGCTTTAGGACAACAATATACATTTCAGTCTGAGGAACTCATTAACAATACTTTAATCCGCAGGAGTCTTAGGTTTTATTTTGCTTTACTCTGCACGGGGAAATCTTTTTTCTTGATTTGTCCTCTCTGAACTTGCCGGGCCCGAGTTCCAAATCCCAGAGACTGCATTGATTCCGTTAAGTACTTCTGGTCAGGAGAGATGCACAGCATCACCAACAGTTTCGCATCACCTCCTAAAAGCAGGAAAAAGACAAAACATACTTATTTACCTCATTATTTTCAGTAAGTTATACACTGGTAATGTATTGATCTACACAACAACGAGCGCAGGCTACCATTGCTTTTATGAAGCAGAAGACTGTACGTGGAGAGGGCTGTTGAAGATAGCTCCTTCAAGGGAAGTCTGTATCTAACAATATGATACTTGCCCCAGTAGAATAAATTTCATATTTTGTAATGTAGATTTTTTTCCCCCCTTATACCTTCATCACTTAGTCTGCATGTATGTTACAGGTCTTGGCACTTCATTAAGCTTTGTCAAATGTTTGTAAATTCGGGGTAATGGCAAAATGGCTTCTGTATGTGACAGTAAAGCGGAGCAGACTTACTTATTAGAAGTTCAAGAGAATGATTAAACCAACAAGGAAATCACCACTTTGAACACTTCCCCTAAACAGTGTCACCAAGTCATACACCACGCATGGTTAAAACCAGGCTTGGTGCGCATACAACACAGCTCCTAAACTCACTTCTTTGGCTTTCCCTTTTCACAGTGCAGACTGCAGTGCTAGGTGAAATTCAAAGTTCAAGCAAAAAATTAATAGTCTTTCAGAAGCTCTGAAGAACTGTCGCCTCAGTCAGTGTCAATGCCTTGAACTGGAGACTAAAGAGCTGATGCTTTCTGGCTGAAGAAAAATGGACGAATATACTGTACGGATGGACACAGATCTGACATTACTGCAGGAACTACACTTGCTTTAAAACTCTTCTGCATAGACGAGGAGCTAGAGAAGAGGAGGTGACCCAAATACAAAAAGGAGGTGTAGCATAGTACCGTCCACATGTTCTGTCTCCCTCCTTTGTTTTATTGCTACAGGGCACAACGTTAAGGCATGTGCAAATATGTGACTACACCCCATAGTAATTGAAGCTTAACTTGTAAACTGTACCTGACATATAACACCAGTAAAATGCAATTATTATCCTTTACACGATCCTGTTAGAGATGTTGTGATTATTCCAAGTGTATTCCTAAACTGAACCTCGGGAACAGCAAAGTTTAGCCAAATTTAGGAGGAGCTCAGAATGCCCACTGTGCACTCGCACTGCTCCAAAGGCAGAGTCTTTGAATAGAGCCCCCGTAAAAGGGAGGAGTACAAGATCATCCTCTAGTTTTACACAACAAAGGAGGGGAAAGATTGGAAAAAGAAGTCTACACTGTTAAACAAAAGTCAGAATAAACCCTTACCTATGGAGTCCTGAAGCAGATGTGTAAGTTTGCTGTTTCGATAAGGTACATGGGATCGCTGTTCTGCTATCGCTCCAAGAACGTCTGCTAGGGCAGACAAGCTGCGGTTAATAAATGACGTCTCTCTCAGAGCTGCCCCTGTCACTCCAGACATACCTAGTACAGTGTAGAAAAAGCCAATGGTAAGACTAAGCAAAGCTGCTTCAATTGTAATTGTGAAAAATTCTGTTGCGGTATCATCTACTTTTGATGCGGCGTTTTTGAACACAAGTTCTGAACCATGACTTCCAGTCCACCTGTGCCAAAAGCAAGATGCAGTGACTGTTTACTCCAGACTGCCAATACATTGTTCAGGACTTCTCTTTGAAGAAAGGTTAAAGAAGGTTCAGTGCCTGCAGATGGTCTGGAGTATCTCATGTTATAGTTGATCTCTTCAGCTGTACAATGCATCTTGGCTCCATATGTATTATGGAAAGGCGAAAATAGGAACACCGTAAGATCAGACAAGACAACGCTGCTTTTGAAAACATGAGTCAGCTGTGTCTCCAGAGAGAAGCCTGTTGTGTTCCACCATTTTTTATAGTAGTTAACTGCCCTGTCTGTATCCCTTAGGAAGAACGAGAGCGACACTGACGACAGAAGCCGCAGAAACCAAGTTGTTCAGCAGCCATAAGCGTGAGGGGTGCATGCCCACGAAAGTCTGTAAGGTGCTGTTCTTTGTGGTACGATTAGCCACAAGGAAATTGATATGGGAAAACAATGCCCTTCTGCCTTCCACCCAGCGTGGTAGTATGTAGCCATGCTGCCCTTGCAAAGCATTGGAAAGGTTTGGTCTACAAATAAGTTGCACTGATTTCAAGAGATGCCGCAAGCTCAACTCTATGATCAGTCTGGATGAGTGTGCAGTTAAGAGTAATTAATTCCTCCTGTCCTTACCTCTGCCATTTGGGGAAGAGAAACTTGCTGTTACCATTTAGCATCACATTATTCAGATTCAGCCTTTCTTCAGGATAGTGGAAGATCTACAGGTACAGCTGCAGTCAGTTCTCACTACCCAGAGCATGTGATCGTGCTAGGCAGAGCTAATGGTAGTGGGCTGGTCAGAAGGGGTTAACAGTTTCCTCAGCTGCCTTCTGTTCCACCTCCAGAGAGACAAGGCAGCTGTACAGAGAGAGGCTAGGGATCTCCTGTTCCCTTTAGGCCAGTATTTTTCCAACTGGGAGAACAACAGAGGTGTTCAAGAGGCATGTGTGAAGAGGCACAGCAGCAGAAAAAACCCCCCAGAAGTCTGGACAGTGAGGGCTGGAGAAATGTGACTGTGGGAGAGGATGGAGCAGGAACCATACGTAGGGTGTCTTTGCAAGAAAGGCACAGAGCAAAACAGTTTGGAAGAGGAGGCCACAGGGTGTCAACAATCTGCGATAGGCTGTGTCTCAGACTAACGTTACTGGGGTCTGTGCCTACAGTCATCCTCAGGCTTCTGTTGTAGTCACCGAAGGTGGACTCCTGAGATCATGGATATCACCTTAAGGCAGAAAACTGCAAATAGGTGAGGGGGTACACATTTAAACTGCTGGTTATCTATGTTTGGTCAGATGAACTTCCACAAAGCATTTAGCCGTGTTTTCAACCTGAAACCTAGTTTGCTAAAAAGCGACCACTTAGTAAATGCTGTAAATGATCCAGGATGGCTGTGCAGCTAACAGGGCAGGCTGCTGAACATTTAAAGTGTGTGAGATCCCTGCTACTGCTGCTCACTTGGATTTGTCCACATTTTAAAACAATCGCAAGTTAACAGCTGCCCTCACTTTTATCAGAGTAAGTAAGTCCAACATCTTCAAACCTCCACCAGCATAGCTGATGGCAGAGGTTAGTCTGCTGTATGTGCTGGGCCACATCAACACTGATGTCAGTGAGCAAAGCTCTTCTGGGGTTCACTGGAGGATCTGGCCCGCTGAGCCCCAAACCAAGTAACTGTTTGTCCTGGTTGAACTGAGGGAACAAACACACACACTGTTGCTCAATTACATGTTTACCAAACAGTTTCCAGCACTTAGAGCAAATGAAAAAAATCATGTATTATATTAGGTTTCTCTGTAGAACAAAAGTTTAACAGTGAGCAACAGCAAGAATTCTTGGCAGTAAAGTAAAAGACGCTTTCATAATACTGGTTCAGTTTTCAAAACATTATTTCTGGAATGGTACATTTGGCTGCATGGCTTTCCTTGGTAAGAAAGCTTGTCCTTTAGGAAATAATCAAGTTTTTGAAATTATTGTGTGCATAGAGGCGGGAAGAAGAGGAAAATGCTTTGAAGCAACAATGAAAACAATATTATCTTTTCAACACTAACTTCCTCCAAGACTTTTTCCACACTAAGGCAGAAAAACCCACACATGGTGATATCAATTATTACAGATATTTGTAATATTTAAATAATTTATGCACTTTAAACATTTCTGTACAAAGACATGCTGATTTTCAGACTAGAAAAACAGGCTTAATAAAACCAGTCTGAACAAATAATATACCTATGATATGGGTAACCGCCCTAGGCTTATTTTAGGCATATGCAGTCAGATGTTCAGTTAAACTGTACCATTGTAGAACTGGAACGACCAGGCCCACAAATTTTGTTTATGTCAGGATCTGTGGGTTTAAACCACCCGCTGTGTGAAAGCAGGGTAGCACATATCCCTACATACAGAGGTAAAGGCAACTATTGTTTCCTAGGATCTGGAAGGATCCGTGCCCGTAAACAGACACGTTTGCTTACCGACACACTCGCTACCAGCCAGATCCACCAGCTGCAATCTGGTTTTGACTTGCTTCAGTTTCTCAGTGGCTTCAAGTTGTGCTGGTGAAGAGGCTCTGGAAGAAGAGGTGGATTTATTCTCTCTCACTTTTTGCAGAAAGGTGCAGGAAACCTCTTTATTTAGTCTCTGACTGGTTTGTTCATCTTCCCATGAAGTACCTGGTTAATGGAAAAAAGAAACAAGGGGAGCTACTCACTGACGCTGGAAATTGAGATGGGGAAGAATGGGGCATGAATAGGGCAAGTACAGTATCTGTTGCTTTGGGCTATTCTAACAGAAGCAATATACAAGTCAGAATCAATGGCACGGGCAGGCTGAATGGCTTTTTCTCTTATTTAAGGGTTTTTTTCATCAAACTGATCATACCAGCAGGTAACAAGACCTGGGTGTAGGTTCTGTTGTATCTATTATCTCCGTTGTTCACAATTCTACATGGGAAACAAGAAAGGGGCGTCCAGTAAGGCTTTAAAGGGCATTTTTTCATGTTTTAGATTGCAACCAAAGTAAGATTTTGAGGGTTTGGGAGCAGGAAGCTCTGAGTCTGTTTCTGTGTATTTGAAACATTACCTGCCGGTGCTCTGGCAAAAAAAAAAAAAGTTCATCCTGTCTCTTCTATTTTGTCCTGCGCTGCTGTTGCCTCTAGACTGCTTTCAGCCCTCATATGCCACTGCTGCATCTCCACACGATGAGCTATTAGCCTCAGTAGCATTACTCCCACTTGTTCGGGTTGGTTACCTACTACTCCTGGTAGTTCTGTAGCTACACTAGACTGCTTCATATCCTTCCTCTTCCTCAGCAGCAGTATCTGGCTTTCACTCTCTGCTGGGAAGGGAGAGAAGACATTCTCTGGGAAAGCTGCTTTGACATTAGCTTAGCAGGAGTATATGCAAAAGGGTTTTCCCAAAGCAGTTTTGCTTTTTTCCTTGAGTGTTTTGATTTTCATCCATCTCCCTCTCTCTCAAAGACATAAAAGAGTAACAGGTGTACGCTCTGCTACAGGTAATAGAGACAACAGACTTTCTTGGGGACTTAGCCTTGATGCAGTAGTACAAAGCACAAAGTATAAAATACAAAGGTGCAAAACTTGAGTAAGGAACAGACTGGATTGCGTTGCAGAGCTCTGTACCTCTTCACCTAGGCTGATGCTAAAACCCGACCCAGCTGTTCGCAGTGTAGACAGAGCAGCTGTGTTGGTTTACACAGTGTAAAAGTAAGTGTTCTCACCCCTCTTCAGTTTGAGACAAGGAAATTAAGAAACAGTTCTCCTCAAACAACAGATATTACTGAAACAAAATCCTAAAAGACCTTAATCAAGCCTGGAAAAGTGCTGGCTTGTCAACCTGGCTTTAGGTGCAGAACTCATCACAGACTTTACAACTTCTTATTTAGTGACTTAGAGCTCTGGTGTTACTTGACAATTGCAGCTAGCTTTCAAATCAGGCATTTCTGCTCTTAAACAAGGCAGAATGCACTGTCACACCGCTATAGCGAGGTCCCGTTGCAGTGCTGCTCTGCCCCCTGTATTGCACATCTTCATCCATGCACTATGAGCTGAAAGCCTGAGTCTGCATTCAATGTAAATTGACACTTCTACAGAGCTTTGCTGCCAGACAACATGGCGTAGTAGGGTGACTGCAATTCAAAACAGCAAAGGGAAGTCTGGACTAGACAAGATGGCTGGTGTGCTAACGGTGCAAACACTGTGTTTTGAAAAGTAACATCTGTCTGATTGACAAGAATCTGGAACTGGCTGGAGCTAACATCTGGAATGCTGGAGCTTGTGAAGTAACTGTGTCTTTTGGCAAGGCCCATAGGTAAGCAAGGGCACTGTTTGTTCTGTCTTGCTAATATTGTCGGTTTAATTTCTGATAGCAATCTAAGGGAAAAAATGTTAAATATTTTCCCCTTTCTAAACCCGTACTGTTGTTGCAGAGCATGAAGGAGATGGACCACAGCACTGGAAGCAAGAGAGCCTAATTACAACATGAGCAAAAGAAAACAAAGTTAACCCCCAAAAGCTGAAGTTATTCCTAAAACAATAAACTGGTAAGTCTTGGTGTGGTAACAAAAAGCAGAAATATAGGTTTTGCCATAATGAATAAGACAACTATGTTGTCTTTTCCTATGGTGGCCTGCTATTAACAGTTCAAGAAACTCTGAATTTAATGGACCTTTCTGCAAGGCAGCGGGTGAAAAAAAGAATTCTTTCTCACCCAAAAGCATACGATGTTCCCTAAAATGCATGGTTAGCTTTACCACAAACTAAGCATGAATAATTATATGATACATCATACAAAGTGACTTAACTATTGTATTTGATGTATCTATCTTATTGATATCTATCTTACATTATACCTTATATTATGACTTATGTCAACTTGTTTCATGCTATAAAGCTTCAAGAACACTGTAAGTCAAGACATGTAAAGACAAGTGAAAAGTTTTTATGAAAGTGAAAGTTTCAGTAGCACTCAGACATCAAATTGGTCTGTTATTTAAGAAGGTTTGCAGAAGTTCAACAATGGAAAAGAACTGAGGGAATGTATTAAACGTTGGAAAAAGGAGGAAAAACCAGTAAGAAAATCTCTCAGTCCACAGACTGGTTTTCAAAAAACAACTGGCTCTAGATGTATTTTAGTAACATCCTGCTTACCAAAGTTATCTCCAGAGACAATTGTGGTTATGGTCAATGTAACTACCAGATGAGAACGAGAGGAATGAGCATGCACCAGTGTCGGGTGCCTGACTCTCAGCTGCAGGCCTTTGTTGACTAGATGCAAAAATTCAGATGCATTTTCAACAGTCCTAGAAGTAAAGAAACAAGCAGAAGACTTAACTGACACACAGTAAAAATCACATGAGAAAGCTGACAACTTAGACGTGAATCTGAGCATTGCCTCTTCCCTGCTCTTCTAACTTCTTATAGTAAGCTAAGTTTTGAGCCGCACAAGCAACTGTTACAGACTTTTTCAGATGGGATATAGTCCAAGATGAAAATTCAAGACAAAAGCTGGGATGTAGTACTGAAAGTGATGAAGGAGTGGCCTGCCAGCTTTGCGGGTCTACAGGTACTGTAGCTCGGCGCTAGAAGTGACCAAAATTTTCGTATGTCCACGCTTTGGAGATGTAGACATTCCTGGAATCTCTGATCTTACAGAAGTGGAGTTGTCCAGTTTATGTTAAGGTAGCTCCTGTTCGTTGGGAGGTACAGAATTAGGGGGGAAAAAAGAAAAAGAAACTTCTCTGGGCCTCTGGAAATCATATTTCACACTCCTTGGAAAAAAAGTTCAATTCCACTGCTCAATGAGCTGGGACTCAAGCATAGTGTCAGAATAGACAGGCATAAGTTTCTATAGACCATTTTATCTCATACTATCTGTTTTATTTGCCAATTAAAGGAAATACTGCAAATATGACCAATCAAAGGGCAAAACCCTAATAAAGAAAGTGAAATAAACTGATTGGGTAAAGAAAAAAAACCACTATGATTTTCCCCAGATTTGCAACGTTTAAAACAAATAAGGTAAGACTGCCTACCCTTTCCTTTCACTGCATTGCCTTCTTCAATAATCACTCAAGTTACATCACCTAAACATTAGCTTCTAGATGGGTGTATAAATTATTATGACTGCATATCACAGCCTGGTTACTGAATGCCTGTAACACCAGAACCATTAATAACTCTCCTGATGGGCTACAGGCTTGGTTCCACATCACTGCAGTCAGCAAAAGCAAGCATGTGATAAAAGGCAAGGCTTTAATTACTTACATTTGGTCAATTCCAGTGAAAGTCACACTGGGCACAAACTTACTTTATGCTAAGAGCAGCCATATTTGATGAGTTTAGAGACAAAAGAGCTACACCCAGCTCAAACAATTTCCTCTGAAAATAAAGCAAGGGCATCTGAAGAACAGAAAACAACTTAGCCGCACCATGCTTATGGACACTTAAGAGATGCAGCCACCTAAAAGCAGTGCCTTTTGTAACTGGGGCTGCAGGAGCTGAATGATCACTATAGACTTCACTGATCAATCCTGAGCCGCACTCAGTGCTGGCCTCCCCGGCAACGTCTCTGCCTCTGCGTGTCCCCTCATAGTGTCCCCCTGGCTGGTTGAGCTGGCACCAGCCAGGGAGCAGTGGCTCTAGTTCCTACTGTCAGAGAAGGCAGAGCCTCACACTGTGGTGATTTGACTATTGCCTCCAGTCCAAGGAGGCAGATCTTGCCTTCCTGAGTTTTGAACCGCATCTTCCAATAGCCAGTCAGACAGGACTGGACAGCCTGAGAGGTAAGCAGCCTTCGCTCGGATGTAGCAACAGGCAGTCAGCTTCCTCAGGGTGCTGCTGTGCACGGGCAAGGGGTCAGTGCTACAAGCTGCTGCCCTCTAACTAGCATTTGCAGAAGATGATAGACCTGAGGGTATTGCTGGTCATCTGCTGGGAAACTGCAGTTGACTTGGGAGGTAAAAAGCATCCCCAGCCCAGTGCTGCAAGCCTGGCATGGTAGCTTCTCAGCAGGACTGACAGTAATAATTTTTTAGTATAATCTCTATGACTTTATCATGCTGTATGTACTGCACGTTCCAGGACTGGATTCTACAAAGAGAAGCCCTGTTGTGGTTAGGTTAAAAATTTGATGCTGAATGTTCTCCAAAGTCAACCAAGCCGTAAAAGAAGAAAGAGAGTGAGGTTTTTGTGATTCAGTAAGACGTACACGTTAGCAGGAAAGAGACTACTGTACTTTAATGGATATATGGAGAAGCCAATGAGACCCAGCAGGCCAATATATTCTAGATGAAATATTATCACAAATGAGGACGTGTTTTTATTCAAAGCACCAGCTGTTTACTTTAGATTTCGGACAGCTGGGTGGCCTCATTCAATGGTTCCCTTACTTTGCTTGGGTTTGCTTTTTCTTATTAACCTTTCTGTGTAATTATTAATATAACTTGTTTATGAACTGGACTTTTTTTGCTGCTTACATTGTAATTGAGATATGAGTCCATATTCTTATTTTATTTGCATTAGAACTGAGTATTTATCAATTGATTGCGATAAGTTCAAGGCGCCAGATTCCTCTACCATAAATTAAGATTTACAGAAATAAACAGAGCAGCCATTTTATTAACTAGAAGGACAAATAGAAATTATTGCAGCTTCTTCTTCTTGTCTCTGTCACAAGTCTGCCTACATCTCACCTCTCCCTTCCCCAAAGCCTAGGAAAAGAGATGGGTCACCCACTAACTATGCAAAGCTCCCTTGGCAAGGGGAGTAGGCATTTTTCAGGAAGGACACCAGGCCAGCATCTTGGTTACTGAAATACCTTAGTTAAAAATTACTTGGAGGTTCTGATGAAGTAGGAAAAATTCAGCTCCCATCACACCCACACTATATGCACCCATCTTCATTTTCTAAGTCATACAGTTCCTTTCTTCTCTAGTTAAAGGAAAAAGATTAGCTCCTTCAAGAAGGATTTAGCACACACAGGTTATGCCCGTCTCCCAACCTCTTCTGAATGAGTTTTTCGTTCCCTTGGCAGCAAGGCCTTAATCAGATGCTAAAAGTTGGAGCTGAGAGTCACAGTTGGGGAAATCCAAGAACAGAGACTGAGAGAAACCCACCAGTCAGCATAATACAGATAGAGAAGGCAAATGGAGTCATCACTTCAAGCTCCACTCATTAATTCATTCCGTGCTCTTATGGAGCATGCAGAGTGCAATCAAGCATGCAGAACTTCTCTGGACATCGTATTTAACTTCGGGACTGAAGAGCAGGCATACCCCAGATACAAATGTTAATCCTTCCTAGAACATTGCAGCGATGATTATTTCATAGAAAGAAAGAAGAGTTACACAGCCCCCGTGGTGAAGAAAGCCACTTTACAATTTCTCTGGGGTCCCACTTTTCTATGAGCAGTTCAATGACTAGAAAATACAAGTCAATAAATGCGTATAACTAGGTGGAATAAAAGTATGTTTGTGCAACCCTCCAGTACGTTCTTGTATTTTTATCAAGGCTTTCTGGCAATAGCATAAACCCACATAAGCAACCAACTGCTAGTCTCCTTACGTGACTAAGTCCCCACAAGACAAAAATACTGCCTTCAATTATTTCCACTGAGGATGCGTTTTATTTTAATTGGCAGGGGTGGGGGAGGGATGCTTTTCATATCTGACTTCTAATTCCTCCTGGAAAAGTAGAGATTAGACCATGACAAGCATTATTATAGAGAAGTGAAGAAAAACATCATGTTTACTCTAGAAATGAAAAACACTGTAATACTGTGCTAAACATTTCGATAGGGCATGGTGTTTCTTTTCACAAACATTACTTGCTGAAGGAGCAGAGCATTTTTTTCTAAGTTTCTAGCCCTCTCTGTAGTGCACAAGCAGAAATGTCGCCTTCTAGAATCTGTTCACATGCTGGGTGCTCACAGGGAAATGCCCAGGAGCTTAATTCCACTAGGTAGCATCACCTCTCTGGTGCCACTAGTGCGGCTTGTCATAATTTTTTTTGCCAATGTTGATTTAATACTAGCATAAACAACACAGCCATTACTAAAATGAAGCGTCTGAAACAGATTAACTCTTGTTAATGGATGAACAGATGATGTCTACCATCTAGTTAGCCAAGGTGTTTTCTATATAACAAGAAAATACATTTGCTTAATATACTACACGTATGTAACACCAAGAATCATTCCCACGTGTACTAGAACAAGCCTCTGTAATGCTTAGTAAGTACAAGAAGGCATTAAGTACAGCTGTAGCCTTAAAATAGCTTAGCTCTCCCTACACCATCAAGATGTGGAAATAAGAATCAAACTTACCATACACCGATGCTACGAAGGTATATATCTTAAAACTGAATGGGTAGAAGCTTAGCTACTTCTTAGCTTTTAATTTGAAGAACCTGGATTTTCAAGAACTATGGGTTCCAATGTCAGCCTATCAATTCCTACTTTAATGCCTTCAGTTATAAAACCGGAATACTAAGCAGTGTAAGATGGGTATTTATATTAACAGATCACTTAAAATCTTACTTTTTCTAAAGTTTTTTTTTTTTAAACTCCAGTCTGTGTAGGGAAAGCTAACACTCTACAGCTGCTTAAAAATCTACAAGGAGTACATACGTTTCTATTATCATCTCTAAATTTTATAATTTGGTAAGACCAAAGAGAAGTGCTTTGTGAACGGGTTACCCCTTCTTTTTCTACGGCTGCCAAGATACCCCAGATACAGCAACAACGAAATACACAGCTATCTTCAGGCACTCTGAGTGGAAGGCACTTAACACAGGACCATAACCCAAACTAATTGTAATAAGTGTACTAATGGAAAGTATTTTGACATTTGCAGCCAACTGCAGTCTAATAGACGGAGCTACTGGGAACAGTGAGAACTGTTCTTTTGCATGTGGTAAGGACTCATTGTTTAGAAGCGATAGCTTGTGCCTCTAATGCAATTTTGTGACAGCCCTACATTGCATTGACACCAGATCATGGTCAGATGACAAGGATCAAATCATGTACTTACTCATGCGTAAGCAATGGAACATCACTCTTCCCTTCTCTGGTTGTGACAACATCACGTTTGACGCTAAATACTTTTCCACAACTGTCTTTGGCCAGAAGATCAAAAATGTCATTATTATACACTTCTACAACAGAAACCTCAACCCAGTGACTTCCTGGTGGCTTTTCTGAAATAAGCCTGGAGAATAAAAATAGAAAAAAAAGAAGAAAAAAACCAAAAAAATGTTGACGTCAAACCTCAAGTGAGCAATCCCTAATTAAAGATCTATTCTTTAATTGTAATCTAATTACAATCTGATAAAAGTGCTTATTAAGTATCCGCAGCTGTAGTTTTGTCTCCTCCACATGTTAACGTTAAGCTGAAGAATTAGAATATACGGTTAAATTATACATGAAGCAGTAAATAAAACTTTTTTTCCAAACAGCTGTGCCAGCTTAGATTGTTCTTCTCCATTGGCCTCCCTCCCTCCCTCAAGATTTTTTTATACCATTTTTCTGCTGATTGTTACTGCATTCAGAGCTCAAAGTATGATAGGCTCTGGCACAGTGCAAGCAATGAATGGGCAGAAATGGTAAACTGCCCAGATGGATCTCTAAGAGGTTATCCATCCACAGCTTCAGAAAATTCATAAATTAAAGGCTTGTCTATTCAGGAGAGACACAAAATTGGTACAAAATTGGATCTTTCATCTTCTCCAAAATAAACAGGCTTAGCTGGAAAAAGCCTCTAATGGCTCTTCTATTATAACATAGCAGCATATCAGTTCAAATCATGCACTAGGTTCAACTAAAAAAATCTAGAAATTCTCAAAGCAAGAACAGATCATGGTTAAAAATGCTACTAGTGTGCTTCTTGGGGACTGGGTTCTAATCTGGATCCTCTTCACCTATTCCAATTGTCAATTTTTACAAAACTTGTAAGAACTCAATTATCTTTTGGACTCCCACAACTATGGTTGAAACATATTCAAAAGTTAATTAGGAGTCTGAAAGACGGACAGATTACACACAGCAAGACTGCATCTTATTTTCTTAGAAAATCAAACTAAGCAGGGGAGACTAGAAATCTATACCAAAAATCGAATATCAAATAGCAGTCAGAGACTCTATAAATATTAATCATTGCAAAGCTGAAATCTGTAATGATAAATACGTTACAAACGTTATTTCATCCTTTCTGTAAAGTTTAAGGTGACTGCCACTGACACAAGCCTTTACTTAGTTGTTACCTGAACACTTCTTGGGTAGCTCGAGGAATAATTCCAAGTTCTGATTCATCTTCTGTGAAGAATGCAAAGTTCTCCTCTAACTGTGGTCCCAACATTGTGTACGTCTTCCCACTTCCAGTTTGCCCATAAGCCATGATACACACATTGTACCTGAAAATTAAAAGGGCCTTCATTTATTTTACCATTACCAAATGCATATGGCAAGTCAAACCCCAAACAATTTGGGAACACAGACTGCAAGAAAAAATAAATACATTGCCCCTGCAGATTTCTTTCTGGAGACCTCAAAATCTGACAAAAATTAAAGTACTGCTCATAACTTTGCCTAAACATATTTTTATTTTTTAAGCAGAGTTGAAGGGATGCTTTTAGGCAGAGTTTAAGGGATACTTTGCTTGCAATGACTCATGAGGCTAGACCTCCTGTCTGTCCAACTTCCAGTTCATGCACTACTGAGCTGCTTGTTACTTGGCTCCTGAAGCACTGCAGTTTACAGTACAGCATTTTAAAGTAAACCATCGCTGGGTTTGATTTGTCTTACAGTGCTGTGCTGCAAACCACAGCGCTAATATCTGAACAGCTGGGAACAGTAAACTCTTCAGCTCTCAGTCTTTTTCAGGCAGGGTCATCAGTCATAGCCCTCGTCCACTGGAAAAGATCAGACAGCCCTAATAATAACGAGAGACACAAATTTTAAACCAAATGCATTAGGTCAGTGTAAGCATGCACACAGAGACTACTCTGGAACAAAGGTGGTAGGAACTGCTCTGATATGGACTTGTAGAAGGTGAAAATGTACAAACTCAATGCAGAGGCACAGGCTCCTATGAAACAGACATGTAAAATACCTCTAATGAACAGAACTCTGAAAACGCCTGTTTCTCTGCACTGAAAATAATAATAATAAAAAAGTCCACAGCTGCGATCTCTGTTGTGGATGTCTGTGCCGCAGGGGTCTGAATTTAGATGTAGGAATCCTATCCAGAAAGTGTGTTTCTAACACTGCCGGATCAAAGTCAACATCTTAAGCAAAACACATGGACAGATACGAATGTATCCAGTCACAGTACTGCCTTGTATTGAGGACCAGTGCCGTACTGTGCAGCTGAAGGTTAGGCCCTACGCAGCTGCATCTGCTCTGCAGCACCTGCCAGCACCTTGGTGTTGAACACGGAACTGTGCCAGCAAAAACTCTTGGAAGACATGCAGTTACGCTGATAGGACTGTCCCTTCCCTGCACTGTCTTGTTTGTTCAGAGAGACAACATTAGCAGAATCTCCATACATGAGGCATGCTTTGCAGTATGCTGAAACTTCTGCTCTGCTAGAGAGTTGCAAGAATGGGCTTGCTCCTGGTCTGCCAGGGAGTAAAATTTCACTGCCTAAGCTACCTCCTCTGTGGGCAGACCTGAACAGCTGCTTTTGGTTATCCGATGCTTTTCCTCACATCAAGAATGTTTTTTCAAGCACAGGCCAGCAAATTTCAATGAACACCCCTCAGCTAATTGTTTTAAATTAATGGTTTCAAGTAATGAAATACTTACATTGCCACTGCAGACAAATGTATTTGCAGCAATTTTTTGCATATTAAACATGACTAGAAACAATTATTTTTGGACAATTATTTAGAAGGCTTTCTCTTATTGGAAAGAAATATGGGCTGATAAGCAACACAGCAAACACCTGGGTTCCCCTTCTGGGGATGAGAAGTCAGAGTTGCAGTCAGGGAACCTATAGTAAGGTCCCACCGCATTTCAGGATGCACAGTATAAAACAGAAGCCTAGTCACAGATGTGATGAACTAAAGAAGATGGTAACTGTAACTGAAAGTAAAGCGCACTACAGCAAAAAGAAACGTGCTAGAAATTAGGGTGGTAAATCTGAAACAAGGGATTTCTCTAAGTATTCACTGTTGACATAACTCTACTTGCATTTATGTCAGTGGAGAAGCTCCCACTAATTTTGGTAGTTTTCAGCTAAGGTAACAGCAAGCAATTTTCCCAATTCCATCCCTAACGCACACTGCCTCGCCAGCCCGTAGCATATTGAGACTTCTAGCCCTGCTTCAAAATCAGAGAGGTCTTTGGAACCAAAAAGGGAGCCATAAGTTTGAAAGCAGTAGTTTTCCTTAGGGAAAGCAGAATGGTGGTCTTTTTAGAAGTCTCTCAAACTTTCATATAGTCCTGCTATTCAAATTTTCCTTAATTGCTACTTGTTAGAAAGTATGTATCATGGACAAAATAGCTCTGACAAGACACAGATGATGCTATTAGAAGCTGAGTAGACAGGTGCTTGTAATATTGAAGGTGGAGATGCAAATCAGGCATCCATCAGTGATAACTTCTCTGCCAAAGCCAAAACAGTATTTCAGTAAGCCCAAATGAGCTGGAACTATCTGAAGCAATACTGTATCTCAGTAGCCACAGGAGAGAGTGAATTGCTGGGTGATCCAACACGAAGACAAGCAGCAGACTAGTTCATAATTAACTACGTTACCTCATTGGTGTTCTGGTTCCAACATAAGGGTTTCCAATAGAGCAATCTGAAAATTTCAGACTATGATTCACCCGTGTGCCCTGACATTTCTCCTTCTCCACTCTGCTTCATTGGTTATATTCTTGTTTCAAAAAGTTCTTATTGTCAAGCTAGAATACCAATAGTTTTGTAGTATTTCTCTCCTGAAAGGAGTTTGGGTGTTCAGTATAGCAAAGTCATCACTGGGAGAGAACACTGTTAAAGGAAATCAAAGGAGGAGAAATGTATTCTTCTTTAAAATAAATAAACAAGTCTGATCCTTCAGTGCTGTAAAAAAAAGAAATGTTATCTTACTCCCTTGCTGGCCCTGTATGGCTAACTGTAAACTTTGAAGCCTGCTGTACTTTGTCTGTTTTGCATATGGGACAATCTTTTCCTCCTGTATATTTATACTGAAAAATGAAACAATTCATTAAGAAAGAAAAATAAAGATAAAATAAAGGAGTGGAACACTGCTTTCTACTTAAGCTAAAAGTTGTTACAGACCACTTTGGAGCCCAGACTAAAACAATCAGGAGCAGCAAAAAGGTTCAAGGTTCAGACGAAGTATGTCTGTTTCCCATTTACAATGGGAAGGCTGCTAAGAAACATGGCTCATATGCACAGCCTTGCCTTCCCTGAAAATCTGCTTCTGTTTAAATGGCACTTCTGGAAGAACAAGACAGCTCTTGTTTTCAATAACAGAACATTTCCTAACTGAATATAAAATTCCTAGTTTTTAGGACAGGATTCTCTCAATGTGGAAATTAGAAAGTGGGAAGTACGGCAGATCAAGGTGCAGATCAGATATATCTCAAGATACATAGGCAGCATATTGAGCCGAAGCAAATTTACATTAATTGCAAAAGGAAAACCAGACAGGGAAAACAGTGGTTATAAAGGCTTTTACAAACTCCTCCAACCTAGTGGTCCCTAGGTTGCTCAGTCTATGGAAACTTGTTACTCATCCTTGGTAAACTAGAATAGTGCCACATGGGCCACACAGGACTTCCCTTAGCCCAGATAGCCCTTGTGGGCCCCACTGTGGCATGTGTAAAGGGATGGCTGGGATTTCCCAGTATCCACAATATCCTGATATGCCTCTTCGAGGCTGCTTTTAAGGAAAGGATACTTAGAAACTTCAGCATGCAGACTGCCAGGAGCAAGGATTGACACTGTTCAACTATGCCGCTATGGATGGAAAGGGAATGTCTTCCCCTCTACAGGGAGGGCAAGGTCCATGACAGCTCTACAACAACCATCTATAATTGAGTGGAATTGGAGTGGGGGTGAGAAAGCAGCAGAAAGGAAGTTTTGTATAAATCTCAGTTCAAGGCTCAAGGATTGTAACAATATGCGCTTTGAGGCTGCTTCCCAAGAGTAGCTTAACTTGGCTCTAGCATAAATGAAGAATCACACTTCATGAACTTCAGTGGCTAGAAGTAATTACACATATTTGTTAGTGGCTGTTACTGATCAGTTTTATATTAAAATCAGAATTCTGTTTTAACCCCAGTGCCTGAAGGAGCGTTAGCACTACGACTGAGGATGCTCAGTTCTGGTTCAACCAGGAATTTATCATACCACCTCCTATGGCCTGTGCTGCGCACAAAAACAGAGCAGGTGATCACTGGCCCTGGCAGGCCTTTCATATATGAATACACTGTGGGAAAACATGTATCATACACAACTGAAAAATGGTTATAAAACAACCTACCAAAACACAAAAAAGATAGTATCCTCCATTTGAGGCAATGCTTAAGTTTGCCAGAAAGAGACCAGAGGAAAATGCAACTGCAAAGCCATAAAACTTGGCAGACCACCACTATTAAGTCTTTTTTTTTTTAATTGATGGATTTCAGTAGAGTATTGCCCTTTAGCTTTCTTACTCTCACATTTTAACTTACCCATCCAGGAGAGATGTTAGCAAAGGGGCCACATCCGCAAATACCGTGTCTTGAGACTCCGAAGCATTGTAAACTCTGAGGAGCAAAGTGCAATGAAAAAATATAAATATGTTGTCACCATACAAGCATACAAACTAGGGAAAATGTAGACCAGTGACATAAAACTTGTGACCTGCCAAAATTTCAATGTCAGGGGACTGAAAATTAGAACGCCAAGGTTCTCGTCCACTTTTTGGGAGCGGTTGTTGTCTGCGCTGGAGGCAATGACCTGAAGGTATACACTTGTGGGTCTCTTGAGCTCATCCTAATCCTTCTGCTTGCCTCTCTGGCAGATGCAGTCTTTTCTTACACCGTACTGGATCCCTGTTACTTTCCCCCACCTACCAGACT
Source organism: Steatornis caripensis (assembly GCA_013398225.1). Taxonomy (NCBI): domain Eukaryota; kingdom Metazoa; phylum Chordata; class Aves; order Caprimulgiformes; family Steatornithidae; genus Steatornis; species Steatornis caripensis. The sequence goes on from VZSC01019415.1 coordinate 256,008, forward strand.
GTGAAATATCCCTGCTGCCTGTGTCTCCTTTGTGTCACACGAAAGAAAGGAGTAGTCAGATTGTGCTTCCCTTTACATGTGGATAAGGATTAGGAAAAAACAGAGGAACAGAGGCTGCAAACTCGCCTTGGGACTTAGAAGAATCAGTGGCAAAGCAGAAATCACAAGGCCCCTGAGGGTCATGTTTCAGGATGCACTGTCTTTGTGGGCAGCACCAGCCGAAGGTACTTCCATCCCAATCCCTGCTGAACTATCTACTCTGAAATAAACACTTATTGCTCGAGGAAAGACTTTCTTTTACATTGTGATGTGGAGTTCAGACTAATTTTTAAATAGAATGAAACACAATTAAATTGAATGAGTTATTCCACCTTTAAGAAAAGAGCAATGACACTACAATCCTTGGGCGAGAACAATGATGTCTAGAAGTGCATACTTTCTTTCAAATTCAAGGGGAAAACAACACTAACACAGGGCTCTTTGAATAAATATCTTCTCCAACCCTTTCAACTACAAAGTTGTTGTACAACATAAAATCAAGACCTGAAAATAGAAAATAACCACAGGGAGGAAATTCTGATCGTAAAACTGAGACATCCTAACTCATTCATTTCTTCTCTAGCACATCAAAAACGTTATCCTCCCCAAGATAACAGTCTGCAGCAAGTACTATTTATATAAAGTGAACAGAATCTAAAACATAAATGTCATTAGCCACACTTAAGTATGAATGTTTATCTTTGGAAAAAGCTTCTTTTTCTGATATCTTTCTGTTGTGATTCTTTTTTTTTTGTTTAGCTTCGTTTTCCAATGAGTGATGTGTGTTCTTTATAGCTTATAGCAAAATGACTAATTAGAAACAGGAATTTTGGTAGCAGCAAACATTACAAAGCATAGTTACTTCCCTGAGTATATAACATACTAGTATACTTCACTTAGCAGTATCCCACAGCTTGTACATGATACTACAAGTTTAACTGAATGAAGACATAGTATGCTTTTTAGCATTTACTCAAGCCTCTTTGTGTATTTGACTAGGATTTGGCCACTACAGTTTACAGCCTGCAGAAATGTAGATTTTTGTATTCATGTTCTCCAAAAGTAA
>VZSC01019415.1:257229-271988 GCA_013398225.1 Steatornis caripensis
CATGTTCTCCATAAGTAAGACTGTACAGAGGGATCACTGATAAACAGATACAGAATTAGAGCCAATCCATTTAGTTCAGCATTTTGTTCCTGACAATAGCCAGAGGAAGGGGCCAGAAACACTATGGTGGCTGGAGACAGAATAATTCATCTCTGTGTCTCATCCTAATCCTTAAAATATTGAAAAATTAATTGAATCTCTGTTTCAGAAAAAATATTATTAGAATTAGTATTCAGGTTGTTTACATCTTGCTGAATTCTTGGCCTGGAGTAACATCCTGTGGCACTGTGTTCCACAGTCTAATTCTAAGTTGCATGAAAACGTACTCTCTTTAATCAGGAAAGGAGCACTTGTCCAGCTTGATGGACAAATACTGCTTGTCTTGCCATTCCACTGATGTGCTGTCATACTAGACTGAGAAACCAAAAAATATGCAGAGATGTGGCACAGTTCATGCAGAGAGGACATAGACACTGCATAGCAATACTCCATCCTTGCTTTGCAGGCATACACGCATATGCTTCAGCAAACTTTGCACATCAAATCTGCAAGGTCAATGTAAGAGAGCCAAAACACTTCCAAACACTTTTCTCTGCTTCATTTATCACCTGCAATCGATTAAATATTCATTAGCACCAAATCCTCCATCTTAACCAACTAGGCCTCTAACTCAGTATGTGCTGAAATGATATTTTTTTCTTAACACATCAAAACATCTCAGAGCTACTACTTCAAAAAACCCCAAACTTAAAAAGGTATTTTAGAGATGAGAACATTCTTCCTGTCTTCACTTGCTGTTGATGGGTTTTGCTGTCTAATAAAGCAAACAGATTGCTACCGACCACAACCAGGGCTAGAATCAACCAGTCTTAATAGTCTGTTTGCACTGCAAAGTAGTATAGCCATAGCTAACTACGTCGGGTTCTGGTAGCTGTTCAGAGGAAAGGCACAAGGCTCCACTTTACAGTAACTACTCCAAATATTTACTCAACTTCCTAAAGGGGTTTTACTGCAACTACTTAGCTGCTGTGGTTCAAATGCTACCAGTACTCAAAGTAGTTTGAAGTTGGCTTGAACTAGTTTATGCTATGCTGTAATCAGCACTGGCTGAAGTATGGACACCCACGTAATTAGCTATCTGAGACCATGAAAGATGCAGCAAATCCAGAGAAGCTCTTTGTATAAGCCCATGTATTTTTACCAGACTGATGACAGATTTGTCCCTGTGTAGTGATTCCTGTTAACTTCACCTTGAACATTCTGAGCTTCTTTCTTATTTTGCTAACTGATTCGCCAATAAAATTATAAAAGCATAACATGCTGAAAGCTGGAATTTTCTTCCTGAGCTGAAATCAAATATTTTGACATTTATTAGTTCCATAAAACGTTACTAAAAAAATAAACATTTTTGAGTTCATAAGAACCATATGCTCTTCTGTTTATAAAAAAGAGCTGTGCTGGGACACTGAAAAAACATTCCCTGACAACTGCATTCTTTTGGGGATTTACATTTTTTAACCCTTTTCCTGATTTTCAGGATCTACACCACATGTCCAGAGTCACAGCACCTCTGGAGTCCTGTGTCAATACCATTAACCATGTTACTCTACAGAGTTGAATTCCAGCATTATTCTGCATTTACTTCAGCTGGCACGGCTGTGTTAGTTACAGCTGAAGGGTGAAAGGAATTACTTCAAGTAGCTTAGCAGACATGCAAGGGGGGCACGTACCTTGAGAGATCTCGTATGCCTTGTATCAAGGGAGTCCTATAACATATGGGGTCAGTAAAGCTTCCCCAAGATTTGCATTATCTCAGGAATTTTCAGTTGTTTGGTGGCCTACACAGGAGCAGTCCTCAGTTTTTGTGAGTACAAAAAGGCAGCATCTTAGAAAGACGCCTCAAGGAAAGAGTGAATGACTGGCAATGTTTTGCAAACCTACAGCAGTTAGGGCTGAACAGGCTCAGACCTTAAGTTTAAACCAGGACAGATAATTCATGTTGGATACATTTGACTTTAAATCATGTTTTGCCTTCAAGCAAGGAAATGTGAAATTGTCCTCATACGTTCAGTTTCCAGAGGGTTTTGAAGCATGGTTCAGGGTAGAGAGCCTCCTGTATGAGTCATTGCATGGCTAAGTTTGCATTAGAAAAAAGGCATGGGGCAAAATTTTGTAGTTCTTGGTCTGCAGAGTTCTCATTTGTATTACTTTAACTCTTCATTCCTGTTTTCAGAGGTTCAGGTCAGCTCCGTTCTGAAAGAACATAAGGCACCTTTCAGCCTGACTCCCTGCAGTTTTCTGTCTTGTGGACTGACTCTCTGGTGTCTCCTAAGGCAGAGGCACCAGTTTAAACCCTTATCACAACTGGTGCATTCAAAATCTCTCTCATCTATGCGGATTCTTGCACATCTAATAAGGAAAGTGGTCCCACTACAGTCTTTCCCTTGGGGAGCACTGATTTATGTGCCACTACTCTACCTTGCTGTCTATGTTCAGGTTATTTTAGCTCTAAGTTAAAAGCAGCATGGCTGAACATTAAGTCTTACAAGTCCTCAATCCAGTTTCTGGCTCCTTCATGCTGCATGTCTAACACTGAAGTCATACAATCCACCTCAATTCCTTCCCTTTAAAAATGTGAACAACATTTTGCTATCTCACAACAGGTTGTAAGGATCATGAAAGCTACTCAAACTGTGAAGAGGGTCAAGTAAGTCTCTACACAGGTTTCAAACTTAGGCATATCAGTAGTCTTCACTGAGAGGGAAGACTATGTCATCTATATCCTGAAGTCCATTATTCTGTCCGGGGAAAAACATGAATATCACATAAATTAAAAAAATATGAACATTGCCTTCTAACCAATGCCTACTAAAAAATGAGCCTTCACTATAGAAATCTTCCAGCAATCCACGTTACTACATAGGACCACCCACCTCTCAAACTGAAAAGTCTTGTTTATTGATGCATGACCAGAACGGCTACACTTTACAAGGACAGTTTCCTAAGAGAAAAACAAAATACTTACTGTTAATATCATAGGCACACACACACACAAAGAAATACTTATCATTTCTAATGTTCCAGGTGACAGCAGCAATTGAGGATCATGAAGTCCAAGGCCCTTCTCCAGCAGTCACCAACACATGAGGCTTTCGAGTCTGCGTACTGCAGTGAACTAGCAAGACCACACAAAAGGATCTCAAAACACATTCAGGTTATTAAAGACCAACCAACACAAACTATGTGCACTTAAGTTAACAAGAAAGATCCAGACCCTTATCTGACCTTCTTATGTGTCCAGAAAGCCACAAGCAAGCAAATTCAACCTCCCTAACTGCCACCACAGGCAGAAAAAGTGGCAAAGAGAGTACTTTTTTTTTATTAGGGCCAGTCCTCACAGTGCCTTTTCAGATTGATTTCATCCATATTTCTCCCTAGAACTGAGCGGAAGATGCACATTTCACAGAATAACATGCTAGTCCACAACTGTGAGAAAGAGGTGCACTAGCACAATCGCTAGAATTCCATGAGTTTTTAGTGGAATCCTCTTTCCGGATGGATTATATAGTAGTTTTGTAAGTCTGACGTGCTGTATGTAAGCAGCTCTTTAAACTATTACCAGAGTGTAATCACAGCGGTCTGGCATGCCTTACGTAGCAACGTCTGTGCCCTTCTGTTCCTCATGGCATATGTTGCTTAATTGCAGAGAAAAGTAAAGAAAAAACAGGTGGGAGTTTACAACAATTTGAGTGGAAGCTCACTAGCACACAAAATACTTCATCTAATTCAAGGAGGTTTCCTAGCTTACTAACCTGCGGTGACATTACTGCATTTGATGGGAGTCCTGAAATTCCTGCTGTGCTTCAGACAAGTAGCTTGGAGTGTTGAACTAATGGCCTTCAAATGAGTCTTGCCACAGACTGAAGTCATAAAGAGCTGAGCAAATAACGATTGCATAACAGCATGTCCAGCATGCAAATGGCTAATACAAATCAAATTTCTTGTTTTGAGCTTACAAGTATTTCTTTCTCTTTGGAGAAAGCCAATGTATCATTATCAGCCTAATGATGACAACATTCACTCTACAGAACGAGCTATGTTACCCACCCCAGTACTGGCAAATCTAGCAGCAGTACAGATGTGAGTACAACACAGTGCTACAAAACGGCCTGATGCAGAAATTCTCATAGGATCAGTAACCAACAGGCTCTGCGGGAAGGAAGAAAAAAAAAAAGGAAAAGGATACAGAGTTATGGAACATATTTCTGATTCAGATATCAAATTTACTTGAGGACTAAAGTGAGAAATGGCACAGAAAAAACTCTATTTGCATAACATAGAAACAAAAGTATTGTTAATAGGCCGAAGTTTCATATGAGCATTTGTAATGACCTTCCTTTCCCAGGAGATCAGTATGGCCTAACATAGCCACCATGGCTGCTGCTACAAAATCTCATCAGGTTTCCCTGTCAATAGTGCTTATGAAATCCATATAGCTGTCTCACATGAATACTGAAGAACCTTTTTTTCACCCCAGAGTCACACAATACTCCCAGTCTGAGTTCTTTCAGGGCAATATGAACCATGGAAACAACAAATGGATACTTCCTAAATATTCACAACCTGTCCTGACACCCAAGCCTGAGTCCCGAAGCCTGGGGAGCAGTTCAGTAAGGCAGAGAAATAATTTTAAATAAGCTGTATGGAACAGTGGATATAGACATGATCACAGAATCCAGCTGTGGTAATTATAATTTCTTATCACTTGTTACTGTGTATCTGCTGAAGGTGATGCCCCCTTTCCCAAGACTGCTCCACAGCAGAGCCAATGTAAGGGAGACTGCGACTGCTCCTCATGTTTCACTGTCAGCTTCAGTGCAACCGGCTGACATACCACTGAGGCTGACACGGACAGCTTAAAGGATTTGCTGCACTGGGTAAGCACCAGGGGAAGAAACCTCTAGCTGGGGATGGTGATAAGCAACTGGGGAGTGATCATGTCTCCAACTGCTATAACTACATCCATCTGATCTATTACAAAATTCTCTCTCAAGAAAAGGAGGGTCTTGGCTGTGTTCATTTATGTTTTCTAAGTCCTATCTTGAAGAAACAGCAGAATCTTGCACGTTCCCTCATATTCAGAGCAGTCTCTTTGCCATTTCCTCTTTCTCAACTACTCACAAGTGAAAACCCTCTCAAAATGATTTGAAAGTTANGTGATCATGTCTCCAACTGCTATAGCTACATCCATCTGATCTATTACAAAATTCTCTCTCAAGAAAAGGAGGGTCTTGGCTGTGTTCATTTATGTTTTCTAAGTCCTATCTTGAAGAAACAGCAGAATCTTGCACGTTCCCTCATATTCAGAGCAGTCTCTTTGCCATTTCCTCTTTCTCAACTACTCACAAGTGAAAACCCTCTCAAAATGATTTGAAAGTTATTAATCACATAGAGGCAGCCAGTTTTTGTCTGTGCCAAAGGAAGCTGGATTCAAGCATCATTTCAGGTATTAGGCTAGGGCAGGCACCACAGGTACCTACGTAGTTGTGGAGACAGACAAACATATTTAAAGTTTAATTCACTTAATCTTAGGTGAATGACTTTCCCTCTGGAGGTGGCTACTTTTCTCTGGTGACTATAAGGGGAGTCTGGAGTGATTAGGCACCTCATTTAAGTGCCTACATTTGGTGTTGTGAACCCAGGCAAAAACACAGCTACTCATTCAAACGTGACACCTATATTCACTGGCGCACACAGCACACCCTGCCAGAGACGGATGAAATTACAGAAAAGCAGCAGGGGGAGATCCTAGGCCAGAATCACAGAATGGCTGAGGTGGGAAGGGACTTGCAGAGATCATCGAGGCCAATCACCTGCTCAGAGCACGGTCAGCTACAGCAGGTTGCCTAGGACTGTGCCCAGTTTTGCGTATCTCCAAAGATGAAGAGTCCACATCCTCTCTGGGCAACCTGTTCCAGTGTTTGACAACCCTCACGGGTTCTTCTTATGCTTAAGCTGAATTTCCTGTATTTCATTTCATGCCCTTGTCCTATCACCACCAAGAAGAATGAGCATTCAGTACCTTATCTACTCATTTTCCCAGGCAGTGACAATACCGGTGCTGCAATACCGGCGCTGCTCAGTGTCCTAATCTATGTGAAGTAGTTCAACCTGATGTAAAGTATGCGCTCACTCTCCACCATTATTGCACAACAAGCTCCAGAAGAAAGACTCACACAGTTTACTGTTATGCTGAGGAGCTGTGCATACACAGGAAAGCAAAAAAAAAAAACCACAACCTTCAAAAATCTTGAAATTGCTGAAAAACTGAAATGAAATACCCTTCTGTACATCTAGTAAAATCCTAAGCCTTTTTTAGACTTAGAATCAGAATGATTCTTTAGACAAGATGAGCAAGATCATCTTGTCATATAGAGAAGATCACGTGTGTCTTTTGAAGAATGATATGAATCTCTAAATAAACAGAAGAAAAACCACTCAAAGACTAAATGAAATTCACATAGTCTCAGTCTCACAAAAAGATACGCAACCATTTTGTCCAAGTGTCAGTTCGGTTGATCTGCAGACAGTTTGAAGGAACTCTTAACACAGCTCCTGGCAGAAGAGAAGCAAAGCTGCTTTATACTTGCAATTTCTGTTGTGGTCTTTCACTATGAGATGGATGCTTTCCCTATTCCAGTTATAACATGACAAAGTTGTAGTATAGGTGAGACAGATCAGCACATTACTATAGCTCCAGTCCAATCCAGAAACAATGTCAAGCTGAAGCTTGTCTGGAAGATCCAACCATAGTTTCCGATATGTATGCTGGACTGTCTGGTGACTCTGGTTCTCAAATGCAGCTCTGCTTTCTAACGCACAGTAGCTCTAAAATGATCATGGCAGATAACCGCTTGGTTATGTTACACATATAAAGTATTTTCAGGGAAAAATCTGGAAAGACAGCCATGATCCATAAAGCAAAACTAATAAACTCAAGACTCTTATCACAGTCTTCCTTCACCTTGATCTAAAATTTCCTTTAAATCATAAATACTTGTCTGGAAAATGGTTAACTTGTTCCCAGAAATATGAGCTTTGACTGTGTTGCAACTAAAAGCTCAATAACAAATCAATAATTTTATCTGAAAACCGGATATTTATCCTAGCCACAAGTGTAACACCTTCAGTTGTTAAAAGCAAAATAAAACAGGCAACGAACATTGTTTTCCTTTACTTTTGTCAGATTAATCTAAATTGACTGCTTTTTGTAAAAAGGCAGTTGTACTTTTATCCTCCCCTCATGATCTTGGACACTTTAAGCAATTTTTTTTTCTTAAAAATAATTCATATTAAGAAACTAACCCAAAGACTTAAGGTGTTTACTCAAAACTAGAAAGCATTTTAACCAAGTAAATTATTTCTGTATATTTTACCAATAAAACATCTGAAGTCAATGTTGTGTTTTCCAAAAGCAGGAAGTTAGGATCTTGCAAATTTCATTCTACAATCAAGTCCATGCATACGTTTATTTTCCTGGAATATTTCATAAAGACTTTTAAACATGAGAACAGGTTAGCGTACTGAAGGTCACCAGGTCACTGCTTCATACAAACTAAAATTCATAAATTGGCATAAGCAAGCAGACACTTCTTTGCCTGTAGATACTGTAATACATCAGATATCTATACTAAATAAAACCTAAACATTATCTAATTTCATCTTTATGCAATAAAATTTAACAGGTCAGAAATGGTCATGGCATTTTATAGTACAATAAATGGGTCGTGGCATCCAGAATATTACATCTACCATTACAGATCCTTGTTTTTTATCTCCTGACATATTTACCCTTTCTTAGCTGACTCTTCATGTGCTCCATTAGTTTCCTAATTGCATATATAGAGCTCTAAGTATCCGCTTCATGCAAGTGAGATCTGCCTAATAAAGCTATAAATTGGGAGATTTAAATGCATAACATACTGTAGGTCACTTCAGCAATATTTTAAGCGCTATACTATAGAAGAGAATGTGGCTAATCACCATGTAAGTAACAGTGAGCAGTGAACTAAAAATGATGGCAGCTAAGAAAACTAAACCCCAAGTTAATACTTTGACCTTAGCTCACACTACTGTGCCTTTTTAAATGTTGTATCTTGGTAATGGCATCAGTTAATGCTGGAATGTCATCTGGATCTGCAACCTCAATGCTCATTCTCCTTCCTCTGGTGGATCTAAGTAAGGCAGGACATTTTAACATACTTGGAGTGCAGTACCACACAGGCTGCTGTGCTTCACGAGATAGCGTATTTCTCACCTAATGCATTTGTTGTGTTGCAATAATAAAATGAAAAAAGCCTGACATAATTTTAGAAGTAGTTACAGCAAATACAAGTGGCTCAAAGGGCCTGACTGCAGGAATTCTGCAGTGGTTTGACTACTGCAAACACACAACCTCCGGTTCATGGATGACTGCACCAGCAGAAGCTCCAAGCTACTACTACTACAAAAGAGTAAGGATGAAAATAGCACAAATCATCTGCTATTGCACCCATGGGTGATCAAAGCTGGGCACTGACTGACAATAAAGTATCTCATTTTTTTAAAAACCAATGGTTCACATGTCCCTCTTGTTTCTCCTTCCTAGTATCTGTGAATATGCCTTTGAATTTCACCATAAAATACTCACATCATCAGCTGCATATGCCACTTCTTCTGAAAAGCTTCTTTGCCTGTAAGAAAAAAAAAAGCCAATAGGGAAAAAAAAGGTACCTTCCAAACCATAAGTGTTCCATTTAGCTGAGGGAGGTCAATGCTCAAAATGTGTGTGAACTACACATTGTCTGAAGAGTACCTTTCAGAATTGCCATTATTATTGCACCCCATGTACATACTAACATCACAGTTAATTGTGAATAAAAAACAAATTCAAGTGCAATCAAGCAAAATAATCTGCTTAAAAAAGAAATTTAGAACAAACCCAATTAGGACTAATTCACATGCAAGCCATTCAATTATTCTGAGATTGTAACAAGACCCTTTCTCTTCGGAACACGAAAGTGAAAAACACTGGTTTTAGGTATTTGCCCCTGATCTTGCATCTCTTACTAGTCCAAAAACTGACTGGGATTGCTGAGGTGTATAAATTCATTCATGTGTAAGTGTTTTGAGAATCAGTCCTTAGTTCTGCAACTAAGTTTTACTTAAAATGCTTTTTGATATAATAAGAAAAGTTAGTCTTAACGATTGTTTGGCCCAGTCCATCCTGTTTTACACTGCAATTCAAGCACCTGATTGCACTATTCCATACTGCAACAAAAAGAGTGAGAGGGTTCCTTCCCACGTGTATCAAGCGTAAGTTAATGCAAGCTTCCCCTTCAGGCACCTTGAAATTTCTTGTCTGCTATTTCTGATGTTGTTTTAATTAAAACAATTCTGTATTTTTTTTAAAGATTTGCCAGAAATTATTAAGCTTTAAAACACTGACTGTACTCTTTCAGAATTACAAGCCAGCAAAAGTAAAATAAAGCCCCAAATCACTTATTTACTGATAGAGCAAATGATCCTGTTACTGTTTTCTATCCCACCCACCTAGTTTCCCCCTTCTTTCTTTGTGTATGTCTCAATCCCTACCTTCTTTCATGTTAGTCTTCTACGGAGAATTCAGCTTGTTATGGCACATACTTGTATCTAATCCCTCTTTTCCTTTTGGATCTTGGAATGTTTTGACACTTCAGTTACAGTAAGTGTATTATAAATTAGGGATGCAGAGCCAAATTATACTGAAACAGAATTACCAGTATTTGTGCTGACAGCAAATCTATTCTATAGCATTACAAAACAACTGTAATGCTGAGTGTGTTTCTCTACCCATGACTTCTGACTTATTACATTACTGTATCCCAGAATTTGTATATCATAGTGAATATACTCTAAACTAATTGCAGCTGTGCTACTTCTGCCAAGTCAGGGATAATCCTGGCTTGGCAGAACAGCTATAGCTTTCTATTCAGGTGGACATACTTTTAGATGAGGGGATGAGATTGGCTAAAGCCAACTCAGCAGGTGAAAGAAAGGAAACAGTAACTGGTTTTTATGATACCATCGTTGTCTCCTCACACACATAACCCAGAAAAATCAAGAACACGGTTGTTCTCACATACATATAAGTACTGTTTTCTCTGTATATTAAGTCAGCTAAGATCTAACACAGCCAAAATACATTACCTATCTTGTGACACTAAATGTCCAGCAGCAGTATCGAAAGGTAGTAATGGTCGGATCCTGCAGTGGACTCTGATATTTCCTCTGAGTTCCTAGGGTTAGAATATTAAGATGTATTTAACACAAACTACTGGAGAGGACAAATAAACTGGAACTTGTGAAGCAGACATGAATATGTTTAAGAAAGCAGGTGTTTACAATATCACAGCCTTAGACTCTGTAGAGAGAAAAATAGTATTAATATCATTTGCCTTGAGAAGTTAGGAGATAGTACTTAAGGCAGTATGGACTCTTCAGAGCTCTGGAATGGTGTAGCCCTCTCCAGTCTACATGGGGGGGGAAAAAAAAAAGTTTTCAACCAGAGCCATTCTCCCCTCTTCGGTCTCCTTCCTCTTTACTTGAGCTCCTTCAGACTCAGATATTAACTCAGATATTAACTGAACAGACAACATTACACACTCAATTTCTCTTCCACCAGTCCCGTGGAAGATGTGGAATATAAATAAACTGGTGATTTTCCTTCCTTTTTGTTGGTGACCAGTTCTTCTTGTTTTGCTTTAGCGAAACAGCTTGCCTGTGATCGCCAGTGACCACTGGCATTAACTCCCCACTGCCTTGGGGAATATCCTTTCAGTAAACTGCAACACACAGCAGAGTTTGGGAGGTAAGTACTTTTTAACAAAGAGTTTCATTTTCCCAGGTAGAAAAACTTAAAAGAATTTTGTTTGAAGGTGGCTTGTGTTTCTAAAACTCATCTCCTGAATCAGGCAGCCCAAAAGTAGTCATTTGGGGGAGTGGAGAGGAAGAGTAAAGTTAAGGTACAAAAAGGAAAAAAATAATCCCAAATGAACCGTTACTAATGGCTGAGCAGCATACAGCTAGACACATTTGGAAAAATAAAAGATGACCACTTTGCAATTTCAAGTTGATCATTTTAAGAATTACACAATTTCAGAAGCTTCAAATTTAGAGAAGAGGATGAAGCAGCTTGAGTTTTGTCCACTATTCAAAATGGACGATACTCCTTAGGGCAGTATGTTGCATGAGTATGTTTGGAAAATGCTTGCTTAAAAAGGATGGGGTGGGATTTACTGTAAGACAAACGTGTCTCTGCAAAGAAATGCATTTTATATAGCCAGCAGGGGGAGGTGATATATCCATGAAAAGTATGTTAATTATTTTTATCGGTGAGGAAATTAGAGGCATAATTACAACAAAATAAGAAAACGTTATGTCATTAAATATACTTACAATTAAGCTGTTATGTAGAGCTCTCCTCTTTTGCTTTTCTTTCTCATATCTCTCTGTCACCTCTTGTAGAGACTGCTCAAGATCAAAAGCTTTTATCTGAAATACTGGAAGAAAGCTGTTTCAAAGAACTAAACTCGGTGACTTTACAAAATTAATTTTCTAGTAGCACCTCATGAAACAGAAGCATAAACCTTTTCAACTTCTACCAAATTTAATTAGGAGGGTTAGTTCCTGATTTACTAGACACCTCTGAAAAATCCCATCATACTTCTTGCTATGAAATGACTATGCGAAGTTACAGATAATTACCGCAGATATACATGTGAAATCTTGAAAAACAATAAAAAATACAAGATATTTAAAGGTCGTCCAAATGCGTCAGTTTAGCTAGAGTAATGTTATCTGTCAGCGAAGCCTGAAACAAACTTGAAGAAACCTGCTTCTGGATGGGGCTGTCACTTGCAAGGCTCTGGCCATATTTGCAGATTATTAGATTCATGTCAGCTAACTTTACAAGAACTTAACCTATGGTTTACCCTCAGCCTCATTACAGTGCTACTAATCCTGTAAAACAGCTATAACGTTCCCTTTTAAGACAGGTACATGCGCTACAGGGGTGGGATTTCATAGAAAAGATCGATCTTTTGAACCTCAGGGAGTCTCCCTCACAAAACAGAGGAGAGCAATATGGGTCATTATAAAAGCCTTCTAGCTTCACAAATGGTTTTATTTCAGGCCAATTACATTAACACCGAGCAGGCCTAAAACAAACATATAGCCCAGAAGGCACATAATGTAACTGTAAACTTCTGTAAAAAGGAGCTTTGATTTCCCACTGGGATTCCTAAATCTCCCCAGCAAGCAGTTTGAAGATGTAGAGTATCAAGCAGTCAAAACCATGGTCTGAGAGCTGAATTAGCAGGACGGCCACCAGTCTCAGTACGTGCTACCTTACAAAGGAACAGACCTAAAATCTCAGCATGTCACACATGATTTACGCTCTCTGGTACAGAATAAAAACCAGGTAACTTCAAGGGATATTTATCTACACTAGAGATTTCTCAGATCTTATTTTTGTAATACACAAACTGTTCACCTCCAGCTCATAATGTTCCTCCACAAGTGCATGCTTGCAGAGGAAACATGATGTTAATAGCTGGGGAATCAAAGTCTAGGGGTTCCACTAAGAAAAAAAAAAATCCTTTCTTTGCATTCTGTATGTGAAGTAACACTAGTATGTCTTGGTTTGGAGAATCACATGCAAAGATGTTACAATAAATTGTTGAAAGTGACTCTTACAGTCACTGACCCCTAATCATATGGTATTTTTCAAAATACGAGGTTGGAATCCATTGATTACTTAAGTAATCTCCATAATAACTATCTTCATTTACAAATTCATGTACACACACTTTCAGTTATTGAAGTCTCTTCAATAAGCAGTAAAGCAATAGGTGCTTCCATTCTTCCAGTCTCGAAAGGAAAAAAAGTAAATTACTAATGACTGAAAACAGAAATCAACCTTGTGGCTTCCCGATTTGACATCAGGGCCTTTGGGCAGACAGGTGAAGGACTGCAATATCTAGAAAATGAGTCAAGTTGTTGGATTTAGCAGGCTGTATTTTGATATTTGTCAGAGTGAACCATCAGTTTTAATGTCCACCTTCCATAACACTTTCTGTGCAGCACAGAAAAACTTCTTGAACAGAAGGTCCACAGAGCAAGCTGATGCATAAATTATTTCTGAACTTTGAAGTTTTCTGAAAGTGGAGCTATATAGATATAAACACTTACTCAGCATTTTTGTATTTTCTGCTTGGCATCAGCTGCAAGCTGTTCAAAAGTTACATTTTCATCCATAACCTAGGGGCAGCCACTGGGTGCATCTGTTTTAAAATACTAATAACCCACTCTTCATTATTCAAGAGAAGTAGTCACTACATGCCTGCAGCCATTACAGACACACCTTTCCCCTGCGCTTTGCCCATCTCATTGACCTATACGGAAGCTTTCTGGGAGCTAAGAATGCTGATTTTTCCTGTTTAAATGTCACCAAGCGCAGTTAAGATCTTCATCAATAATCAGACTAACAGTTGTAGAAGAGTGACGGCTTGGAAACACGTTCAGGAACGCAATGTTTCCTTAACTGACAATCCTGGTTAAGAGGCTTTTTGTTCCCTCCCATTCAGTGCTGGACCAAACCTTCTCCTGTGCTCACACAACTGCTTCCACAGTCACGTGGAGGTCTCAAAAGCAATCCTTCTTGCTGAGTAATTTCTGTCCTGGATCAGCTCCCCGATCTGTTTTGTGTGTGGTCACACACACAGTTATACTGGCATAACAGAAAGGTCCATGACGGGAACAACAGGAGCAGCATAACCTAGCACAGCCACAGCCTAGCGCAGATACGGATGTGTAGCTGTCCCCATAGTTCCCTGGGGTTTTTAATGTTTCTTTCCATACTAGATTCCAGTTTAAAAACGAGGTCAATCTGACCCTGCATTCTAGGATAAGCAGCTCTGATGTAATAGACTTAATTCCAAAATTTCTTTTGAATTCAGCTGTGTTTTATATGCTGAGCTATAACATTATTCTTTGGGCTGCGGCAATAGTTTGTTGCTGGATCCGACGTCCCCCTCCTCCTCCCCTACTCTTCAGTAAGAAGGAAAAGCTTTCCAAAGGCAGCTGAGCTGGTGAGACTCTGCTATCGAGTTGAGGGTGAAAGATGACAGTAGTTCACATTCCACAAATGCAAGCCATGAGCACAGTGCAGAGCTCAGCTTTCTCCAAGAGGAGCACAGCACACAAGTGCCAGTGTATGCGCAAAGTCGGAAATAAGCTCCTCAGTGAATTTTTCCTCTTCTCCACCCCAGAGAGAAAGTGTCTTGAAACCACAAAATACTTTTAAGTCACTAGGCTGCAGCAGCTTCCACCAAATATGTCAGTAACAGTAACCTGAACGTATAGATACTATCGTTTCCTCTTTCTGATAATATCTGCATGGTGAAGTAATCTAAAAAGTCATCTTAAACTTTTAGAATTTCCTACTCTTCCAGAAATCTGCTGAATTACTGCATCTGTCTCAGTAGTATCATTTGCAGTCAGGTAGACTGTATTTTTTGCTAAAATCATAGCAGCTTTGTTTATGAGGGAAACAGACCTGTAACAACAGAAAAACGGGCACTTCTCTCTCTTATGAATTACTACTGTTTAAATTTCAGTGGGAAAGATGGCAATAGCCTGGTTTTCAGACTGTGAATAAATATTTCTAAGCAAGGGACTAC
>VZSC01019415.1:272155-290933 GCA_013398225.1 Steatornis caripensis
GGGACTACTCAGTTATTACAGGTAAGTTTTAAACTTTGCTGCATGTCAACTACAGCCTTGAAATTAACCTATTTGAATGTTTCCTCTGTAATTCTCTCTCTCATTTTCAGTATCTATTTTAGGATTAAACTGGTAACATATACTGTCTCCAGAATACATAATTTGGGCTTTCGGTTTACGAAAGATTATATGTAATTTAAGGATGGCAATTCTGACTGTCATATTTAACCTTAACAATAGAACCTCCATCTAAAACATTTGACAGAAAACTGAAAAATGGCCAAAATAAAACTAAGTCATCCACTTAAGGACCAACACACTATTTTGTTATAGGCAAGGAAGCTTCTCCTGGTTATGCTTTCATAGAACAATGCACCACGAAGTGCAAATTGAGAACAGTCAACAGGAATTTGCAAGGCCTCATAGGAAATACTATTTATCTAAACCACAACAGCTCAAGTGCCAAATCCAACTTCCTCTCTGTTCATTTAGCCCCCTGATTCAATAAGGGAAACATTCACCTTTATCTAGGGTTAATTTTCCACTTTGTTTTTTTCTGTTTTAAAGACAACTTGATTAAGCATTTTCTCTACATGGATAATACAGCAATCAAATCAATTTTAATAATAACTTAGTACATAACATGTACATAACAAGTTCTGCAAACATCCATCACTGAGAATGTTGTTTGTTGCTGTTGTCACAAGTAGTCCCATCAGAATCAAATAAGTCTCAAAATTAAATACTTCAACCAAAAAGCAAAGTGGGAGAAAAACATACCTTTTAAATGACAACACGTGGATATCAGAGCATCACGCAGGGACTCTGATTATAAATTTGTCTGTTTGTTGTTAGTTCATCAGGCTGCTAAGTTTCAAACAATTTAAGCTCCCTATGTGTCTCGTGCTTCTCAGGCCTGGTAGGAGCTCCACCAGAATCAAGGATATTGAAAGCAGGTGCAGAGATCCATGCCAAGAGATCCAGGTGTAGAACCAATGCACTTAGTCCTCAGTGATGAAGGCAGAGAGCAGCAGTGCACTGTGGGGTCTGCTTTGTATGTACGCATGAACAAGAAAGGACCTGAATTCCGAAACAGTAGTCTGTGTGGTTTTATTATCTACACTCTAGCGAGGGGAACTGGTTTTGAATTTGGAACTAAGATTTTCTCTGTAAATAGACAGAAATATTAAAAACCCAGTCTGTCCTAATTTCAGACAGTATTTTCAGAAATCTCTGAAATTACCTGAGTCCTTTTCTGATAAAGTCAAAAGCTGACAAATTTCTACTAAAGCAACACATTATTTATTCAGCTATTCTAGAACAGTGAAGATAACAAGCCTGAGAACTTCAGATTAAAAATGTGACAGCTGAGAAAACTCAGCAGCAGTCTAGTAGCAGCTGCAATCAACACAACAGCTAAATCCAAATGATCAGTTATAACCTCTGTAGAGTTATTTGTAGTCTTTCTAACGCTTCAGAACTCCTTGATGATCTAATGTCAAACAAAAAACAAGCGCTACAATTTCAGTGACACGTTTCTTAAAAAAAAATCAAACTCAACCTTTTAATGTTAGTAACATTTAACAAGGGCATTGTTGATGTTACATGTTGAAATGTAAGTGCAATGAGCCTTACTTCGCATTGCTTCATTTTGCAGCTGTATCCTTTGGACTGCTGTCAAAACTTGGTAAAGACAAGTCTTGCTGTGATGCTGAAAGTCTTTTGAAAGCTCAAGAGCAAATGAACGGAGGCTCTTCAGGTCTTGCTTAAGCCTCTTCTTGGCAAGAAGAAAAAATATATTATAAAGACACAAAAACAGCAGTTAAGGAAGAATCAATATGACAATACACAAATAACTATGTGAGATATCGCAGTCAGGAAGAATCCTCTACTTGATGAATGGAAGTCTTCTGGACTGTATCTTTCAGCATGTTTAGAGAAGGATCCTGCAAGATATTTAGCAATGTTGTTTCCTAAAGAATTCAACAAGACTTTATGGATCCTTACCATCTTATGGTACATACTTCAATCGTAAAACAGCTTGAGGTATAACAAAGTCTCTTTCTCATTTCACCAAATAAAAACAAGCGTGTGTGACTCTGTGTGTGTTCTGACCACTTGTAAGGCATATCCGGAATTAGCAATGAAAAATTGTGATCCGTATATCCCTTATTGTATTAATTTTCCACATCTTGATCAGGAGGTATTCGCTAAGCTTAACTCTCAAGTCATTTCTTAAATAAGCCAGTTCTATGCCTTCCTGTGAGAACAGATGTATTTTGAAAAGATCAGAAACCTTTATTGTTCAGAGAAGTATTTGTATTATGGATATAACTCAACATAACATACATGATAGGGCTTTTAAACGTTTATAAGAGCAGCTTATATTTGCTTAAAAGTCCAAATAAATAAAAACAAATTGACCTGATTTTAGGATCAGTAGTCGGAATGAACATGTAAAGCCATCTGTAAGATAAACTTAACAATACCTTATCTCACAGAAACACTGTGATGTTTCATTAGCCAGCCTGGTACAAAGTGTCACACATTCTGTGACATTTTATTTTTTCCAGCTGTGGTACTGACCCTAAATTAATCGACTAGTTTCAATGATAAAACAATAATCTAAACTAAAAGGAGAAAACCACTGCATTTCATACTCTCAAAAGCCAGAGACTGTAACTGGGAAGAATTTTTTTTTTTATTATGGGTATAGGATTATCATTAATCTAGACTTTTATTTGGAGAGCTTTGCTCTCTCCTAACATTAGTTGATCTCTGATAGTAAGCCATCTCAATCTACTGGTATTGCATCACAAGCAGTTCTGCCATTCTAGCTAACCTAAAATGTAAAACACCAACGCAAAATTTACTAAGCAGAATCACTGTAATTAGAACAGAACAGAATAGTTCAGTTGGAAGGGACATACAATGATCATCTAGTCCAACTATGGTACAATTAAGCTACGTCCTTCTCCCTGTTAAGAATCAGGTTTCTTTCCTAAGATAATTTTCAGTCATTTTATGCAGGCATTGAGTGCTGCCCTGAGAAAATCTGATATTTGTTAGTGTCCCTAAAAGGAACTTCTTATTCTGTGGAGTAATGTAAGGCATAAGCACTTCAACGACTGAAAATATTATGGTACTGGTACTGGGAGAACAGTTCCAGTCTCTTTGATGCAAAATTAAGACAACCTGAGTGAGCATAGAGTGAACTACTCCCTCTTGTGAGGTCTGCCAAAGCAGGACTCTTAGTGAAATCAGTGGAGCTCCCCAATGCTTTTTTAAAGGATCTGCCTATCTGGTCAAAGTATATAATAATTATTGCTTTTTAGGTGAGGATAGTCAAATCAGGGCTTGCAAAGTTTTGATTACAGAAATATCTAGCTCAGGTATTGATAGCAGCCTAGACGTAAGATCCTGGAGCTCAGGAGCAGCCACTTTTACTAGCATCTCAGGTGACTTTGCAGCCTATTGCAGTAAAGCCACTATAAATTTTAAGCTAACTCAGGCATTGCTACACTTCACTGCAGGCACTGCTGTGAATACAATAAAGCCATAGATCAAGTTCATATCTGACCATTTTCTGGGTTGTAGTATGTTTGATGACCCTTTCACTGGAAGGGTTGTCAAGAATGGGAAGAGGCTGCCCAGGGAAGTCGTTGAGTCACCATCCCTGAAGGTATTTAAACCTGCGTAGAGGTGGTGCTTTGAGACATGGTTTAGCAGTGGACTTGGCAGTGTTAGGTTTATGGTTGGACTCAATGATCTCAAGGGTCTTTTCCAACCTTAATGATTCTATGATTCTATGATGATAAGCATGTAAATGTTTAGGGCATAAATTATGCCTACATTATTACTAAATGTCTTTACCTTTATAGCTCCATGCAGCTGGGTTACAACAGAACTCCTCTGCAATTTCTGATGCTGGCCATGAGCAGAGTAGAGCTGCAATACTTCATTAGTGCTTCTTCCAGCCAACCCTTGATACTGTTTAAAAAAAAAAAAAANACCTGAGTGAGCATAGAGTGAACTACTCCCTCTTGTGAGGTCTGCCAAAGCAGGACTCTTAGTGAAATCAGTGGAGCTCCCCAATGCTTTTTTAAAGGATCTGCCTATCTGGTCAAAGTATATAATAATTATTGCTTTTTAGGTGAGGATAGTCAAATCAGGGCTTGCAAAGTTTTGATTACAGAAATATCTAGCTCAGGTATTGATAGCAGCCTAGACGTAAGATCCTGGAGCTCAGGAGCAGCCACTTTTACTAGCATCTCAGGTGACTTTGCAGCCTATTGCAGTAAAGCCACTATAAATTTTAAGCTAACTCAGGCATTGCTACACTTCACTGCAGGCACTGCTGTGAATACAATAAAGCCATAGATCAAGTTCATATCTGACCATTTTCTGGGTTGTAGTATGTTTGATGACCCTTTCACTGGAAGGGTTGTCAAGAATGGGAAGAGGCTGCCCAGGGAAGTCGTTGAGTCACCATCCCTGAAGGTATTTAAACCTGCGTAGAGGTGGTGCTTTGAGACATGGTTTAGCAGTGGACTTGGCAGTGTTAGGTTTATGGTTGGACTCAATGATCTCAAGGGTCTTTTCCAACCTTAATGATTCTATGATTCTATGATGATAAGCATGTAAATGTTTAGGGCATAAATTATGCCTACATTATTACTAAATGTCTTTACCTTTATAGCTCCATGCAGCTGGGTTACAACAGAACTCCTCTGCAATTTCTGATGCTGGCCATGAGCAGAGTAGAGCTGCAATACTTCATTAGTGCTTCTTCCAGCCAACCCTTGATACTGTTTAAAAAAAAAAAAAATTGACCTAAAAATCACTTTAAAGTGCTCATGTTTTCTGTTGCATTCTGTCCCCTTTGTCCCTGTAAACATTTGTAACTCAACTATCTGATTACATGTGACGTTGTAAATACATAATTTCTTTGCTTTTACCTTTTTCAGCATCACGTGAAGGATCACTTCGAGGTAAGTGGTTAACATCACAATATTCTACTTCCTTAGGGTGGTAAACCTCATCATCAGGTTACNTAAAGCCATAGATCAAGTTCATATCTGACCATTTTCTGGGTTGTAGTATGTTTGATGACCCTTTCACTGGAAGGGTTGTCAAGAATGGGAAGAGGCTGCCCAGGGAAGTCGTTGAGTCACCATCCCTGAAGGTATTTAAACCTGCGTAGAGGTGGTGCTTTGAGACATGGTTTAGCAGTGGACTTGGCAGTGTTAGGTTTATGGTTGGACTCAATGATCTCAAGGGTCTTTTCCAACCTTAATGATTCTATGATTCTATGATGATAAGCATGTAAATGTTTAGGGCATAAATTATGCCTACATTATTACTAAATGTCTTTACCTTTATAGCTCCATGCAGCTGGGTTACAACAGAACTCC
The DNA here is from genome assembly GCA_013398225.1 of Steatornis caripensis. NCBI lineage: Eukaryota > Metazoa > Chordata > Aves > Caprimulgiformes > Steatornithidae > Steatornis > Steatornis caripensis. The sequence goes on from VZSC01019415.1 coordinate 277,570, forward strand.
TCTGCAATTTCTGATGCTGGCCATGAGCAGAGTAGAGCTGCAATACTTCATTAGTGCTTCTTCCAGCCAACCCTTGATACTGTTTAAAAAAAAAAAAATTGACCTAAAAATCACTTTAAAGTGCTCATGTTTTCTGTTGCATTCTGTCCCCTTTGTCCCTGTAAACATTTGTAACTCAACTATCTGATTACATGTGACGTTGTAAATACATAATTTCTTTGCTTTTACCTTTTTCAGCATCACGTGAAGGATCACTTCGAGGTAAGTGGTTAACATCACAATATTCTACTTCCTTAGGGTGGTAAACCTCATCATCAGGTTACTAAAATGCTTTTGCAGTACTTGAAACCCCTTACTTAGGCTTGAGATGGATCTAAATGGTTAAAACTGTGCCTTCACTTAGGGCAAAGGGCTGGTCACATAGCTAGTTTAGGTGTCTTCCTGTAACCACATTTAATGCAGAAAGCTCTCTGAAAGGACATGAAACAGAAGGAGGACACACATACACCTGTGTTAACTGCTGAAGTCCTGAAGAAGCTGGNTAATGATTCTATGATTCTATGATGATAAGCATGTAAATGTTTAGGGCATAAATTATGCCTACATTATTACTAAATGTCTTTACCTTTATAGCTCCATGCAGCTGGGTTACAACAGAACTCCTCTGCAATTTCTGATGCTGGCCATGAGCAGAGTAGAGCTGCAATACTTCATTAGTGCTTCTTCCAGCCAACCCTTGATACTGTTTAAAAAAAAAAAAAATTGACCTAAAAATCACTTTAAAGTGCTCATGTTTTCTGTTGCATTCTGTCCCCTTTGTCCCTGTAAACATTTGTAACTCAACTATCTGATTACATGTGACGTTGTAAATACATAATTTCTTTGCTTTTACCTTTTTCAGCATCACGTGAAGGATCACTTCGAGGTAAGTGGTTAACATCACAATATTCTACTTCCTTAGGGTGGTAAACCTCATCATCAGGTTACTAAAATGCTTTTACAGTACTTGAAACCCCTTACTTAGGCTTGAGATGCATCTAAATGGTTAAAACTGTGCCTTCACTTAGGGCAAAGGGCTGGTCACATAGCTAGTTTAGGTGTCTTCCTGTAACCACATTTAATGCAGAAAGCTCTCTGAAAGGACATGAAACAGAAGGAGGACACACATACACCTGTGTTAACTGCTGAAGTCCTGAAGAAGCTGGTAATACACAGCTCCCCACTCAGTGTTGATTGCTCTAGCTTCCTGCCAACACCAACCCCATTACATTCAGTACACTTGCAATGGTGCGAAACTGGACCAATAAAGCACTAAGGTGGGTCAGAGATAAAAGCAACCAAAGCAATTTTTAAAGGATGTGGAGAAGAATGCTTTATAATAATCTAGAATTACCTATTACGCAAAAGCAATTTTTATGGCTTAAATGAGCTGCAATTTCTCCACCTACTTTCCCCTGCAACCTGTTGACATCTATCATTCCTCAACCAGTACTAATAGCTGATTTCCTTATTTTTGGAATGCGCTTGTCTCTAGCACAGACTTAGCTCCTACTTTATTCAGGCCATAAGTTCTGTGACTGCAGTTCCCTGTTATTTAAACTAACAGAGCACAGGAGAGTAAAATGACATGAAAGAGCTAAATCTACTCACATAATGGGTTTGATTTAATTCCAATCATCTGATAATAATAGGTAAAAAGTAAACATTTAATTGCAGTTTAACTACAGATGACATCTGCAAGAACAACAGTACAACGTGTGGAACTGTTAGAATAAAGAAAGATTGTATTTTCCAAGAAAAGCACTTCACTTCTCTAAACCAACCTTTTCATGCGGCTTTTTCACCTTTACAAAGCATGCACCTTTTATTGACAAATGCAACCTGACGTCCTGCACCGCTGTACAACACTTTAGCATTAATACTAAATGTTCTTATGTGGAAAAAAAAATACCAGGAAGAGACTATTTTAAAAGAACTCTCTTTTTTTTGTTACATGCGTTAAGCTCCCAGAAGTTGAGACTGATTCTATACAGTGTTCATGTGTTCTTTTGCTCTAAGGATTTTCAAGACTTATTACTCAGGTGCAAACACGCTTTACAAAAACGCATACAAGCACCAGAATTAGTATCTCTAATCACATGTGAAAAGCTAAGTATATAAGCAATTGCAGTATGCAAGTCTTATCGTTAAATAACCTAGTTAAAACCTACTTTTAACATCTAATGCGTTTTCTACTGTCTGTACAGGTTCCCTCTGTCTCCCCCATTTTTCTCACATGGACAATAAAAGCAAAACAGTCAATTCTACTTTCATTGCAGTCAACCTCTCATCACTTCCACTATCATCAAGTTTATCTTTATTGCAAAGGCTGCCTTGGTTTTGAGGTTTTCTCCATTAAAATAGTTTTAGCATTCATCAGAATTTTTTGTATGCCAAACTTGCAAATTTGTGCTCATGCATGAGAAGCAGAAACCTGACTATAAAACTTTTTATAGTCAGTTTTATTATAAACAGAAGTGAAACTGAACTACTTAATTGTGTTTTCCAAAGCAAATCTCAGTTCTGCAATTGGACCCATTCCGGCAGACTTGGCTTATGTAGGGAAGACAGCAGGATCAGGACCTCAAGGACTGCAAACAAAAGCAAGGTGCGTGCAGGCAGGCAAACACATTTCCAAATAGGCTAAAGCAAGTCTACAGAAAAAGAATCTGACTACTTATGTTCAATAACAGCCCTTAAAATATGCTGCTAAATAATAATATACCAGGCTGCAGAAAACAGTGGCAGTGCTGATATTCGTGATTGTCTTAAGGATATAAGCAAGGGAAGGTCTATAGCAAGAAATCACGTTTTTATTAGATTGATGCAACCTACAGACAAACATTTACACTGCAAATCCTGATTTATGGCTATCCTCGTAAGTTTGTCTCCAAAGTTGCCTCCCTCACTTCAACCAAAATGAATCCAATTAGCTTTTACAAGTTAAGAATGAGACCTCTTAACACTGGTCACTGTGACTGTACTTGTTACAGCTCAATCATTCAGGCAGCTCCACCAGCAGACCTGAAGGGTCAGTGATTAATAGCTGAGGGCAGCAGCTTTTATCAGTATTGGGAGATACACTGCAACATGGCACAACCTTAAATTCATCTAAAATTAGTATTCTTTTTAACAGAGGCTCTTCAATTAAGTTAAAACTATTTCATGTCAGTTTAGCTCACATTTCCAGATTGCTGGGGCAAATTAACCAAGGAAAAGCAAAAGTCTTTTAAGTGTATTTAAGTAACTGCCTGAATAGAGACATGAGTGCAAGGTTAATTGCAAAGTATTCACAGAATCACAGAATGGTAGGGGTTGGAAAGGACCTCTAGAGATCATCTAGTCCAAACCCCTGCTAAAGCAGGTGCCCCCAGAGCAGGTTGCACAGGAATGTGTCCAGGAGGGTTTTGAACATCTCCAGAAAAGGAGACTCCACTGCCTCCCTGGGCAGCCTGTGCCAGTGCTGTCACCCTCACAGTAAAGTAGTTCTTCCTCATGTTCAGGTGGAACTGCCTGTGCTCCAGTTTGTGCCCATTGCCCCTTGTCCTGTCGCTGGGCACCACTGAAATGAGTCTGGCCCCAATCCGTATTTCCACAAATCACGTGACACCGTTTCTGACTGATGCTGGTAACACTGCCACACTCCTCATGTGCTTGCAGGTGCTTCTATCTTCCAGCACATTTTGCAATAAAATGAAACAGTGCTGTATTTGGAAAACAAGGCCTCATTATCTAATACTCAGATTACCTTCCTACATCTGATGCAGCTTACTAACTAAAATAGTTTCTCTCTGGTTTGTGAGATTAAAAACAAAACCAGCTGAAATACTTCAGCTTTTTGGTAAATATTATAAAGCTGAACACGAATAATAGAAACATTTCTCAGAATCAGTTACAGTATTCTTCTGTATACCTAGCAAAAGTCATTTCAGCTGTACCATCTGCTTCCAGTCAGGCTTTGAAAAATGTTAAACCCACTTTTATCCACAGGTGTTAACAAATCCACAGGGAAGGCAAACGGCTTTCCTGAGGTCACCCAACCATTTCATGTTTCAGCCCAGATTAGAAACTTTTGGGCAACAGTCTCTATCTCAACTAATACTCATAGCTGGCTCTGGTCTAGGGGTGTAGATCAATATTCAAAATTCTGTAAATCTGTGAAATCCTACTTTTGATGGCCCCAAACATTATCACAGGCTGCTCCTTGTTTCAATAATGGCCTAGGAACAACATATCCTTCTGCAAAAGGAGGTAAGGAAATGAGGGCATCCAGTTGTTGCTGCATGCTCTGTGACCGACTCCTGCAGCTGTACGTTGCCTTTTCAAGCGTAACACTAGTGCTGTGAAGGCATCCGACAGGGCATCTTCGGAAAGTCTACTCATAATGAAATGTCTTTCCTGCACTCTGTGAATAGTCCTTTTTAAAGGATCACTCTAACTGTGTCTGAAAAGTATTGCTTCAAAATCTGCCCTTGTCTTTTAGGCAAACCTTTTCCCTACAAGCAGAAAGCAATACTTCGTATTTAATGCTTGCAGAGTCATTCTCTCAGTTCGCTTTTGTAGATTTAAAGCAAGGGCAATTATTTAAATGTACATCAACTTGTAGTTACTTAGTCTATTGTTATTGCTGATTTAAAAAAAAAAAAAAAACCCGAACCGCTGAGCCTTAATCCCTTCGTGGATTTCCCCAACAGCTGAAGAGCGCAAAATTTGAAAATAGGAAGGCAGATTTCAGTGTCTTTTTTTTTTTTTTGCTGTTCTCCTAAGAATTTTTTTTTGCAAAAATCAAACAACAGTTACCTCTGCAAGTTTTAGATGAAGAGCAGCATTTTCAGTTTCCAGGACAACTATTCTTTCTTCTTTGGTCTAAAGAAAAAAAACCCACCCAAACCCACAAAAGTAAAAACGAAATCAATCAGTCTGATGAACGTTATTTCACTGTAAGAGTTTTATTACGTTCCTCTGTTTCTCCACCTTCCGAAATCACAGGACTACCTACTTCCAATCTCCTCAGCACACTATTTGCCTACAAGCGTATAAAAATTAGGATAAACTCCTAGTCCACGATTACCTGTATTTTCTGTCACTTTGCCTGCTTATGTGGAAACGCACACGTGCAAATTCTAACGGCTTCGGCTTTCTAAAACCATCTCCTGACTTCTTCGGGGCCCTCAGGGAAGCGCTGTTTTATTTATTTATAAATAACCCCATGGAGTCCCATTTCCAAGGCCGCACCGTTAAGGGACCTCCCACGGTGCGCCCCCCGCCATTTCTAACGGAGCCCGAGGCGGAGCGCCCTCGCCCCCGCAGCCCGCCCTATTCACGATTCTCTCTTAAATTTTAAGCCTAGAAATACACTTTTACCAGAAGGGGAGGGGCGAGCGGGCCCCCACAGCGGGCCGGCTCTCTCCCCAGCACCCGCCCCCTCGCCTCCCCGCCCCTCCCGCCGCCGCGGCGCGGGTCTCACTCGCAACCGCTGTTCCAGCTGCCGGAGGCGCCGTGCCCACAGGGAGCCCAGGTCGACCCCGCTCCGCGGCCACATGGCGCTGCCCGCTCCCGCGCCGCGGCACCGCTCGGGGCCCGCACGCCCTCGGGGGATTTAAATAGGCCAATGGGAAACGCAGCGCCCGTGAGCGGCAGGGACGCCCACCAACCCTCTCGCAGCGAGGGGGGACGGGGCGGGGTCGCGGCGGGTCCTCCCTTCNGTAAATAAAAATAGTAATTATTTTTTTTAGTGTGAGGGTAGTAAACACTGGTGCAGGTTGCCCAGAGTGGCTGTAGAGTCTCCAGCCTCAGAGATACCCAAACCACACCTAGACACAGCCCTGGGCAACCAGCTGCAGCTGACCTTGCTTTGACTCTGGGCTGGATGGTACCCAGAGGACCCTTCCAACCACCACTATTCACAGCAAAGCCAACGTCTAGGGCTAACCCTAGGAGACGGACAAGGCGTGCAGGTCAAGCTGGTGTGGGAGTCCTAAGAGGCTGCCCAGGACAGGAGCTACTCATTTGGGCTATGGCTGGAGGTCTCATGCTAAGGTTTCCAAGGCCAATATGTGATATGTGTTAGTAATACAGTGCTCTACTGTATTGCACTGAAAGATTAACATTATTGTGAAAGTAGTCTGAATACTATTTGGCTACTAAATATGAAAGTATGCCAGATACAAATGCATCAGCTTCTTCAATGTAGGAACTAACACTATTTTTGCACTACAAGGTTGGGGTGGATTTTTTTTGACAAACTGAAGCCAACATCATCATTACAGAGGAATCCAGTTCTGCAAAACAGCAGTCTCAAGTTACTGTCTACTGAACGTGGCAAATGTGCTCTCATATGGGCAGTAGAGAATCCAAAGGCACACCGCAGTGAATCTCTCTGTGTTTGGCGCAAGAGCGATAGCAATCCTCCCCAGAGGAACCCAGATGAGCCCATCTCTCACAGACCAAACCAAACATCTCTGTGCAGCTCTATCATCTGTCTTCTGTGATGCTCCAACACCCTCCCATAAACTCTAGCCTCAGCTGTAAAAAAACCAAACTGACTGCAAGCTCCTCAGCAGTTCATCCTTGCAACTAGTTCTGTGTTGGTGGAAAAATGAAAAGTGACACATGGATTGGGCGGGAGGGGAGGAGAGGGTTCCAAAGTATTGCAATATTGAGGATGTTATGAGATGTTGGCACTAAGTAAGGCAGATGGGATGTGCAGCTATTTTAGGGAGAACATTTTAGTAGCTTGGCGGGGGGGGAGGGTTGACTCACAATTCTTGACACCGAGATGTGATTTTTATACGCAATGTTTATCCTACGGCAGCAATCAAGTCAGAGCAATGTTATTTTCCAGCATAACTCAGCCTCATCTCAGAAAGATAATCTCTCGAGTGTAATTGTTGATCTCTCCCCTACGGTGGGTTTTACCCACTGTGAATTAGATTAAGAATCTGGTTTCTGTAGGCTGTAACAGAGAAGGCTTCATTTGCGATCGCTCCGACTTTGAACTAGTAACCTAAAACTGAGCATCCCCCGACTTCTCTTTAGTCATTTCTCTATGCACACCTGAAAGTTCGCTGGTANCAGGGAGAGTGGCCGCGGAGGCGCCGCTCCCGCCTCGTCCTTAGCAGAACGTGCGGTAACCGGGGCCCGGCCGTGGCAGCCCTCCCTCTACAGCGTCACTAGGCTAAGCGACCCTAGGGGCCGAGGCCGAGGATTATAGGGGCAAGAGTGCGGGTGCAGGCACGAAGCCTGGAGCTCCCAGGGCTGGTGTAAGGCTGCTCGAACGTTTCACCTCAAGGCGAGGGGGAGGACGGAGCCCAGAGCTCCTGTATGGGCTGCAGGATTTCTCCCCTGAGCAGTTGGTCTAAGGCTGCAGAGGCCCTAAAGAAGATTAAGGGATAGGAGCATCTGGTTACACAGAGCATGCTGGGGACTGTTGAGCGTGGAGGAAAGGCAGAGGTAGGGGGATCTGATCAATGTGCATAAACAGCTGATGGGAGAGTTTAAAGAAGACAGAACTGGATGCTCCTCTGGTGATAGGACAAGAGGCAATAGGCACACATTGAGACACATGAAACTCCCTCTAAACCTAAAAGATAGAATCATAGAATCATAGAATGGTAGGGGTNGTGTTAGTAATACAGTGCTCTACTGTATTGCACTGAAAGATTAACATTATTGTGAAAGTAGTCTGAATACTATTTGGCTACTAAATATGAAAGTATGCCAGATACAAATGCATCAGCTTCTTCAATGTAGGAACTAACACTATTTTTGCACTACAAGGTTGGGGTGGATTTTTTTTGACAAACTGAAGCCAACATCATCATTACAGAGGAATCCAGTTCTGCAAAACAGCAGTCTCAAGTTACTGTCTACTGAACGTGGCAAATGTGCTCTCATATGGGCAGTAGAGAATCCAAAGGCACACCGCAGTGAATCTCTCTGTGTTTGGCGCAAGAGCGATAGCAATCCTCCCCAGAGGAACCCAGATGAGCCCATCTCTCACAGACCAAACCAAACATCTCTGTGCAGCTCTATCATCTGTCTTCTGTGATGCTCCAACACCCTCCCATAAACTCTAGCCTCAGCTGTAAAAAAACCAAACTGACTGCAAGCTCCTCAGCAGTTCATCCTTGCAACTAGTTCTGTGTTGGTGGAAAAATGAAAAGTGACACATGGATTGGGCGGGAGGGGAGGAGAGGGTTCCAAAGTATTGCAATATTGAGGATGTTATGAGATGTTGGCACTAAGTAAGGCAGATGGGATGTGCAGCTATTTTAGGGAGAACATTTTAGTAGCTTGGCGGGGGGGGAGGGTTGACTCACAATTCTTGACACCGAGATGTGATTTTTATACGCAATGTTTATCCTACGGCAGCAATCAAGTCAGAGCAATGTTATTTTCCAGCATAACTCAGCCTCATCTCAGAAAGATAATCTCTCGAGTGTAATTGTTGATCTCTCCCCTACGGTGGGTTTTACCCACTGTGAATTAGATTAAGAATCTGGTTTCTGTAGGCTGTAACAGAGAAGGCTTCATTTGCGATCGCTCCGACTTTGAACTAGTAACCTAAAACTGAGCATCCCCCGACTTCTCTTTAGTCATTTCTCTATGCACACCTGAAAGTTCGCTGGTACTGAAAACTCAGTCCCATCTGCGTAAAAAGGAAAAAAAAAAATAAATCACTGTGTGATCTGTGACTCACCATAACAGCAGCAATTCACTTTCGGGAACTTCCTTCTGTTTCCAAAGCTCAGAAGACGTTGCTTGATGGGCAGAGAACAAAACAGCCCGTCAGTGCAATCTAGGCAAGAAACAAATATAAAATCCAGCTCTCTTCTGAAAATGCTGCAAGGTTGTTTTCCAGCATGCCTTTCTACACCGATTCTCTGCTTTGAAGAATCTTGTTTTTTTCCCCCCAAGCTTCTACCAACTTGATCCTCTCTTCCCCCTGCAAATGCAGAGCCGTGCCTTATTACATTAACCCCAGTAGTGGAACCAACAAGACTAACGAGGTGGAACAAACAAGACTAATGAGGTCCCAGCTTCAGCCCTCTGACACGAGTCATCCATTACAGCATTCGCACACGCAGTTACTAGAAAAAAAATGGTTAGAAAANGATCCTTCTAGGGAACCAGAGGGCCATGAATCTAATGAAATTGCGTAAATCCACATTTTGCTCTATTAATTTGAGCATTAGTGAAATACTGTGGTGGATTATAAATCTTATGATAATACTAAGTAAACATTGTCGTGAACACTTCTGATGCATTTCACATTAACCCCAGTAGTGGAACCAACAAGACTAACGAGGTGGAACAAACAAGACTAATGAGGTCCCAGCTTCAGCCCTCTGACACGAGTCATCCATTACAGCATTCGCACACGCAGTTACTAGAAAAAAAATGGTTAGAAAAGCACTTAGGAAAAATACCGAGAGAGAAGGTCGCTGTCCCTCTCGTGCCAAACATGGGGACGTTCACTGAAGTATGCCTTTGGATTTTCTGCTGCCCATATGAGAACGCATTCGCCACTGGTTCTGTCCTGGCCCAAAGCAGGACAGCCAAGCAGACAGTACCTTGAGACTGCTGTGTTGCACACGGGCTATCGCTCGAACCTCCAAAAACATTACTCAATGAAGCTGTAAATACTCCATTCCACATTTTTAGCAAGACATTTACTTCGGCAGCTGTAGGTCAGTTGTTAACATCCATCTGTTACTAAGAACAAACTGAGGGTTCTCTGAGCCAGGTGTGTTGCACTTCTGTCTCCTTAAGGAATTTCCCTGCTGTTGCAGCTGGGAAAGAAGTCAGCTGACTCTGAATTTTTAATCTGTGAGGCTTTGCCTTCTGCACCACACAGCAGCTGACCATTTGAGACAGCAGTATCATTTGACAGGAGAGGAAGAAAAGCCAAACGTTTGTGCATTCTTATTATCAAATAGATGAGTTACTATGTTTCATGACTATCCTTGGTGATGCTCATTTTTTACCACTGCTATTTTTGTTAAGATTTCTCATGTTATCTAATTGAATTAGGAGGTAAAGAATGGTCTTATTTATTCTGCTGCTTGTGTACTCATTGCTTGACCTACAAATCACAGTGGGCATGACCACATACATAGTTTTATTATTTCAGTAAACAGGATATGTACTATGGACTTTGTCAATTTCGTGATTTCCCTGCATTTTCCTCAATCACCAGCAGGACTGTTGTGCGAACAGTACGAACGCAAAAGCAGTTGAAGCACATTGTATGTGGACGGTAGGTGAAGAATGGAGAATCTGAGAGAGGTTTACAATAATTAAAGTCTTTGCTGGGAGCGGCAGACCTGGCTGCATACGCAAATGTAATTTCACATAGTTATTACCATAAGGGTCACCATCAATTAAAGCATCAAGAACTACACTACTAAGGATGGCAACTCATGTCCCTAAAGCAAAGCAGAGAGCACTAGAGTGCTCACTTAGCGAACGCAACCTGAACCGCGCAAGGCATAGCTCAAAACTTGTTTTCTCCATTGTTGCCTGTCACACTGTTGCTCAACCACTTTAGTCTGGAAATAGATGTTTCTATGACACAGTTCACAGTTGCGACAACTATAGTCTCATTGAATAAATCACTTTTTGCTTGTACCAGCTCTTTGCTTGGACTGAGGGATGTCCTACCATACAGAAGGACAATGGATTATTTCCTTTTTCTTCTAGACTACGCATTCTACGTTCAAAGCTCTTTATCTTTAGTCTGTTCTCACAGTCAAAAGCTACAGACTCAAAACATGGATAAAAAGATTCCACTCAGCCATGCCTTGAGGTCCCTGCAACATACTACCCAGTACTTCTGGTTTTCTGTAGTTCCTTTAGCTTCTTCCCTGCCTTTACACGTCCCCCTCACACAAAAATCCAGAATGTCCTCATTAGTGATTTTGAAAATGCCGGAGCATAGNTAGCTCAAAACTTGTTTTCTCAGTGAAAACGCGTTACCATTGTTGCCTGTCACACTGTTGCTCAACCACTTTAGTCTGGAAATAGATGTTTCTATGACACAGTTCACAGTTGCGACAACTATAGTCTCATTGAATAAATCACTTTTTGCTTGTACCAGCTCTTTGCTTGGACTGAGGGATGTCCTACCATACAGAAGGACAATGGATTATTTCCTTTTTCTTCTAGACTACGCATTCTACGTTCAAAGCTCTTTATCTTTAGTCTGTTCTCACAGTCAAAAGCTACAGACTCAAAACATGGATAAAAAGATTCCACTCAGCCATGCCTTGAGGTCCCTGCAACATACTACCCAGTACTTCTGGTTTTCTGTAGTTCCTTTAGCTTCTTCCCTGCCTTTACACGTCCCCCTCACACAAAAATCCAGAATGTCCTCATTAGTGATTTTGAAAATGCCGGAGCATAGACCCCGCAACTCAAGAGATTAAGGTACTCCCCTGGCAAGAGACATAGGTGGCTCTCAACCCACCTCCAGCAGAAGTTCACCTACAGCGCCTCACTGGGGCCTCATTCCCTCGCCCACCCGTCCCAAGTGGAACTTACACTACTGTCTCCCATCAGGAGTCAAGTCATCTAACCGTATCAATCCAAGGATAAAAGAGCAGCACCACCATTCCAAAGTCCTTTAACTCAACCTTCATGCAAAACTACACACTGAATTTGAGTTCACCTTCCCCAAACTTTCATGTCAGCCAAATGGATTTTTCTCAGAGGTTTGACAAAATGTTACCCTGTCTTTGAGTTCCAAATAAAGACTTATTTTTTTTCTAAAAAAAAAAGACTTTTTACCACAGCAATCATAACAGAGACTCTGGATGCAATACTATTTGCTTTTCCAAAAGAAGCTGCGTTGCAGGTTCCTCTTCGCTGTTAGAAGTACAGCTCCGCACTTGGGGATAATACAAATACAGTGCGAGTAGCCTGCGTAACTGACCCCGCCAATATTTACTATTTCATAAGTTGCTGGTTAAGCTGCAAAAATCACTTCTTTCTAAGTCACTGCTACAGATACTGAACAACATTAGGCCAAGAAATCCTCCTCTCTGATCAATGGAATCAGCCTCCTTTGTTGATTCTCCATGTAAAATTGAGTTTTCCTCTATTCCTTATGAGATACACCAACTTTGCTTGTAATTATATGTTAAAAGGACAGGTAAGGCAAAACATATTAAAAAGAGGCCTTTTAGTTTATGGCAACACTGTTATGAATGCAGAATCAGATAACAAGCAGTACAGAAAAAATTTAATGCAAATTTAAATACAATACAAACTTTATTAAAAATAGGTTGCAAGTGAAATACAGTAGAAATGGGAAACTACAGCAGTTTTGATGTTTTTCATAATAATGCACAGACAAATATGAAAAGCACTTTTACACATATTCACACTTGACCCGAATGCCCAATAGCGGCCAAATCCACTCGACTGAAGGTTACTGGTATTTTTTTTTTTTCGCTAAGCCTTTTTCAGATTCTAGCAGCAACGGTAATTCAGCCACAGCATAAGGTTTTTTCCTTAAGAAAAATTTGTCACTGTAAGGCTGCTAGTGTTCTCAAGATAAATTGGGAGAGGCTTGCTTTTCCTGATGAACAGACATAGCAAGCATGCAGATCCTTCATTAACACTTTGAACCAGTTTAATCTTCTACTTCATATTTAACAGGTGAAACGGTAAAAGCACACTTTCAAATAAGAAACCTGAAATACGTAAAAAATATTTACACTCCAATTTTCATTAACTTGCATTTATTTATCATACAACTCTTATTAAAAGTGATTTCTTTCCTAAGGCAGTGAAAGTCTACCCCTTTGTATTTGGAAGTGTGCACAATTCCCTAAATATATATTTATAAGAGAACAATATGATACAGGAAAAAAAATCATCTAAAGCCAGTAAAGGGCTTTGTCATAATAGAAAATTTGTTTGGAATCACAATATATATTGTCTTAACATCACACAATGAGAAAAACTCTGATGAGGTCCTTATTCCCAACATCATCAGCCACATACGTATAGCTGAAGAAATAGCGGGAGGAAAAAGATTAACAATTTAAAATTAAATAAGGCTATTACAGTGTGAAAAAATAGCTTCAACTGCCAAAAACATTTTCAGTACAACAGTAACAGGATGTCAGTAAAGCCAGCTAGACTAAAGAAGAGCTCGCTAGCACGAGGAGTTTCGCTGCCAGCACACCAGGGCTGTCAACGACCTTGCCAACATTCCCGCTCCCGGCCAGCAGTATTCTATCTGATGCTTCACACTTTAGTCTTTCTCCAATATGCCAGTTCACTTCTCCATTAAAAAAAAAAAAAAAAAAAAAAAA
>VZSC01019415.1:291061-319484 GCA_013398225.1 Steatornis caripensis
AAAAAAAAAAAAAAAAAAAAAAAGAGAGATTGCTGAACTGATGATAGCAGACTTATCAATACTGTTCTGAGCCTAATAACTTCTCATCTACGTTTCTCAGAAAACATACATATCTGTTCTGCTCACCTTGGCACTGGGATCATTGCTCCTTGCCTTTAACATATTACTAACATAGTTGATGAAAGGCCACTAGCGTAGCTGACTATCTATTGCTTACATAATTTTTAATAAAACAATTATGCAAAGGTTTTATCTTCACATTTTTGAAAGTCTGAAGCACACGTAGTGGGGATGCATCAACACGTAGACTTTTCTGTAAGTACAGATGAATTCTTACGCAACCATTTTAGACCCAACAAATACGTAGGACTAGAAATGTTTTTATTCCAAGGTTCTACTTACAGAATGCATGTGTTCCAGTACTAAGTAATGGTAAGATCTGTATTGATATGCTGATCATTGTACAAACACCATACAGTATGTCAGACTTGCATATAAGGTCTTACTTAAGGTGGCCCAGATACTAGCTTCTTACCAAACAACCTAAAATACTAGTGTCTAGTGCACAGTTTAGTTCAGGCAGTTCAAGCTATTCTCACTCTCTCTGCTCAGCAGCTAAAACAAAAGTGTGTCTGTAGAACACCAGGAAACAGAACTTATCTTTGACAAGTGCTACTTGGTCTGGTGCACAAGAACTTAACCCCCAAAACAGAAAGAAAACAAAAAGTTACCTTCACGTGATTCATATCTTTAAAATTTTACAGTGCTTTCATTGTATAAACCACAAGCTCCTGGCAAAGTAATCAGTTTTCTTGCTATTGCAACATCTCTAAATATCAATTAACAGTCTTAGATATAGAGGAACCAAAGTCACTTCTTTCAGAAAACATTCATTTTCTGTTCATTAGCAGTGTGCCCCCATCTCAATCCCTCAATTTAGAGATCTTCAGTTACATCTGATAAGGTGCTTTAATCTTATTTTGTGTTCAACTCATTTTCCAGTTCCATTAATTTCCTAGAAGCTTTTACTTTATTGGACACATCCTGACCCTGTGAAAAAAGTCGCTGGCGCTCCCTGAACGTCAAGTTTTCTGGTGCTCCAGGTAAATCTGTATCTTGACTGGAAAGGGAACAAAAAAAGTCTTTGTTATAATTCTTACCTACAATATCCTTAAGTATAGAAGTATAGTGACATGTACTGACTGGTAGCTTTTACGACAACAGCAAAAGATTCTCTCTTTAGTGTTCTGCAAAGTTTTGCTCCCCACACATACCTTGAGTTCCGACATTGTGCTATCACTTAGATGAATTAATGGTTCATGACCGTCTCTGGCACATTAACATGAATGAAACTGCTTGCCGATTTTCAAAGTGAAGCTCAGGTGTAAACTAAGGCTCTGTCTATATAAGCGCAGCTTTGCTGTTACGGCTAATCAGCAAGCCTTTCTGTGGCAGCACAAGTCTAGGAAAAAGCCCTAGAATACAAAGCTTTTGTGCCTCAGTAAACAAAATTACTACTACCGAGGTACGTGTAGTGGCTACACCACCTCTGCATTTTATTCTGTACTGGCAAAGCTTCCACGTGCAATCGTTGCCTAAGCTCTTGCACTGGTCTCTTACCCTTGTAGCAAACCAGTTTTTGTATTGTGTGTTTCTGACCACCGCAGTGAACATCTCAAATCATTCTTAGTTGTAGCTGTAAACAACAGTTTACATACTTGATTAACCCTCATATAATGAAGCTTTAACATGTATTTCAATTTCTGCATCAGAAGGCTTCACTTTTAGCTCCAAGAGGCCTCTGTGCTCCGCACACGCCACTGAAACATTAACTACATCTTAAAATGCAGGAACCAGGCTAACAGCTTCTACAGAATCCGAACCAAGCCCAGTCACATCTTCAGTATGCTACACAATAAAGTTTCCCACTCACATATAAGGCACAGCTCGTATTATTTATGCTTATTAAGAATTTGGGGAGAATCCCACTTGAGAGGTACTGTTCAGATTTACAAGCACACCTAAACCAGCTGAAGTTGTTAATTTACAATGATTTACCGAGTTTACTCAGTTGTAGCACTGAAATTTGCTGCTGTGAAGCAGTACTTCAGATCACCTAAAGACTTGTGGAGAACTTATTTATATTTTACAGCAAGCCAAGATACTCCAGAGCCAACTGCAGAACTCTTGAATAGTCCACAGATATACAGCAACAACAGAAAATATGGCACAAGTTAGCCAAGTCAGGTGTACAAAAGTTAATGGACTCCTGCAATGTCACCTTTTAGATCTTTTGTCTCTTGGATCCCGATAAACTTCATGGGCCCCAACGGCTGCTCCGGTAGATCCAGTGTATGAATTTATTCCTTATGCAAAAGAAAAAGTAAGTTGAAGGACAGCAGTTACAACACAAAAATTTTCTATCGTATTTCTTCAAAAAGGTGCAGTGCTTCTTTCAAGAAACAATCTTAAATTAAAATCAGCAATAAATTTAGAAGGTCATCTGACCCGTAGACTATTTAAAACCAGCACTACTGAATTCCATCCCCCCTCAAAACAGCTGTAATTTTTTTATTCCTAATTTTGAGTACGAACACATTTTGTTTAGATTATCCAAGACATATCAAATCATGGTCTTTATCTTATTACGGCTTACTGTAAGACAGACATTAGAAGTTGTTCACGGATATTCACGGAAAGAGCAGCACACTTCATTATCCTGTAAAAAGCTCCACAGGAAGTAAGTTAGCCACAGCTGCTCTCTTTATGAGGCTAAAACTAGGCTAAGATTAGTATATATCATCTTTGCAATTCAGCAGTCAGATTTTTTGTCTCTGTTTAGTCTGATTAAGTGAACTGTATCACTCAGAAAATGCCCCCTTCCCCCCCCACCCCCAATGTGAATTTCAAGCAAGTATGTTGCAGCACTGCACCTTTAGTTTAGGTTGCTATAACACACAGGTTTTACACATTATTAATTCTTTCTAAAGGCCACAAGACAAAACCTTTTCTTTCCAATCAAAATGTTTAATAATTTCATCTATATTTAAGATGATACTCTCTTAATAACTGTCAGGAAAAGAGTAAAAGTAAGTGTCAGCACGATACTCGGATTTGTCTTCAGACAGTTCTGGTCTCAATATTGTATGTGTTATGTCTTGTGAACCTTCTTCGGTACAGAAGGAAATGCTTGCTTCTTCCACTGGTATATGTAACTTCTCATAAATATTCAATAAGGGAGACACTGAGGCTGGAACACACGAGCAAATTTAGCTAGCGTGTTGTCAGCTAAATTTTTTCCACCAAAAATTTGTAGCAGATGAATTCATAGTCAGTATGCCAGGCACATGAAGAAATTCTTCTCTTTGAGACATGACTCTTACATGCATACAGCATCACCTTCCCTACTTTGAAAAGTCTGGATCCACATGCTGTGGTTCCCACTTCCACCTGCTTCAGGACAGTAGTTTTGATTCAGGTGTTGGCTTTTTCCTTGGTTAGTAGACAGACCCAGTGGAAGAAGGTACGAGAGCAAAATTTGCAGAAGCGTGGTTTACTAGAGTTAACATTCAGAACAGAGAAGAGCTGTAAAGGACAGTAATGTAACAGAGTCAGCGAGATGGGAGATGGTAAACTGCACGGTGAATTCTGCATTTTGTGCAAACGGCTTTGTACGTTACGCAGGCAGTCTTCATAGAAGCTTGAGCAATCAGGTGAAGTTAACCTGTTCTCATGGCTATTTAAAAATTATGAAATAAGAGTATTCAGAATTAGTTGTATGGTTTATGAATTAGGTTATTAAAGGCGAAGCATCATACTACAATATTCCTTAATTGTTACCAAAACCCTAACCAAATTCTTTGTCCTTCAGATTGTTTTCCAGGAAAAACAAACGTGCACACGCAAAATATATCACTGAACATTTCACTTTCCTGAGATTCATTTTTCCATTAAAATTCACAGAAAGCAGGACTGGGAAATGCAATTACACATGAAAAGGCATTCTGGGTTGTGGATGATGGGAGGCAGGAAGAGCAGTGGTGACAGCTAGTGACTGGTGGTTCTAGAGTTGCTTAATTCATTACATGTGCAGCCCTCAGTGCCAAATAAGGAAGGGAAGCAAGGACCTTTGAAAGCCTACGTGTTGTGATGGAAGGCATGTTTTACACTCTATTACATTCTATTCAACCACGAATTTCTACAGAAAGAACAAAATTCAGTACAGACATACAGTATGAAAGTTCCATGTCAGAACCCCGCCGTTTCAGAGTATTTCTATGAACAGGCTGACAACATAGTCATAGTGTTTCAAGAGAATTTTGTACACCTATTTCCTGTCTTTCTTTAATCTTATTTTGACTCATTAATTCTGTGTGATCTAAGGTGCTCAAAAGCTAGAGTCCTCCTAATACAAAACTGTGAGCTGGTTTTTGTGGGTTTACCAGTGGGCTCATGTGCACGGTACACAGGCATAACAGAATTACTTGCATTGCAATGGTAGCACATATCAGGTAGCTTACAGTGTGTCTACTTATACTCCAGTGTAATGACAACACACTGAAAGGCTAAAAACCTTCCCTCACCTTCCTTTAAGATTTGGAACCTATGACAGAGCCAGACAGGAATGACAGAGAGGATTGGAGGATCCATAGTGATTACTACATCATGAGATCTCACAGGCAACACCAGGGTTAATGAACTTTTTTTTTCCTTTAAGCAAGTATCAGCATGGATACTTTTTATGCAGCTTGGATGCTGTACTGACCCCAAACAGTGAAATTGCTAAGCATCGACTCTTACCAGTTGGACAGTAATGATAACGAAGCTGAACTACTGTCCCTTCAGCAATTTTAAAACTACACAATGCTCTGTAGCAGAAGCTAATCTGCCCTGCAAAGAAAAGGATGCCTTGCTGGAAAATGATGACTTGAGCCTCGATTTAAAAGGATGCAGACAGGAAGCTGGGAGTATCATGCACCTGTAGGGCCTCAGACATATCCTAAATCAGATTCGTACACTCCTGCAGCTGGATTAGAAGTGCTTCTGATAGACAGAACCTATTCTGAGGCTCGTATGCTCCCCATGACACGGGCACGCCACCCCTCTGGTTAAAGAAAAGTAAGTGATTTTCATAATTTGTTAGGTGGCCAAAAAGGTAATTGGAGTATACCACATTGTAGGTTTCCACATTTGTCCTTGACACAATGACAAGCTGAATTCAGTAAACAGGTTAGCCATTTGGCTAGAAGCCAGCATAAACACTTTCCCTCGCTATCTCAGGTGACTGGCTACCCTTTGCATTTTAGAAGGATGATTTGATAGGCTGGAGTTGGTTGTCAGACATTTGTTGACTTCCAGCACAAGTAAAAAGAATGAACATCATGCCCACCATTCCCTTCAGAAGAATACGGAAGAAGAAAACAAATGTAGGGGAAGCACTGGCAGATGCTGCTATTTAAAGACAAAATCTTGTATTACTAAACTGCAAATTCATTAGCATGAGATCTACACAGACACATACTCAAAGAGTAAAGTATGTAAGATTCCTCCTTTATGGCAGCAGTTTAAAAAAATTTAGCATGGAACTTTGGACTGAATTAGCTTTGAATTCATGAATATAGCTAAACTAGTACTCTGCAGATAAAATTTGGTGCTGAAGTTACTAGCAGCTAGAGCTCTACTTGAAATTAAACTCCATTACGGTTGCCCACTTGGAGCTATTAAAACAAACAAGATGAAGAGACAAAGAAGTACAGGGGTGCAGAAGGGGAAGGAAGGAGTAAGGCAAAAAGCACTGAGATGAAATTAAGATTTTTGTCTCTCCTTGCAAGAAAACTGCACTGTAGGAACCAGAAGTAAAGGAATGTGGCCTAATACATGAAACTAACTGCATGTCCTATATGTCTCTTGGTGCCTGTGTATTTGTCTACAGAGGTCTTTTTTAAAGCCATTTGCACATACTATTAAAAGAGAGAACCCTGGTACCAATAACAAAAGCAGAAGATAAGCTCTATCCATGAACCCATTAGAAAAGGTTTCCTGTGTTCAAGAAAAGTGCACTTCCAGATGCCCTGAGTAACCAGTGGTCAGTCACACAAAACAAATCACTGAAAGATACAGAGTGAAAGCCAAAACCAACAGTACTTTGAATTGGTTGAGTAACAGTTAAAATAATTTCTGATTCATTGTGTGAAAGATGGAATTTTTTGCTTTTGAGAAGAGTGTGGGTAAGGACTAAGGAAATTTGAGAGATCAAAACAATTAAAAATTGGAGGATTCATATTAATATCAGGATTTAAGTTAGATCACCACAGTGAAAACAGTGATTAAGTGGGAAGAAAAAAAATCACAAAGGAAGCGATTCAATCCGCAGCACCAGAGTTGAAAACATGAGGATAGTTCTGTAGAGACGATTGATTTCACGGTGTCTACCTTTAGAGCTGCTGGCATGGATGAAACTTGGTTTGTTTGGTGGGGGCAGGGGCTGGCTTTTTTTGGCAGTAGTACTGTTGGCATTGACTGGAGATGACTGGAATGAGTTGGAAAGAAAGAGGCCATCTGAAACTGGGCGAGGCTGGCGGGAGGGCTGCTGTGGCTTAAGGGTGGCGGGAGGAAAGTCACCATAAGATTTTCTTGTGCTGGAGTACTTATCCTGACCTGCTAGATTGGAATCCTCCTCCTCCTCATCATCATCATTGTATGCAACAAACTTGGCAGTATAAATCGTGTCAGGGGAGAGGACCTGTGTTTTGAGGTAAGAGGTGTTTCGCTGAGGTGGGGGAGGAGGAGCGTTAGATGAAGGGGTTGGGGATGGGAGTTCATATTCCCGTGGAAGCGGAGGTCTGTACAGACCAGGCTCGTCAGGTTCCAGTAATCTTCGTTCTGCTTCATCGTGCTGCCTGCGCCTTTCAGCCTCTAAGCGACTGTAATACTCCTCTTCCTGTCGCCTCTGTAAGTCCAGAGGAAACAGAAACACAGTGGTCAGGAAGGCAGAAATTTCCATCTAAGAGAGGTTTAAGTTTTCCATCACTGAGCTACAAACATCTTTTTTTTGTCTCCTTTCCTAGCAATAAGCAGGGCATCTATATGGACTCTTACAAAGAATGTTTACTACTATGAAAAAAATGCCAGTTGTCCTTTAACTCAGTGTTGCTGTTATTTCTACATTTACCACTGCCTGTGGTAACTAAGGGAACTGCCTGTGTGAACTAAGGGCAATTCCAGCACTTATTACTCAGAAGGTAACTACAGTTAATAAGGGGTAGATTTAATAAAGCTGTAAAGAATCTGTGGGAGAGGAAAATCACTAAAGTTAACTATCGTCTTAGAAAAGGAACTTTGTAATTTGCTGCATGCTCATGCAATGTAAATTAAACAACAGAGCCTTGGAGTAGATGACTCCTAACAAAGCTTTTAGTATAAATACCAGGAAAACTACTTTCATGTAGAAATCACATTACAAAGAACTTTTCTAAGAGACATCAAATAACTGTTTTTAAAAAACATTTATGAAAACAAATTAAAAAACCCTAACTGTATTTATATGAGGCTACTGACCATTTCAAAAGGGCCATGAAATATCTTCTATGTATTTTTCTAGTTTAAAAGATTTTTACTGTTTTAAACCAAATAGCATTTAATTCTGTTCAGCTCTTGTCTAAGCCACGTTGTAAATTAATACAAGGGTCTATTCACAGTAGTCTGTTTGATAACAAATGAAAACATATATTTGGAAACCGTATGTAACAAAAACCTTTTTGTGTAAGCAAAGTGTAACTTCTGCTGGGAATACATGACATTTTGAACAACAATACTTTGTTTTTAATCCACGTGTTTAAAAAAATCCACCTTATCTGCTTATCTGCTCAGCACCGTGAGTCAGTTGTCCTAAAAAAATAAAAATAATTCTGATCTTGTTTATCTAGGGCAAAGACATGAAACTAATCTCCTTGTACTACTCTCTAATACCACTGTAGTGGTCGGATGGTACTGAGTTCATAGATGTACGAGTGTCTCAGTCAAGATGTGTCAGTGAAAACCATTTCAAGTGTGTGATCCAAATGTCATTTGGCTGTGTCATTGTCAGAAATTAAGAAAGCCTTGGTTGTTTTTCTTTAAAAAAAAAAAAAAAACACACAACTTCCTACAGTATATCTTTTTAAATATCTTCCTCAGTCCAGGTACACCTTTCCTCACTTCTCACCACCGTCAGCTAGGCTTTCTTCTACTCATCAACCCATACTGCTTATGGAAAACAGTCTAACAAAGCTTGAAAATAATCTAACAAAACAAATGAACAAAGTGAATACATCTAAGTTCTTTTTTTTAAATATATTTGCTCAATTTTCCAAGATTAATTTTCTCTCAACATTAAAATCTAGCCCTCTTGCTTCATTCTGAAGTCAGTGTTACTAACAGGCAAGTTTCCATTCTGAACAAAAGTAACTGTTCTTTCTCTAGGAAGAAGAGGGTCTTAACAAACATGCTGAGAGTCAAAATGAGGTGCTTTGTCTTCCAGTTTTGAACAATAAAAGCTGCTCAAATTAACGTATAACGTTCTGAAGGAACCTAGAAGCCTGAATTTTTAGAATGTTTGATTGCACAATGACTTATCTGCTGAAATGATTTACTTCCTTCCTAGAAACAAATTCCTTTTCCTCCCATAGTCCAAACATGAAAGAAAATATGGAGTACTCATCTCCACTCCACTGTATTTCATATTTCTCTCTCTCTCTCTGTATCTGTATAAAATAATTAGTGCAAAAATATTTAAGTGCCAACTCTGAGACACAGCAAAACCCAGCACCACTAACTCAGCCATGGTATTAAAGAAGGTAGGCAAGTCACGTTGGGGGTTAGAGGAAACCAGGAGGTAACTAATTTCTGCAGTAACTTTCAGAAAAGGCTCTGAAGGCAAGCCCTTGCCACTGCTAAAAATCTTGAGCTGGTATGCCTACGGTACTACTTCTGCAGTCAGCTCTGGGCACCACAAATTGGATATTTGTTTAATTTTACTTTTTGTTTTATATTGGATAAACTGAAGCCTTGGGCCATGACCATCACTAGGGCTAGTGTGTTTAACCCCTGCAGCCCCAACACTGAGCTGTTACTGGCCAGGCTGAAGAGGAGCGGGGCCCGTAAGAACCCTTGCAGCACTCAGAAGACCACAACCTTTTCTTCAGCCTCTCTTCTGGTCCGCTCCTCCTCTTGCTGTCGCCGCTCTTCTTCCTGCCTGGCCCTGTCTTCCGCTTCTCGTTTACGCATTTCTTCCAATTGTTGCTGCCGTCTGCGTTCCTCATCCTGTAACTAACAGAGACACATCTTTAATTTTTTTGTCGCTTGTGGGTAAGATGGGTCAAAAAAGCATAACCCGAGTATTTGCATCTAAACCCAACTCATTTAGTAGAAAACGCTATACTACAAATAAATCAATATAATTTCCAGCTGTTAAAGAGTATGCTTTGTTACATTTGCTTTCCTAAAATATCTTAAAAAAAAAAAGAAGAAAAAACACACAGGGAGACATTTTTAGCAGTCATACATGAACTCCTAGCAGAAGACTGATGTGACTCACGTTCCAGACAGCTTCAACAACCGTAGTCTCATAGGTACAGTAAACTGAAATAAAATACTTGGAACCAACAGTCCACTGCTCCAGCAGCCAACTGGTTTTTCATTTTGGATTAGTATTTAAGCACTGGAAAATCATGACTCATTAGTCAAAGGGTCAATCCATTTAAAGTAACAGGCTCATTCAGCAAGTCTGCAAATAGTCTCGGGAGATAAATAAAATCTCCCACTGTATCTGCAACAGATATGTTTTGGAAAAAGCACAGAGTGAGGCAAAGAAATCTTTGACTACTGAGATTAAACAGTTCACATGAACAACTAATGTCCAAAGGCAATACTATTTTATATATGCTTATGATAAACACTGCACAGATAAGAAAACTGAGCAACATTCCAAACTGTGTGAATCCCTAAAGCTAACAGTATCTGAGCCCTTGATGGACAGGAATATTCACTGACATGGTAATATTCACAAGCAGAAATTAACTGGACTACGTGCTGTGTTATTTCTTACTGCATCATATGTTTTAAAGTGATTTTCTCCTCCGCCCCCAAGATCTTGTATCCCAATTTGTATAAATCAGTAAATCATTGGATCTTGCTATAGGCTGCCTGTAACATGGACACTTCTTTACTCCTGCATTTGTTTTTACAATCCAGTTTCATTCACAGAGAAAGGCCCTTGAGACACAAAGCAATAATGATTAAGTGAAATTTAGTTTTAATAGACTTTGTGAGGGCAACCTTCACATAGGTATCTCCCCCTCAATTAACTAACAGGAAATGTGCTTTAAAGCAGATTAGGTTTTCTAATCAATTTTTCAATCAATCCTAAAAATGAACTTCTTTTTTTGGACTAGTTTTCTGGTAGTTATTCCCCCTCCCCATTCATGTAGTGTTTTTGTTACAGGTACCTTATGACCTTGAACAACACGTAGCTTTGAAAACATTTGCTCCTACATCTTCAAGCAGCTTTACAGACTAATTGTAGTGAAAACACCCTTTATTTGAAGTGTTAAAACCCACCATTTTTGAGCACGAAAGCTAAAGAACAAAATTAATTAATTTCATGTAGGCAGTAATTTGGCAAATGTATACTAGAGGATTGCTACCTCTGAGTAAATTCCCCTTATTTAAGGCTAAAACTTTTGTAATTCCTAACTGAAAACAACATGAAGATGGAGATCAAGCTCAGTATATACAGTACAGCAGGGAATAAAGTAGTTAACCAACTCCCTGCTTGGATTAAGAGCTCTTCTTGGTTATTAAAAAGACATTATTTTAGCAAAGGAGATAATATTGCTGTCAAAAGGAAAGACAGCTAGTAATTCAAAAGAGTTTATAGAAGAGAAGTAACTTCCTCTTTAAAAAAAAAGGCAAAAACTACACAGTGAAAAAACACAGGAAATCTCCTTGACTCTGTCCCAATTGCATTTAGTGACAAACTCTGAACATGGCAGTTACTGATCCCAGCTTATGGCACGGATGCCTATTTTGCTTAGTAGCAAATATTCCTATTCAATGCACTTAAACAAGAAAATGTTTCAAACCAAATTAAAGGGGAAGTTTTCCTGTGAGCTTAACTAAAGAAAGAAGGGAAAACTGGGCAGGGTGTCCACCTGGGAACTGCTGTCAACACCCGAACCACAATAATTGTGAAGACAACTGTATCCAGGTCAGAGGCTATTCTAGACATAACACCTAGTAAAAAGGCCAAAAATTATACATAAGGCACAAGTGGGAACAGAGCAACTATTACAGAGCGACATTTCAGTCCTTTATGATTAGTAACGAGTTTCTACTTTGGAGCATTCCCAGGCCAAAGCAGGGAGCGGTGGGATGGCGAGGCACACCAGAGCGCTTGAAGGCATTGTGTTTGTGAGCGCGTACAACGGTACCCAGCTCAAACCGAACTCCCTAATTTTCAAAATGCAAAGGAAAGCTAGCTTCACATCCCCGTAAGAGGGTATTAGATTCCCAGGCTGAATATTTGGATTCAGTACTTCTCTATCTCAATTAGTTTTTCTCTAGTTTAAAAGTAATGTATATACATGTGATTTACTGTACTTCCAGGGTTTCTCTGAAGCAGCATGTGTTTATGTTGTAACAGGTAGAAACAACTGATCTGTACAGCCAGAGTGACGGAGAAGAGCATTCTCCCAGCTGTAACAGAGCAAAGCAGCTAAGTGCAAAGCACTAATTCTTTCCCCCTGCTTTGTCCCAGCTCTAAAGTGCCAACAGTTCACTCAGCCGCACAGCTCTGTCCCCCTATCACCAACATATGCTTGCAGCACTATTCCTACCTAGAAGAGGGCAAGAAAGGCCACCTTTCTTCTGAGCTATTGCTCCTTGTAAACGATCAGCCCATCGGCTCCTTATCAGAAATGTTAAGATACTCAAGGGACCGGCAGGCACCCAGGATGTCTTAGATTCCAGACAAAATTTATTTCTCCAAGCACTGCTTAGAATGCTTTAAAAGAAGTTCCAGAAGAACTTTAAATTTATACCTATTTATTTATGACAACTAAAGCTGGGTCAGATCTGTTAGTGGCCCAGGGAATTTAAAAAGACAAATACTAACCAAGTTGACAATTGACGCATTAACTATTTATCACATTTCACCAGCTTTTTAATTAGCAGAACAGCTATCACCAATACTCACGTGGGACATACATTAAAGAGTATGGAGCATTCTGAAGTGTGTATTTTTCCCCTCTAGAAACTGCAAATTAATTTCCTGAGTAAGTGAAGCGGCATAGCATAGATGCAACTATGCCCAGAAAGTCACACGAACAGTATGAAAATGATGAAATTAGGAGAGAGGTATTTGCTGGGTATAGCATTCGACATAATCTATTTCAGAATTAGCTTGCTTTCTTTTTCTAAAACTAAACCTATGAACATCATCAATCCTTGACTCATTCAGACCATGGATCCATCTAGTGCAGTATTCTGTCTCTGACCATGGCAAGAAGAGCTGCACATGAACCTGGCCATTTCTTCTGTTATTTCTCCAGCATTCAGCATGGTACTAGAGATGTCAGCGGGCATAGCCTTCTGTAATCCTTTGAGCATCTGTTTGCAGGCACCACGTCTATGAATTCGTCTAATCCATTTTTAAAGCTGATGATACTGTCTGCCTTCACAACCTCCTGTCGCAGAAAGATCCAGAAGTTTACAGCCTGCTTGGCAAAGTACTTTATCTATCCAGTCGCAGCTTCGGGGACCGAGGCTTAAGCAAAAAAATATAGGAGTAGTAATAAGAAAAAATAGTGACAGATACTCAGTCTGAAAAATCCCTGACTCCTGGCTTGTCCATTAATTCAGAAAAGCTGACATGCTTCACCTGATTCCCTGCTGTCAACTGCTTAAGGCTCATGTCCACACAGATACAAACCCAAACACCTCAGACAGACTTCCTAAGTTACCTGAAGTATGCATTTCAAAAGATGTTTCAAAAAAAATGAAGCAGTGCTGAATACCCAAACGTATATTTCTAACAGTCACGTTTACAGTTTTTTCCAGCAGCACAAATTAATTATACTAACAGGACTTGCAAACATTACCCTTCTTTCAAATTGGTATACTAATGATAAAGAAATACACTTCGAAGGGGACATATTTCTTCTCTAGAAGACTACAGAACTCTTTTTTTCCACGTACCCATTTCCAACGAGAGCAATAAAATACAGAATTAGTAGGAGTCATAGCAATTACTGCCACAATTTGAGTCTGTCATGTTTTAGATGCAAGAGAATGGTATTAACCGATTGTAACAGAAATTATATAACTTAATAATTGCATGTTTACATAACCTACTTGGAAATATTAGTTCAGAAGTAATTTCTGAATTTACAATCCATTTTTACTTTAACGAGAAAACTGCAACACCTGTAAACAACGGGGTTTCAGCACGTGCTGAAAACAGTATGCTGTATTATTAGGTTCTCGGGACAATTTCACTTCAGATTGGTAAGAAATGGTGTTGCTAGAGCTCTTGTAAGACCTGCAGGGGTGGGGAAGGGAAGGGAGGAAATCTTACCTCACAGCTTGTTCATTCAAAGCACTTAGTAAGATTTTATAAACACGACTGTACAAAACATCAAATACAGAGTTTTATATTAGACCACTGCTACAACAAACAAACCAAGCCTGCAAGCAGAACACAACAGCTGAAAGGAAGGGAACACAAGGAAAGGAGTCACCACATCTGGAAACATTCAAATGCATGCTTATAGTTAACTTACTGCTTATTGTACACACAATGATTTCTGAACACCCAAAGATGCCAAATCATCATCCAAAGCACATAGAGTGGTTATTAATAACATCAGGAATTGAAATGGGAAAGAGATATTGAAGAGAAAGAAACAAACATACCAAATCTAGAACAGAGATTGCTGGCACAGCAGTCTGCTGCAGGTAGTAAGAAAGGGGAAAAAAAAAGAAAGATGCACAGTGAAAATAAAGATAGGTTAGACTTGTGCTATTTCAAAAGCATTTTCTTTTATTTGTTAAGTCAGCTGCTTTAGAACGAGGAACTGAATTAACATAATTCTGAAATACAGAAACAAAAATAATCAAATAATCCAAAATTTTTATCAGTATTGGTTTGACTCATGCAAAACCTCAGTATTTCTCCGGAGTTGCTACTTACTGTATCTCTAGTAGTGTAGACAGTGAAATGTAACCAAAGCACAAACATTACTTCAGTTCAAGACAGCTGTTATTTTTTAGTTTCAAAATGTTCCAAAATGCTGGAAGAACTTTATGCACAAATAGTATTTTAAATCCAGCACTTGCAGAGAAGACTGATATAATGTTATGCAATACAATTGGCTTTCTATTAATGACACGTGGCTTGTTTAGCCTTGCTACAGTAAAATTTTAAAGACGCTGTTTGTTAAAATGGCAGTTTTACATGGATTTTTTATGCCCATAGGCAACTGCCTATGTGCTACAAATTACATGTTAGCAATGCTGGGCTTTAACGCAACCTGTTTGCCAAAGATATATTTAGCTTTTCCTTTCTTCAGTTTCCAAGTTTGAGGAATCTATTGTTTTTCACAGTAATAAAGTTAGCCACAAGAAAATAGGAAAGCAATGCAGACTGCAGTAAATACAAGAAGAGAGAGTTTAGGAAATCAAGCTGCCAAAATAATCCTGAACTACAATACTACTCAAGCCGATAGCTGTTTCTGAATGTCAAAATAAGCAGGTGCAAACATTTCTCAAGATTTAAAAACTGCTTATCACAGAATTAAGTCAACTTTTCAGGATAAACAAACAGAAAACACTCAGCATATTACTGAGCTAGTTTTTAAGCCTGTCAAAACATAGCTATTGGTATGTAACTTTGGTATCTGTGCTATTATTCAGAAAATAAAAACACACTTTCTTACAGAAATTGTTTCCCAGTAGCAACAGATCTAACAGATTCTGAGAGACAACAGCCGCCAGCAGGGTGATAAAAATTTCATCACACTATTCAGTTGTATTATCTTATTAGATGTACTACCAGCTTCCACAGTACTGAAGCCAAGGTAAGCAAACCTTGTAGGATACTGATTAAACTGGACACCATGCAAAATCCATGTATGTACGAGCTGGAGCCTGAGACAGGGTGTATCCAAAACCACATGGCTCAGCCTAATGCTTCTCTCCAGCACTGCTGCGATTCACCGCTGACGTGGTGGTAAAGATAAAGGTAGCAGCTGCTTTATGCCCCAGTCGCTACTTGGAGAAGACCAGCAAAGTGGAACCTCAGCTCAGTTCACTGTTCCCTGGAAACCGCGTGCATTCAGTGTCTGCGTTCAGGTCCAGGACTATAAATAAGAACACTTACAGGTAAATATATAGGGGAGTTGGAAATCAACTATTTTTTGTTGCTGATTCTCCCACAGACTTCCATAATTTCAAATGTTTTTGCTTACCTTCCTGTAAGCAAATTCCTGCCATATTTAACCTTCTAATCCTACTCCAGCTACATGGCAAAAGCCCTTTATCCAAAGGTAATTTCTTTCCCCACAACCAGAAAAGTAACTTCGACTGCCAACTTGAATTCTAGAATAGGCAGCTATGATACTTTCATAATACACTACTTAACTGGTGAAGCCACTGTGAGCTAGTGATTTCAAAATTCAAGGTATTTAAGAAAGCTCCATCCTCCTTTACCCTATAAGAACATCAAAATACTCGGACAAAGCCAGAGAACCCACCAAGATAAACATTTACAATACTTTTGTCTAGAAAGAATTATCCCTTTTTACCCTTGCTCTTCTTTCTGCCTCCAGACGCTGCATGATGAGCATAGTATCCACATCATCATCCTCCTCTTCATCATCATCTTCATCCTTTTGCTTTGATTCTTGAAGTCGCTTTTGGAACTGCCACTCAAGCATGAGTTTGCGCAAGCGGTCATTTTCTTCCGCTGTACGATCAGGCTTGTTCTGAAGTTCCTGAATCTCTTTACTCAGCATGTCCACAATGTGCATCTGTTGCTGCTTCTCCAGCTTCTCCTTAGCATCCCGTTTCCAGGGATCTGGAGAGAGGCTGTCACTAGAGGACAGTTCTTCCTTGCTGATAGTAATGTACTGCAGATCCTTCCGCTCAATAGTCCGAGGCTGCTGTTGGGGCTGCAACTCTCGAATGACTGTTTCTTGAGACCTCTGCAAAGTCGAAGGTTTTTCTGATTTCACTTGCTGAAGGGAAACAGGAGGAGCCACAGGCTGAGCAGGAATTAGTGGCTGAGAACGCATTTGGCCCAGTTTTCTCTCCTGCTCGCGACGTTTCCTTTCTCGTTCTTCTTCCAAACGTGCCTTTTCCTTTTCATACCATCTCTGATGCTCTTCTCTTTTTTTACGCTCAGCAGCGGCTACCTGGGAAGATGCTTGTGCTCCTATCTGATTTGGAGGAGGAGGGGGAGGCAGAGGCAAATCCATTTGTAGTTCATCAAATTCAGCTGCATAATGCACTGGAGGAGGCGGCGGTGGAGGGGGAAGATCTGTTCTGATGGGCTGGGAAATGGCCACTGGAGTTGGTTGGCTGGTAGCTGGAGTTTTCCAACGGCCAGGTCCACTTTTGGTTAAACAAGAACCAGGCGAGACTGGTTTGGATGAATGGTTCAGGTGTTCTTGGCTAGATGTGCTAGAATCCACAGACGAATTCATCCACTGATCGCTGTCTGACTTCCGATCAATGTACTCTACATCCTTCCGTATAACAACTTCCAAACGATTCCTCTCTGGCTGGAAAACTTTATCTCGGAGTTCTTCCTGGGAACGAGCCACACGCTGGAAAAAATTAAACAAGGCACATGTTTCATAGTCCATCTATATTAAAACATATTTGAAAATGGCTCACAAACTGCATTCTTATTACTGAAGGTAATTACTTGCAGTGAATTTCAGCATTTCCATGCCCAGTTTCCCAAAGCCAACAATAAAATACTCTTCTCAGTCCTCTTAACTCATTCAAGTCATGGAAGACTTTGCAACCTCTGAAATGCCTGGAAACCTGGGCTGGAGGACGGATGAATGCAAAATGGAGCTTAAGCTGAAAACCTCCCCAGCTCGCACGATTTCTCAGGACTATCCCTGACACCCCCTCCCCCACATGTGAGAACGAGAGGCCTGGCAGCTCAGGACAGCAGCTCAGGCATACTAGCTGCCAGTCAGCCTTCAGCTGGCTTGACTGAACGTTTTTC
This sequence comes from Steatornis caripensis, assembly GCA_013398225.1. Taxonomy (NCBI): domain Eukaryota; kingdom Metazoa; phylum Chordata; class Aves; order Caprimulgiformes; family Steatornithidae; genus Steatornis; species Steatornis caripensis. Next base: position 308,337 of record VZSC01019415.1, read on the forward strand.
CTATTGGGAAAGCAAACAGAAAAGCTGCTGAGGAAGATACAAGGGAGCCACTGCCGACCCTCCTCCATCAACAGGCGGGATGACCTGCGGGAAGCTCTCATTACTGTAGTGCATTTCACAGGTATGGAATCTGGGCAGTCAGGTCTAAATTCTACCTGCTCTTGGGGCATGGGTGTACTGGTCTGCACTTCTGTCGCTTTTCTAGTGCATCAAACACCAAGCCTTTTTTTATACAAGCTGAGGGTCTCACTGCACTGTACAACATCCTGAAAAGGAATACTGGACCATAAATTAAGCTTATCAAATCTGTTAATTATTTTCTTGAAGCAAATATTCATACTTTGAATGTTAGGAACTACTAAGCACTGAACACATAATGTACCAATTATCAACAACTGAGAGAAGACTAACAAAGCAAACTCCTTTTCTTTCTCCTCCGTTAATGACCTTAACCATGACCTCTGAAGAATGCCTTCTTTGAGATGAACAAGAGTATTTTTTATGCTGTATTAGTCCAACAGAGCTGAACACACAGCTATTTGTGTTAGAATTGCTGTAAAGATGCACCTAGCCAAACATTTTGCTAATGCCTTCAGAACAGAGAACGCACTTCATATCAGTCAGTACCTTACAGCAGCTTTTTTTACAAGCACAGTTCTCAGTATAAAGACTAAAAGGATTTTTTTGTTTAGAAGTCTGTTTTCCTCTAATTTCCCACTTAAAAGAACTATTGTACGGTGGGGGAAAATTGTGTACACTTTCAATGCTTGTAAGGGGCTTAAGCTTCTAGCCGTTTGCTTTCTGAAGATGGCTTTTCTGCACTGCATTCAGTCTTAAGACCATAGCTCAAATTCTGTATCTGTCAACAACTTTAACAGATGGGGTTCATCGCACCAATTTTAACCACCTCATCTAAGCTACTCACTTAAGCTTGTCTTAAGCAGGGGAGAGATGCATGTCCAGGCAGCAATAATCCCATTAAGACAAATGGATAGGGACTGTTCTCTGGGTACTAGCCTCCCCCTGTCCCAGCACTGACAGAGAGCGCCTAGACGTTAACTACGCAGCTAAGATTAGGCGAGACGAAATCACAAAACATGGAGGAGTTAAGCATGAAAATTCAGCAAAATGTTTCCATAGCTATTTGCCGCTGCAACTTAACTTGCGGCATTCTCCTTCAAAATGACCATCCTACGTGGGGTGTAACACCTTTTTTCTTAACAGCTGAAATAATTAGGATTTGATATCTATAATGCTAAAAAAATAAAGCACTAAGCTTTTATTCAGTTTACTTTTTACTGACTTCACTTGCTGATGCATGTGCGAGTAATCAATAATTAATTCTTACTTTGCTTCTATTACACAAGCTCAAGGTAATTTACATGACACTGCTTTTCCAAAAGTAAAACAAACTCAGCCTGGTGTAAAGCTCTGGTTTTATCACAAATTAAGAAATAGCGAAAAAAAGTTTTCTCTATACATTTTTAAGTCTCTGGTGCATTAGAGAAAAAGATGATCCAGTGACTGGATTTAGCAGACCTAGATTTAATTTCCTGTATGGATTTGAGTAAAGTCCTCATTTACAAAGAGCAAACAACGTTATTTTTTGAACTTCTAAAGGTACAGTGGGGATAAATTAATTTCAGATCAAGAAACATCTGCACTTTGGTAATAGATGCGACTCCATTTTTATTTATTTATTTATTTATTAACTGAGAGCAGGGAATGTGTTTCAGTGAACATCTTGGACAGGCCTCAAAGTAGTGTTTTATCTCATTTTTTTACTTCACTGTGTCATTTAAACAATGCACCCCACAGGGAAAGAGATGTTTCCACATAAACCTTCTTGGAAGAGCGAAAGATTTCGTTTGCTTTTCAGAAAACCACAAAACATTTTAGAAGACAAACCCTACTACCATCTACACTCCATTACCTCTAATAAGGGATTAAAACATTCCAGATAACAGGTCTACAGAACATTACAACGTAAGTTCTACACAGGATTAAAAAAAAAAAAAGTAGTAGTTTCTAAACTCAAGCCAATCTTGGCAAAAGTACAGTTGTTTCCCCACCATGGTATAGTTTGTCCTCAACAGCTCAGAGATTACAGACAGTTGACTGTTCTGCAAAAATGTCTCCAGCAGTCTCGGAGTGGAAATCAAGCGGTTTCTTTGTTTTTTTTCTTATACTGAAGAAATTACTTCTCACCTGCATCGTACTATTGATCGAATGATTACTTTCTGCCTGGACCTGTGGTTTTTCTTCATAATTTGGCCACTGACTCTGAGCTGGACCCATTCGATCCTGGGACTTTGAAGCTGGGAATGTGAAATATTCTCTAGTATAGGTCTGTGTTGGGATGGGATAAGCTTCAGGTCGTGGGGGCAGAATCTGTTCCTGAAGAAGGCAGAAAGAACGTAAGGTAGAATTTTCTAATCACACAGACCTGTACAGAATATTATTCTAAACATGCATTTTCCAAATGTTTTCATTTGGCTCATAAGAACATTATTTGTCTGGAACAGGAGATAAAGAGGTTGTCTAGTATCAAACGTAATTGTGGTTATGATGCAAGTTTTTACAACTTGTTTTACAAACAAGTACACAATATTGCACAAACCTAAGACATCACAAGGCCAACTTCATGAACAAAATTTAATAAAAGTTGTCTCAATCTTTCATTAGCTGTAATAAGCAAAACCCCCACCCAGTCACTAGCATCAGCATTATGCTCAAATAGTTAACACGCTGGTTTGACTCAAGCACACTGACGCTATTGATAGCTAAGGAAAGTTTAATAGCCAGCATTTTGCTTCCCACTTCTGACCTCTGTACAAAGATTTCCAGTAGAGACTGAGGTTATTTTGGTGGTAGTTCCAGATGCATAAGCATTCTTTCCTCCAGGGCTTGGAGGCTGATCTGTTGGAAAGTTAAAGGAAGCATTTACTTGACTGTTAATAATAATTTACATAACTTAATAAAATAATAGTATTCACAAAATAACTACTATTTTTCCTTTGAATAGTTCTAACAAGAGGCTTGCTCCAAATGTTACTACTATGTTGGCATTTTAAACTTAAATTAAAAAACTTAAGTTAAAAAACAATCATCCCCTTTTTGAATTCAACAGCCTGTAACACTAGTGGGAGAGGCACCTACCCCTAGAAGAAGGACAATCTTACTTACTTGCTACATTGGGGCTGGAGCGATGGTCGACTCTGTTCTTCATTAATCTATCATCCCCAGGGAGTTTCTTTGGTTCACTGTACTCTGTCCACGGCAGCTGAGGGCTCTCAGGTGACCCATTTTGAGTGGAGTTATTATACAGCTCAAAACCTTCACTCTTTGGTCGCGGTTTACCTGAGCCACGGCGGTCAGAAACTGTAACAGTTGGATATGTATTTTCCCCCTTTTGCTTATATTAACTACTGTCTAGCTTACTCTTTTTCAAACCAGAGCTACCTTGCATTTGTAATTAAAAATGAGTTCCCAGTAAAGCAAATGCTGATTTTTAAAATGTTTACTTCTTCAGAAACACAATCCCACTCTTGCATCAACTACACAGAATTCCTTTGATTTGTGTGCTTCAAAAGAGCTTTTATAAAGGTACCGCAATATTTGGAAAAGCCAAATGTGCTTTACTGAAAAGTCTCTTGCTGACTCTCAGAGGCATAGGGCATCTGGGATGGTGGTGTAAACTGTGACAATAAGGATTTATTCTTTTAACCCATTCTTTTCTATACTGTAATACTGCCCTATATGTAGGTCTTCCTTTACAAAATTATTCCCTTTATAACATTATTTTACACAAGACTTAAATATGTCTTTTGGAGTTAGCTCCCTGAAGTGGGGTGATAAAATATAACATTAGACAAACATCCAAGACCTTCTTATGATCAGACACAGAAACTTAAGAAGATACGTTTCAATATTTCTAGTTTAATAAATAAATAAATAAATAAATTTCAATGGCAAAACACATTCCATGGGCTTCTGTTTCTACTTATTTCTTAGCAATTACATTGCACTTTCTGGTTATAACGAAGTCATACTCCAAGAGGAGAGAAGCTTTTACGAAAGGGATAGAAAAGCCATTGAAGACCATTTATATTCATTACATTCCATTTGTTAAAATGAAAATTGAACACAGTTCTGGTTTGAAGCAAAGACATTTAATTTTTTTAAAAGGTACATATGCAAAGCATTTATTAATGATTAGACTAGCACAATTTTGAACTTTTGCTAAGAAAGGAAATGCTTCTTTTCAGTGCAATTATGTTTCTTTTCTGATTTACTATTTTGTTAATGTTTGGCAAGCTACTGTGAATGATTGTATTTTTCTGCATTGTAAGACTTATAAAGCTGTTATTGACATAAATAATATCAGCATTTTTACCTCTTTGCATCATTGGGGATGGCTGATTAAGCAGAGTTGCCAGACCGTGGTAAATTGCTCCTTGTTTTGCTACTTCTAGTGTTACTACAGAACCTGTCCTAGTCATAAGTTCTGCTGCCCTGCAATAAAAGTCAAAGCAAACAAAACAAAATAAAATTAGGCACTGTATTACTTAGTTCTCCTTATTATCAGTTTGTATGTCATGATTTCTCACATTTATTTTAGTAATCTTTTGTTTGACAAAACTCTCTTTTTCTGATTAATACTTAAAATCAGTTTGAAAAAAATTAGATGATGATGACTAGAAGATAGGCTTATTAAAAATACAACACCTACAGGCAAATACTATTTCCATCTTCTACAGTTAAAGGTCAGAAGCCAAAATATTTCAAATTTAAGCTAAATAAAGTTTGCTTAAAACTAAAGCCTAAACAGTGTAATACAATCTCTTCTATATAGATAACCTGTATCATATACAGAAAATACTACATGAACAGTTGAACTTGTCAGTAACGTTATCCATAGGCAGTTATAAAAAGCCAAGACAAAGCCTAAAAAGTAAAAGACCAAGATTCAGCCCTTTTCAGTAAATTATTACTCTAGCATTTTCTTGATGTAAAGACACCCAAGGAAAGCATTCCGTACCTTTCCTGGGACAGGCCCACCAAACTTCGACCATCCACACTGAGCAACTGATCCCCTGCAGCCAGACGACCATCCTAATTACATATTCAAGAGAGAAGAAAATTCAGACACCAATGCTAACATGGTCTAAATTAAAACAATTATTCACACATACTAGTAAACAAAAAATTTTAAAACATTTCCAAAGGATCTTTCTACCTTTGAACTTCTGATGCTTAAGAATATTACTAACCACATCTGCAGCACCTCCCTTCACAACAGACTTGACATATATTCCAAGTTTGTCTTGACCAGCACCCTACAGAGAAAGAGGCATTAATTTACTACATTTCTATTTGATCTCTTAAGCATTCCACAAGTCTTAATCAGAATTTAAGACTGCTAGGTAAATCTCTAAGTTCTCATTACTTTTATATATTCCCAAACTGGAAAAAACTAATTATACAGAAAAGAGTTACATTCATTTCAAGTCAAAAGAAAATTTTAATATTAGGCCTATTGAACCTGTGAGCATTGTTAGAAGCAAAGAATATTCAGTCTTAACACAAGCTTGAATAAGAAAGAAAACATATTAACTAAAACTTATACTTTAAGATCATTCTAATCCCATTCTAATAAGAAATACTTATTTGCACTTTTACATGCATGTTATTATATTTTATACCTCTATGTATTATGCTGCAAAAGACTGCACTGTTTCCCTTGCTAATACCCAAATAAAACAAGGTAAATTGCAGATTACAAGAAAAAGAAATAGAAATGCTTTTTACGTTCCTTAGGACTATAAAGGAGCTAGTGTAAATGAACAAATAGTGCCTCTAGTTTTACAATAAACAAGTAAAGTAGACATTATAATTAATAGGTCTTTTAGAGTTGACAGAGCCAATATTTAAGTCTACTCCAAAACCATGCAATTTTGTTCATAGAATATCTACCTCAAAGTATTCCGCTAAATTTTAAAAGGACTGTTAACAGTGAACTTATTACTAGACAACCAACAGATTCAAGACAAGAGAACATAAGCATCTACTCAAGCCATGCTGTTGGGTCATCCACATGCTCCAATTTACAAGACACCACACAGACCAGTCTAAATGTTAGTACCACAAACCTTTAAATTGTCACTTACAATGCAAGACAATTACTTCTGATTTCATTATCTACTATAGCAAACCGTGCCATTTTACTCTGCAAGTCACTTGGAAGAAGAGCACCAAGCTTTCAGAGCGCAGTTTTTAATGGAATGTCGTTTTCAAAAATAACTTCCCAAGTTAGTTTCATATTGAATATGCGGCTTCCAGCTCCTTTCCCCTGTCTCAGCTTTTCAAACTCTTTCTTAGCTCCCTCCCCTCCTTCTTTTGGAAGCAGAAGCATTCATTGCTCCCACCATTCTAATAAAGTAAAAGAAAAATCAAGATGTAGATTCATCAAAAGACAGTGTTATAGATGGTTTTCTAAGCAGGGGAAAGACCTAATTTTTATTCATTAAATCTTGAGTTAACCCCAAACGTTTACTCAAAAGCCAGAGAAAATGAATTACTGCAAGTCCTGTGATTCCAGATTAATATTCTACACATCCAAAATTTTCATAAGAATTGCTTAAGCTGTACTTAAAGAAAAAAAGGAAAAAATATGCAATAAGTAAGGACACTGTCCGGAAAGAATGTAAGGACAATTAAAAAACAAAGTTTAGTTGCTTTTTTGTTTGTTTGGTTTTTAAAGGCCTCCAAAGATACTTCAAGGTATGATGAATGTGCTGTTCACCATGTGCATAAGTGTTCCAGAAAAAGGGCAAACAATAATGTAACTAAATTTGCCATGTAGAAAATTTATCAGGTCAGTTAAAACAAAGGGTTGGAGAAGGATCACATGATACTGAACGGTGGAACAGTAACATGAGGAAAACTTATTTCCTTGGCCCAAATATGAAGTAACGCTCCAACCTCGTAAGAGACCGGTCCCCATCTGGGCACTATTGGCAGAACCGGTTACCACCTCCCCTTGTTAGGAACTGAAAATTTAGATGATTTGGTTTACATACTCTGAAGCCACTTGGGATTAACGTTGCTTTTATTCAAGCCTAACATCAAAGGACGCTAGCAAGAATCTCATCCCCCCGGGCCCAGTAAATCAAAGATCTGCCTAGTATAGTCAATGATTAGGTAAAAAACAGCAAGCCTTTGGAAGCGCATTGCCACTTTAAACAGTGCCCATACTAACCAAGCCATTTTGGAATTGTAACTTCACAACTGTGTATTCACAAATTACATTAGACACACTGTATCTCTACAGATCACCTTTCTTATTTGTCATTATGATTGTTAGTGCACATTAAATGAAGTTGAAACTTTATGTTTAAGCCCTGGCTTGCAGATGGTGATAAGATAAACACTTGCAATTGCACAAATATCCATATAATAGTTCCTAAACTGGCTTTAACTCCTTCAGAAAGATCTTTTTGTCACTGTTTTCAGAGCCGTCTGTATGTTTCAGCTCAAGTATCTGGAAGCCAAGAGAACTAATATAAAAGAACAAACAAAACAGAAACCACCATGGTCACCAAACATATAAAAGGCTCACGTTTAGAAAACTGTTTATAATTCTGATTACTCTGAGGTTCAGAGGATAACAAGGATGATCAGAAACATGGAATAGCATTCTCAAGAGAACCAACTACACAGACATGGACTCCTCGGCTTAGCAACAATTAAGGAAGCAAAGGTCTATAGGATTATGAGTAGCACAGATTGGATTACTTATCTTCTCTCTAACCAGCCAACAGACAAAGCTTTCTTATTCATGTCATCCGCTAGCATATTAGAAAAAATAATTTAAAAAAAAAGAGTATTTTCCATAGGATTTCATAATTAAATTGGGAAACTGCCAGGAACAAGATTGCTGTAGATGCTGAAGTGTAAACATGCACAAAAAAGATCACAGATTCATGGTACAGCCCTTCAAGGGCTTTCAGAAAAAATGATACAGATATAATACATTCTGAAGGAAATTCTTAAATTACAGAAAGCTAGAAACTAGGAGGCATCATCTTATACTTGTTTTCTTATGTTCTTTGGCTAAATACCCCACAGCTGGAGGATACCAGACCAGATGGATTTTTGCTCTAACTGTTCTTATACTCTAAGCCTTACAGCAATTTTTCACTACATTTGAAGGAGTTGACATTTTACTCTTTGCTCCTTCTTTTTTAATGGTTTTATGAAGCCTATTCAGTTTGTCAATCCCTTTCCTGTTCTTTTAAGAGATGTTACGAGCAGATGCCTTAACTCCAATTCATCTTACTTAATACAAAACTAATGAATTTTGAAAGCACAGAAAATGATTTAAAAATAAATCTCCATTCAGATTACATCAAAAATCTTTATCAGCTACCACATCTACTCGCTATTAAGACAAATAAGTTCCTTCTCTGCCTACTTCACATGCCATTTAATGTTTCTCACAACATGCCTGTGCTCTCACTTATGATTGGGAAAACCTCTCAGTAAGCATCCTCACAGTCAACTCATCATCTTCCCTCAACTTCTACCATAAGCTTTAGAGTAACTTGAATCCAAATCCCTAATTTCCATTGAAACACACTTAATTTTGCTTCAGTTCACCTTCCAGAAGGCATTAGAAGGAAACGTACAGTTACAAAAAGGATGTTAGTATGTGGTTAGATATGCATACTAAACTCCAAATTGAGCTAAATTCTCAGACACACCACATGGATTTTTCTGTTATCATTTACTGACATTACAATAAACCAGGTTTCGTTGTAAGGTGCTTATTAACCCGCTTTTCTTTCAAAAGAATGTGAAGGTCAACAGAACTAAAACTATTCCCCCACAAACAAACAGAGCAGTGACACGTGCGTATCAGTAACAGTACTACAGTAAACGTTCTTTTCAGTTAACTTTTTCTCCAACCCTGAATAACAAAAGCATGGGTATCTGTAAAGCTGTTAGTCTGAACTGAAGAACACAACTGCAGCGAAGTTAGATGACTGTGGAAACCAACAATGTACTAAACATAAAAAGATGGTTTATTCCCTTAAGATTAATTAACCTACAGCACATTTTCTCGAATATATATATAGTCAATTACAAACCTCTCAAAACCTTTACAAGTTGTTTTTTTTTAAAGTAGAAAATCCTAAAAGAAAAAAGCCTCATCTATAGTAGTAAAGTCTCTAGTGCTACCAATCTATCTGTTTTTCTTTCACAGTTAAAGCAATGTTTTCCCACAATCCTAGCAGAAAGTGAAACAATAGTACCCTTTTAAGGAAAAAATTGGGAAATCCTGTCCCTTAAGTAATAATTTAAGGAAAATTTTCAACACGTGTAACTGAAAACCACCACAAACCTACTGCTACTGCTTCTATCTTCCAAATCAGCAGCTACACTTTTTAGTCACAGCTGTCAACTGCAAGAACCATTTCTACAAAAGAAGCTCAATCATTATATCAAAAACCATCAACACAGGCTTCAGTTCACCTGGGTGACAATATTCCTGAACTGCATGAGCATAACACGCTGCTCTGAATGTTATCTATTGTTACAATGCATAGACAAAGCAGAGAACCACAAGGAAAAAGTTTTATAAGGAAGATATTAGCTGATCAGAATTAGAAGAACAGTGAATTGTGGACTGAAGAAAGGGAATTACATGACATTTTAAAATGTTCGCACCTCAAGTACATTAAACGTAAGCTTCAAAATGAGAAACACCTCCATTCTGTGCTTTTAAAATACAGTTAAGTAATCAGTACGAAAGAACAATCCAGACCATAAAAACTGCATAAAGCACAGAGAACTAAATTTGAAGGCCAGCAGTAGAGCATCATTTACACGTTTCAGTACTTTTTAAAAAAATGTCGTACTAAATTAATTACAATGACACTAGCAGTGAACTCATACAGGGTGTCAGAAAAACATCCACCTGACTGCTCTCACGCTGTCTTGCGCTTGGACCTGCACAGACACCACCGCATCACGGCAGGTCCCATGACAGACCTGGCTGAAGGCTAAGTTGACCCCCATCTCCAGGCACCCTCCTCCCAAATAAAAGCTTTGTTTTCAACCAAATCAGCTTCCTCAAATTGTTTACAGCCCAGTATAACTGTTGATAACCATACAGGAAAGTGAGCTGCGAGGTGGGGCCTGGATCAACGAGGGTGACATTATTCTTGTTAAGCTGTTGTGCCGACTTTGATCAGGTTACAGCCACTGTGTATCTGTGCTAACAAATGCGTCGCTGTCAGGGGACATGAATATACAGGACAAATATCAGGTAGGCTTTTCACATCAGATCCCAAATCGGGCTTTTTACTGCTAGAAATCCAAAAGCCTTCTTTAAGTAGTAATATAAGAGCCAGGCATTGTTCATTTTTTAAACGTAAGAACAATTTACCCATGTTTAGACCACACCTGTGAACTTCCAGTAGGGAAGTCTTCTTTGTAATGAGCAATAAAAAAAAATACCAATGGAGTTTGACCTAAAAGAGAATATTTAATTTTAAACACTGCTCAAGTAATTCCTGAACGGGTTAAAGCAGCACGACAAAGTAATCAGTGTTTCTCTGCTGTAGCCTCAGANACTGTCAGGGGACATGAATATACAGGACAAATGTCAGGTAGGCTTTTCACATCAGATCCCAAATTGGGCTTTTTACTGCTAGAAATCCAAAAGCCTTCTTTAAGTAGTAATATAAGAGCCAGGCATTGTTCATTTTTTAAACGTAAGAACAATTTACCCATGTTTAGACCACACCTGTGAACTTCCAGTAGGGAAGTCTTCTTTGTAATGAGCAATAAAAAAAAATACCAATGGAGTTTGACCTAAAAGAGAATATTTAATTTTAAACACTGCTCAAGTAATTCCTGAACGGGTTAAAGCAGCACGACAAAGTAATCAGTGTTTCTCTGCTGTAGCCTCAGATCGCACTATTTGGTGAACAGTTTGATTTTTAACCCAAAATTTAAACAGTTTCAAATTCCTAAATTCTATTATAGGTCACCTATTGATTTGACAAGCGGTGTCTGAGGAGCAACAATGTTCTAGTGGATCCTGAGTCCCAAAACAAGTGCAAACCCAAAAAAGCCACA
>VZSC01019415.1:319948-372894 GCA_013398225.1 Steatornis caripensis
GGAAAAAAAAAAAAAAAAAAGTTATGAACATTTGAAGTTCATCTTAAACTTTTTATAGCGTGCATGGCAAGTGCACGCAAAAGATGCTTCCCAACTTTGCCAAGGCCCATTCATTCCCCTTCTAAATCATCATCCTAACCTAAGCTAAATCATCCTAACTTTGGCAAGGGATGGAGGTGAACAGTGTATCTTGAGTTGAAGTAAATATATTCTGTTAAAAAAACCAGAACACCTTTACTGATGTAATTACACAATGGAACAAAAATGGTCCCTTTTTTTTTTCCCCAAGAAACTTAATTAGCTGAGTAAAAAAATCAGATTTCTGAAAATAATCTTCTCCACGCTTGAGCTTATTCATCTTTACGATGGATGAACATAGCCAAAGCATGTGGGAAACTGAGGAAAATTATTAGGTCCCGTACCCAGAAAGAAGCCATGCATGTGCATGAGATGCAATACCTGTAAAAAGGTTTTTTTATCATCTTACACTTATCTTAAGAAGTAGTTTAATGTTTTAAAACAGCAAAAGTTGAAAGATGTTCAAATATTGCACTTGCAAGTTTGGCATGCACTTAAGTTTAGTCAGAATGACAATAATTAATCCTAAATTTGCTGTGATTTACAGGTTGCTGCAGGAATTCTACGACACTGGGGAACATTCTCTTGCATTTAGATGGAATTTTAATAGATCCTCTAATCCTACTTGGAAGGTAAATGCAAACATAGGATACTTCTGCATACAGAAGTCTACTTAGAATGGTACCTCAGGTCTTTATCCTAAATCTAAATAAAGAAAAGAATGTATTCAAAAAAAATTAAGTGACCAGACTACCTTGTAAAAAATAAATAAACGATGAGTCCTCCTGCAAGAAACAGAGCAAGAATAAAAGGAGCTACAAGTCAAGAGGATAAGCGAGACACTGAGGTATGAAACCCTATCAATAAATCCAGCAACTGGAACTCATCAGAAGTCCTATTCCCATTAGATCTGATTTTATTGCATCTGTGTGGCCCACATATATTGTATAACAATAGTTAATGTGGGACAGAAGAAAGATAGGTAAGCTTTCAGAAAAGAGGACTAGCTTTATTTTTGTCATAGTAGCCTAGTTTTAAATAGTTATTACAGAACAAAAACAAGTTTAGAAAAATTTTACAAGATGGAATCTAAAATTACAACCCAAGGATATAAATAAAAGCAAGGAAATAAAACCAGTGAGGTTCAAGTCTATTATCACACATTTGGATGATAATGATTGTTGGGAGTTTCACATCAGTGCAGTGCATAGGTCATGGGTTGCATAGTCCATGCAAATCTAACTCTTCTTTTGAAATCAAATGAAAACTTCAAATTATTGAAGTGGTACTCATTAGGCCCTAGTTTAGTGTAAGCATTGTTCAACGATGTTCAGCTACGTCCCAATCTGTAATAAGAAGATACACTTATTTTTCCAGTGACTTTTAGCTGAACTGACAAGGGACCTTCTCAAATGTCTGGGTAGACCCTACATATGAACTGACACTGGATCTTCTGCATACAAAGTCTGCGTATGAAATGAATACTGCAATTCAGCTCCCAAACACTGTAAAATACATGAATACCACAATTCAACCCCAAAACACTATAAATTGATCAGGAAAAGGTTGATGTGCCCACACTAGTACCTAAAGATTGAATATTTTATAAAATACTGATGGAACTTCCTAGGTCGATTCTTTTCAAAGCAAACTCCCCCGACCTGTTAGAAGAAGAAACTAAAATTGCAGACTATATTCCCAAACCACAAAGTAACATGTATAAATACTAAAATAGCGGAGGATTTAATGAACAAGAAAGAAGTAGCTTACACGTGTATGACAGAAAAATTAGCAGTAGTTATTTCTCTCAGAGGATGTTTTATCATTCCTCCATCATGTGGAGTAACAAAAACCCCAAAACTCCAATGCATTCACAATATCAACAGAACTTAATCTCAGAATACGACCAAAGACTGCAGAGCAAAGCACAGCTAACCAGCTGGAACTTCCGCAAGGGCATTCTGCTCTTTCAAAACACTCTCTCTTTGATTAATGAATTTAGACAGACTGAAGCCAACAGAAAAGGGCCAACATTAAAATCTCACCTGAGAGACAATAACTTCTTAAATTTTTAAATTACATGTATAATATAAATGACATTTATATATTGTAGACATATATCGTTTTATAAATATACTTTCCCAACTAATTCAGAAAAAGTACTTGTTAAATACTTATATTTGGGAAATCAAGAAGTAACAAAAACTCTGTAAACTTTAATTTATAAATGTCTTCTAACTAAGCAGTAGCACAACTAGAAAAACACAAGCTAGTATCCCAAGACACATCATCAGATATGAAGTAATTTACTACAGAATTCACTGAATAAACAAACAAATTAATTGACTGAATGACTTCCCTGAAGCGCTTGAAAATTTAGAAAAGATCTGAAAACTCATGCAACTATGACAATCCTCAAAGTTAAAAAGCAATTTTGGCACCTCTGGTCAGCGTAACTTCAATCACTAGAATGCTTATGTAATATATTTAAGAGTCATGGCACTGACACTGGGCAAGGGGCGAAAAGAAAAAGAAAAAAAAGGAGTGCAATACTAGATTTCCCCATTAAAAGAGTACCTGGAAGGTGAAGTAACAAACCCCTCAAACATTACGTTTATGTATGTGATTTCCACCCTTCAAGTCACACAGACTGCAATTTCAAAAAAATCTGGACATTCACTGGGAGCAGGAGGATGGAAGAAAAACAAAGTTGGTACAAAACAACAGTCAACCACACATTTAATGCATCAAAAGAAAAAAACCACAAAAATATGCTCAGCTAATGAAGATTTATGGCAGACAAAGCTATGCAAAAATTTCATACCTGTTGTCCAAGTAGGCATTTGCCCCTTTTAAGCCTGGTATGATTCTGTGCTTGACTACAAAAATTCTGTCTTGCTAAAGAAGCTGAAGGGCCCAGTTGGGTAACGCTATCTAACCTCAGCTTTTGAGAGAGCCTAAGAAGAAATAAGTCATTTTCCATCACATCCATTTATCATCTGGGCCACCTATCAAGCAACACATCAGTGTACAGCAGTCCATGCTTGTTTTCACAGTTAGTGCTATTTTGCAAGCCGCTCCTTGCTGTAACAGGACTGCGCCCAAAACACTGCATTTGCTTCAAAACTTACTACAAGAACTACAGACATAGAAGAGGAAGCATTAAAACAAAAATTACAGCCACTTCTATGGAGCAATTAGACCAATAAGGCAAAGAACAAGAGAAACTACATTGATCTATAAAAAGAAACTACTACTCCTACATCAGAAGAGTGTAAAATTGAGGATGTACAAGACTACAGAAGTAATGAATTAATAAAAATTACAGAATTAAAGAAAATATTTAAGAACAACAGATTTTATTACTCGTGTTGCTATGTCACAAGATGAGTTTTATAAGACTTCCTTGTCAGTAACACACATGGGAAAATTTGACTCACGTATATTACATCAGCCATAAAATTGGAGCATGCCATATAGCACAACTGTATATCAAGCAGCAGTTTGAAGAACAGGAACATCAGATAGACTCTTCCTAATGGCAACATCACAGCTAGCCCACAAGCTGGTGATTCAGTCACCCCAGAAGCATTAAAAGCAGGCAGAAGAAATCCTGCTTGCTCCTCCTTCCCATTTCGTATTTGTCAGGACAAGCAGCCATAACGGCATGGTGGAAACAACAGGCAACTCCTCCTAGTAAGCATCAACACAACTGGGTTCCCAGGCGAGCCACCCATGCCATGCCACACCATGCGGGGACCTGCCACCAGTGGCACAACGGGCTGAAGCTGCTGAAAGACCATGCAGCCCCACCAGTATCCAGGTGTAAAGGTATCAGAGTGGGAATAAAAGGTCCACCTATTGACGAGACAATAAACCCTTAACAGTTATCTATCCCCATCCTCAAACATAATGCCCCACAACTAGCTTAGGTGAATCATAAACTAGCTGTACTTTCTGTGAGGTTAGTAATATTCTTGCAGTTTTAGTAGACCTGCAGGATGACCTAGTTATTTCAATACCTATCATTAGAATTAAAACTATGAAAACTATTATAAAAATAATTTTCCAGTTAGGAATGACAGCAAAATTGCAGCATTAAGTAATCAAGGAAAAACTTACGCATCTACAAAACATATCTGCAGGTATGGCACCTAACCAAACCGGTAATGCTCCAGACAATTAACAGTAAGGTCTTGTCATTACTTGTTCTAAAACATCATTTGCCCATACCTGTTTAGCTTCACCTACTTTGTTTATCACTCTAATAAAACTGGAGCAACGAACAGCTTCCAATAGAGACTGGCACAATCACTTTTAATTAAAGGAAAAAAATACACTTCAATAATAAGTTTTTTAAAATGTTACATGTATTAAAAACTATTTTTATTTACAGAAAATGCAAAAAAGTCTTCCTAATGACCTTTCAATACTGATTTGAAGATTTCTGTCTTAAATACACTAATATTTAAATGGTTTCAAGCTTCACATAACTAGTGATATGAAGAAGTAGTCCTGAAGTGAAGGTATCCTTCACTCTCCAATTACAGTTTGACTGAATCCACAAAAAACGTAATACAGTTACCAGCCTTTTCAAAGTAATATTCCAATTTAAGTGGCTTCAGATACCAAGACTACATACGTCAAACACTCCAACGGTTCACATAAACCATTGGATATTTAAAAAAATTTTTTTTCAATACTTTCTTGGATTTGCATAATTATGCAAACATTAAAAAGATTTCATTTTAATAATGTAATTTCCCATATGCATGTATATATATGCATACACAAATACACCTTGCTGAAATATTACGACCTGGTATCTCTCATAATATTTCAAGTATGACGCTGCTTCCCCAAGTCGGTCTTTTTTGTTAAGCTTCTGTTGTATTTTATAGAAACAAAACAGTTTAAAACCAGAATGAACCCCTGCAACTAAAATGTCTTTAAACAAAACAGGACAGAAATGTAGCTATCAAGCCTGGTACCGTCAGGCCTGAAATCTTTTATCTGCCTACACCCAGAGTAGATTCTACTGATTTTTATCAAGGCTAATTCTCTGATTCCAGACTCTTAAGTTTACACAGAAGATCTCTTAAGTTTTTATAAACATCCTTAAAGGCAAGTTTATGCAACAGAATCAAGTCTCAGTCTGACCTCCCTTGCAAGTAATTAGTCTAGAAGCATTTAAATAACCCAAGCTTGTAAGCATTTTAAAGAATACCAGTTTACTAAACTATGCAGCCAGTTTACAAATGTAGTCTCCAGGAGGCAAAAGCAGGTTTCTGAACACCAACAGTCACATTCCCTAAAGCTGCATGCATTTTGTAGGTTTTATCTGGACGAGTACGTATTTATCTTCTTTATGTACTGAACATACTACGCCTACGACTCACTGAGCTACTTGCCATCAGCCCAGAGGAATGAGAGAGACCAACTTTGTAGCTACTGGTCGCACCTCCAGTGAGAGCAAACTTCTCTGGACTTGAAGGTCAGAAAAAAACAACTTTGTCGACAGAAGTGAAGGCCTCAGCTGCCTCAAGACCCATGTAGAGGCTTTGGAAATCTGTCATCATTACACAAAATACTTCAGAGCATGCCCTAGATAATTTCCAAATATAAATGAGGTGAACCAGCCCACTGTATGTAAAACTGGTCTGCTAGCTGTGGCTACAGCTGCCATGAGTCACGTTGTACCCTGACAGTTAAGAATTTTAACACTGACCCATGCTCCGCATGTGTAATCTTCTGCCTTCCCCTCTGAAATTCTCCTCCATGGTGGGGGGAAAAAACCCAAACATTTTTGGAGTTGGACAAACTACAGTCACAAGCGGGCAAAACATTTCCAATTAAAACAGGCAGTGGAGACTGAAACTTCGGCAACAACATTATTCACAGGCAAAGAAACATCAAGCATTTAACGTTTATGAACAATGCCGTTGTAGCTTTAAGTTGCACTGGGTGGGAAAACAGATGAAAAGTGTCTTACTATTAAGAGAAGAAAAAGCTAGACTGCAAGCAGCACAATATCATGGGACTCTGAAGCATCTGACAACCTAGAAACTTTACATCCAGTGTATCCAGAAGCTCTATCTACAAATAGCCTCAAAAGAAGTAAAGAGAAAGGAAGAGTTTTATTGTTCTCTTTAATGGAATAAGGGTTACCTGTTACTTTTTTTATAAAAGAATGTTTGCAATTAAGATTGAGTTGCACACAAAGCAAGCAAGTTCATATACCCTCTATCTTCCTAAAGCGTGCTTCTTCCAGGAGATAAAAGTCCAAAGAATCCAGGATGTTCTGTAATTGACATCCTGAAATGGCATTAATAAAACTGTAGTCTTGTGTGTATGTAGTCTTCTTTTAGAAAAAACCCAAAAAACAACCACCCCCCACCCCTAAAAAACAAATTATGGTATTCAGAAATCTTAATAAGGCAGTTACATAAACTTGGAAAGCAGGCATGCTGACACAAACAGCTTTAGTGTCTTCTGTACTAGACAGAAGCATATCAATTTGTAACATGATTTCTTTCACACTCTGGAAACTGAATGCTTCTGTAAGATATCTTTGATGAGAACCAAAGCAACTAAACGAACCAGTTAAAGCAATTGGCCTGAAGTCTTATTCTGAGACTGGAATCAAGTATGCAACAGTTCCTACCTAATTGTACTTTAATCTTGTTCTCATAAAATGGGAAAAGTGGTAAGTAGCGGCAAAATGCTTCATCTACAACATTCATAAAAGACTAAGCAAGTTTTATTCATCAGTCTCTCTTAACCTTTGTGAAAAGGAAGACTCATTATTATAGTGCTACACTTAAGATTCACATGATATTCTACAAATGCATAAAAGCACTTTTAATTTTTAACAAAAGAAATTAAATACATAATCTGTTTGATTCCATTTCTCTTTTGTTTCAAAGGAAAAAATCTTTCACTGAGCTCAAGGAAAATACACTGCTTGAGCTCTATTTCCCCAAACAAGCGTTAACTTTTTAATGTACATTTGCTATAAATACTCTACGACCACTGACACACTAAAGGCTATTCAGAACTATGTACCAGTCTACAAGTTGTATTCCAGATTCTGTGATGCTGTTCCCCAGAGACAAGGAAACTCTGAACTAACGTCTCAGCTTAATTAGGTCTGGGGATAGGACCTTACAGGTAAGACATACTGGGCAATCTATTTTGGAAAAAACTCACCCTGTATCTTTGCACTTTTTCGAAGAAATAGCTCTTGGCTCTACAGTTAAGCACAAATTACAACTGAAAAAAACCTCGCATAATGCTGCTCTGCAGTTTCAAATGGATACAACTTCATCCACTATCAGCGTGTACCCTATCACATACTACTAAGCACCTGGATTTCTACTCCAATTGAGAGCACTGTTCACACAGGAAAAAGTCTACACAGAATTTGTTAAATTCCGAAAGTCGTTTTCATTAATAGGAATAAAAAAATAAAAATGCTGTATTAACATGTATCTAAACGGAATTTTGGAAGTTATTTGAATGCCACAATTGAATGAAGTGTAGAGAAATCCTAGCTAAAGCATACATGCACTATAACTTTTGCGGGCTTGCTAGCAAGTGCCTGCATACAGAAGGTATTAGTGCAAGTTGGAACTGGCACATGAATTTTAAAACCCGCTTTGTTCCGGAAGGCATTAAATACAAATGTCTGGGTCACCCATTTGCAGTACCAATCTAAATAGAAGCAAATAAAAAAAAAAGACAAAACTGCTCTACTCGAGCAGAGCTGCGGTCTCACAGCTAGTGAGAAGAGGAGTCATGCTGTGCAGGCATAAGCTTTAGTTTTCACATAGCATATGAAAGCATTAGCAAAATTTTGTGGAACATCTACAAGGTACCGAAATCTAACCGAAAACCCTGCTGGAAGTTATGAATCAACAAGGAACAGGTGAATTGCTAACACATAGTTACTTATTTGCTCATCATGAAGACTAAACTGGCAACTTGCATACTATCTTATTCCTGCAAGACTGAGAAATCTGTGCTGGAAATGACAACTTAAAACTGTATTTTTACTTTAAGTTCCTCCTAAGAAGCCTGTTAAGGCAACATCAGTAGTTTAGACCACTGGTTTGAATTAGTATCGAACATTAAAATGAAACAAAACAATTTCTAAATCTTCTACCCAAACATTTCAATTAATTCATACTGGGAGGAAAGGGCAAAAATTTTCCTTAAATATTTAGAAAGCACAGACACAAGAAGACTGCAGATACTGATGCATCTGAAATCTTAAGAAATCTTAAGACCTGGAACACAAATAAAGATCTAACAAATGGTTAAAAAAAAAAATCCCATCAACTGTCTATACTTGCAAATGCAGAGTAGAGAGAAGCAAATTTCTATAAATCTGTTTTTGAATTTTGAGAGAAAAAAAATTGAAATATTTTTAAGTGAATGCTTAAGCCTATTCCTTCTACACAGATCACATACACGATATTTCTAGAACAAACTTCCAGAAAAATTTCACATCAACATTGATATTCCTAGTAGTCTCAAACCCTCCTTAAATTTAACACCTTGAATTGACTGTTAAATGTAAACCAACAAGCAACGGTTTAGAAAATAAAGCAACTTAGAACTACACCTTAAGAACAAACAAGGTTGTCAAATAACACAAATTATTTATGGTTAAAATGCCACATGCTTGTTTTTAGCAAAGTAAGCCCCTTCCCTAGAATACTTATTGATGAACCGTCACACTTGATGTTTGAAATGTTTCTGTTAAAAAGAAACACCTTATCAGCATCTCATTCTGCTTTAGCTAGCACTAGGAAGACATTTAATCTGCTAAAAACCCTAGAAAATACACTCTGATTTATATGCCAGCAGGGGTAGATACATAGGTATTTTAAGGTGCTTGTATATATTTTAAGGTAACTTTTCCTGTTATACTAGTAAAAGATGACTGAGCAAGAAGTAGAAGTGTGCCATACTTTAAAGAACTAAATCATAGCATACTAATGAATATAAGCAGCATGCAAAGATCAATCAACAAAATCTGCCCTATCGTTCTTGCAGAACATGAGAATCCTTTCGTTTGTGCAGCAACAATCTAAATAGAATTTAAATGCTCTACTCTGTGAATACGTTGAACATAAGACACCCTAAGTGCAACGTGTTTGCATGTTCTGGTCTTCTCAGAAGGGTCTACAGGGTATTAAAAATCTTATACATACTGTTTGGGATGTCAAATGTAATTATTCTACTACGACTTTATAAGGGAAAAACAGACTTTTAGAGGAATCTGGATTAAAGCCAACTAATATGACAAGTAAACAGATCACAGGTCATGCTATTCATGCTCTGCCACAGTAAAACAGTAGTTATCGGACCTGAAACTTTAAATATTAATAGTCACTTCCACAAATGTGAGAAGTGCATATGAAGAACAAGCTAAAAAATTAGTTTTTTCTTTCTAGATTTTAGAAAGTTAGCTACTAACATCTGACTACATTTAACTGCATGCTGTATTACATTGTTGCTACATGAACAAATAACTACTGGCAGGTTTAAACAAGCAAGAGAGCAGGAAAAAGTACAGAGATAGGATTTAAAACTTCAGAGAAAAACAGTCCGAACAGAAACCTGAACAGACTTACCATGGATTCTGTTCTTCCAACAACAGAAAACCACATTTTGATCTCCGGAACTACAGATCCTTGAAAGAAAAAAAACAATTCTCCACTTCTCTTTCAGCCCTGAACAGCAACTACTGCTCTAGTCTGCTGGATTTTCCAAGATACCCATCAAGATAACTCAGAGCTGGATGCTATGACACAGTGTAGCGTTTATCAACACCAGTTATAACCAATACAACATTCCGACTGTTACGTAATCAGTTATGCTGTTCTGACTTCCATTTACTTTAGAGGCTTTATTAAACTTTGAAAACTGCTATAAAAAACAAAAAGGGCACTCTTTTGTACAGAAGACAAAAAACCTCCAAATTAAACAGGAAGTAATGTGCTGGCCCACAGATGGCTGAGAAGTCACATGCGAAAGCCCCCAAAAAGCGATATATTTTTAAAGTAAACTGCATGCACACGCTGCTTCCAAATCATCTGGATTTCATAAAAACTTAACCGCAATGTGGTTGGGAGTCAGGCAGCTTTTAACATCAAAACATCTTGCAGGGTTAGAGCAACCAAATTCTGCACACAACCTCAAAAAGCAATACTATTCCCGATGCCCGACCACTCCTACCAACTACATTTCCATACACCTATTACAAAAGCTACTGCTAATAAAGCTACAGGAGTATTACTGTAAGAAAACATGCAACACCTAAGAAAGGGCAGAACAACAAGTTACCTTTTGAGATCACATCTGAAGCTATTCAATTTAACTTTAAATGAAAATAGAACTCCAAGTAAAGTATTCAGTTTAAGAAATGCTGTTAGGTATTTTCTCAATTAAAAAAACCCGAAGCAAAACCNAAACATGCAACACCTAAAAAAGGGCAGAACAACAAGTTACCTTTTGAGATCACATCTGAAGCTATTCAATTTAACTTTAAATGAAAATAGAACTCCAAGTAAAGTATTCAGTTTAAGAAATGCTGTTAGGTATTTTCTCAATTAAAAAAACCCGAAGCAAAACCCAAACAAACACAACACTGTTTACAGTGTTCTGGCAGCTAACAGTTGTTTCATAACCAAACTTGTTTTCTCTGGTATATATGCATATAGTGTACATGCTTACTACACAGTTGCTCAAAGCGGCTGTCCTGCCTCAGAAAACACCCTTACAGCAAAGTGAGGTGAAGTACGTGATGCGCAGCATTTCTGTTCTCTCCAGCGCTCCTGGCGGGCCTGTAAAACTTCTGTTTCACAGCTGCTCATATTTTATTTAATTAGAAGTAATGCACTTAAACATTTTACCTGTCATTAGGTAGAAAGAGGATCAAATACAGGGTTTCCCAGGGACCTAACACTTTCATACACTCCTTGACTCGCCTCCTTTGGTTTTCTTTTTACATTAATGTCAATGTGTTTGCAATGACCTAGTATCACAAACTGAAACCATCTATCATCGAACAAGCAGGTGCACAGGATTTTAATGCAACTTGCATCACTTCTCTGCTTGTATAACCTTAGCTTCAACTCCATCTTTTTCGATCGCAGCAGAGAAGGTATGAGATCACTTGGTAATTAAGAACATTTGGTGTGGAATGGGTATGTAAGGTATGGTATCTAATTTCCCCATTAAAAACTCTTAATTGGCAGAGTCTTCATTTATCTACAAAACCCTACAAACTAATAAAAACTCAAAGAATTATCAAATGATAAATTTGTTAGATGTTTCCTCAGAGATGAGCACTGATTACTACGAAAGTGTAGATTTTTTGCAATGGGTAGAAGGAAGAAAAGTGTCAGCAGGAATTATTTTTCTTCACTATCTCTGAGAATCTGTCCATTTCATCCATCTCTAGAATACCACCAACCTACATTTTAACCAACTTCATCCAAAGCCAGAGACAAGCACGAGGACCCCATTAAGACTTAACAAGAAAGGCAAGTCAGCACTGACATGTAAAGGCATTCTCACAGCACGTTCCTGAGAGCAACTGTTTTGTCACATCACAGGAAAAAAACAACTGTTTTCCTAACCAAAACTGAATAGTTTAAGTAGTCTTTCACTGGTTGGAACAGGGCCACCTACTGACCACCTGCTACATTTTCTTTTATTTCAGCACTTTTGAAGCACTCCAGAAACCAATAGTTCAATAAACATAATTGGGTCAGCAATTGAACTGGGATCCTGTGCATGGCAGCAGTAACTGTGTGTTTCTGACATTGAGTATGAGCTTTCCTTTCTTCAACTGTAAGGTACTTTGATATGAGCATTTGATAGCCAACCTTTTACTATTAAAAAAGTTAGAAAAACCTAAATCTATTCTCACACTTGCCTCTCCCTCTCATTTCAGGTATTCTATCCAGTTAATATTTAGAAAGTTTTAGCAAATAGTCTACTGGACTTCTTGATTTTCCTCAACCAAAGGAAAAAGTGAGAATTCTAATTTTTATGCTCATAAAATAACACGCCTTGAGACATGTTGGAAAAATTATTAGTAAAAGTCAACAAGACAGGAGTAGAAAGAAAAAAATCCACCCACTATTGCTAGCTTCTCAGTCACACTCAATTCTCTAATCAGTTCTGCTCTGGCCAGATTAAGAAAATTAATGCCTGTGTATTCTTCCTTACTCTGTTGTTTGTATGAAGCCTATTACAGAAAAAAACACGCTATTACATACTTAGAATAAGCAACTTGAAAGCCCTTGAAATAACCCCTTGAAAATAATCCTGTTTAACTACTACTGCAACTTGTTTCAACACTTAATGCAACACAATTATTTCTATCCAATGAACATTCTGCTGACTTCAAATTAAGCAAAAGTTTATATTCTACGTACACTGAAGCCAAAATAATAATCCGCCTCTTGCTTATTTCAGATCAAGATTTAAGATGTAACTGTTTTAAAATCAGAATTCCAACACTGCGGCAGGCACACAGCAGCAAGATGAAATGCAGTCACTGCCTGAACCAGTGAGTGCTTCTGCACCTGTGCTGAGATGAAGACTGCTGCTTCTATCACTGATCATGTTAAAGAAATCATGAAATTGGTTAAATAACTTGTAAAAAACTTTCAAATCAAGCTTACACACTGACCAGTAGCACTGTTACATACAGCTAATGAAAGTTGAGTGTCAGTTCTTAAAATAACGTACAGAAGCCAGCCAGCTCTAGTGAAAAGGGAGACTTTTTTCCCCCTGTTATATCCTGTTTCTCCCTACACAAGAAATCAGATTTCACAGTTTAAAGTGAAAAAAAAATTTCCACTGCACATTTTTGGAACATTCAACAGAAATGCAGATGGCAGTCAGAAGTCTGATACATATGTTATCTGGTGTATCTCAAGATCTAGCATTTGCTTCTCAAATTATTAACGCACTCCACCAAAATACAGCAGAATATTGACTTACATTTTTCAGGTCCTGAATAATTTCCTCAGTAACTGCTGATTGTTAGCAACATACACCTGACACCTAGTATTCCTTTACAGATGTCAGAAATAGATCTTAAATGCTGATACCATGCAAAACTACTGTTTCAAGAACAGGCTATGAAATGAGCAAAGTTGTAGAAAAAAATCCAACAGTGCTGTTTAGAAGCAATTAACTATGTGAGATAACTTAAAAGCAGTAAAACAATCATGTTTTTGGCCCATGCACTAAGTGCCAAGGAGGACTACAGCACTCTGGAGTTTCATGTACTACGCAGTGAAGAGACATTAGGAAAGACTTGTTCTATCTGTTGTACACTACATAATTACAACAAGGACTTTTGGGTATCATCATTGCATAATTTATAACAAGATTAAAACTCAAGATTGTGTTTCCTATGTGACCCAGTTAATAAAGCAAAACCAAGCAACTAGTGGAGTCCTCCATCTGGTGGCTGGAGTTGTATGTGCATTCTATACATTACTGTTAGTGCTACTAAGAGTAGCATACACCCACAATTTTGGCAAGTCGTATACCTTCCTTCACCAAGCTACTTAATACGCTGTAGCTCTCTACTATAAAGAAGCAAAGCTGAAGTCATTCATGCATCTCTATACCGTGCAAAAGATAAGGAGTTGTCTTCCAGCATAAAGTATACAAACTTTAATGCATATATTTGAATTATTTTATTTATTCATCAAATTAAAAAGAAAAAAATACACATATTTTATTCTTTATATTTAATGCTTTTCTTTCCCAGATACTTCTGCTGCTTTTCAGCAGAAGTGCTAATAAGCCTGTTTATTAATTCCATTTAATAACACTGCCCATTTTGGGCTGTGAACAATGAATAAACCTGTAGTAGGAGGTTTAAACTTAAATGTCATAATAACTACATCCGTATTATGTTTCCTCTTGTATCATTCATATTTGTGTATTTTACATAAACATTCCCTAGACAGAATAAAAGCATGATTAACATGACGTGCACAACAAACTTAAGGGAAATGGATATTTCCATCAACATTTTCCACAGTAGGCTGATAAAAAAAGCTTTTTTCATTAACACTTAAACAAATTGACTTCCATACCTTGGCAGCAACAATGCTCAGGCCCATTCCATTTTGTTTTTTTAGTGTCACAGTGATAATTTCAGGTTCTTTCCTCAAAGGCTGAGCCTATAAAACAGGGAAGGAGAAAGAAGAAAAAAAGACAAGAGTTCATATTCCACCAGGCCAGGAAAATTACTGTGCAAAATACATCATCTACAATCAAAACTAAGTTGATAGTGCAGCAGCAGATCTCGCATACTAAGTAATACGTCTGGTACTCTGATTTTAAAGATAGGATCTTTAACATTTGATTAATACGGATTCACATTATCAAGTACTACAGCAGTGTTATGAACACTGCTGAAGCTTTGAAGTCTACCCATTGTTTCTCTTTCTCTAATTCAGTAAACAGATTATTAATGATTCACAATTTGAGATGTAACAGGTCTATGAAACTGTAGTAACTTTTAATGAAAACTCAAGTTCAGACTCAGTAGGCCCTGATTAGAAAGGTGAGGGTGATCTACACAGAGCTTAGCTTTTAGTGCTGCATCTAGAAGACAATAATTCTGCAAAGATATTAAGAGGCCAATTAATTTCAAAGGCAGAGCTAAAGCCCTGAAAGAAAGTTCCAAAAAATGTCACTTCTGAAAACTCTGTGACTTGAATACAGTCCAAGCCCCTAAACACATTCAGTAATTTTTTTATATATCTTTGCAGCATTGCCAGTTCCCTCTACTCAAAAAGCTGCCATCACAGCCTTCATTAGTTGAAGCATGTAAGTTAAAGCATCCTAGGTCGTATCCGTATTAAAACCTGCTAACTGCAAGTTCCGCAAGACCCACGACAAAGTAAAAATACAAGGAAAGGAAATTAATTCAAAAAATACTAACACTTTTTGATGAAGTTCAAGTTTTAGAAAAGCAAGTAGTTTTTAAGCCAGAAGTATTTTAGCTCTCCTGTGCCAAGGATGGCAGAAAAACCAAATCTGCTCCTACTTTAAGATTTTTTCCATTAATTTAAATAGAAACATTATTACACTAATTCAACAAAAAACATAGAGACTGGAAAAGCTAAGCCACTGGGAACGTAACTTTGCCATTAGGCTATATTGAATTTCTCTCGTGGTTTAAGAATAAAAAAAATTCTTCAGTGATAATTTGAGGAGGACTGCCTAGCCTGGGCAATTCCCCAGACTACCAACAGAAGCAGAATTGTGAGAACAGTTTTGGCTTGGGGAGAGAAGAAAAAAAGACCTCACAGCTATAAAATGGAACATTTACCTAGTATCTAGATCATGTAGACATGTTGCACCAAGAAGTGATTTGTGAACTAGCATTTAGAGCACTGCTCAGACACCAAGACTAAAGACTTTCAGCAGTCTCAAACTTAGCATATTCAATTAACATACATACACCAGAGAGAAGAATGATTAGCTCAGGTTATTTGAACAGTCTTACACGGTATTCATTTACATGGATGAATGAAATAGTAGCATCCACTCGTCCTGCATTTCTTTATCAAGCCTTTTTAAGGATGACTGGCCAGAACTCTACTTTGGCTTTTTCTTAGTATGAAGAACAGCAAGTACCTAGCATAACTTCAAATGATTTTTGTTTCCACTAGCTCTAAAAATGCATTTCTTTAAAGCAACAAAGGGAGGAGAAAGAGCATGAAGTCTCAAGAATGTCTCTGCCATATTTTCCTCAGTCAAATGTCTGTTTACAGAGATACAAAGCCTGCAGAGCCTGGCTTATCAGTTCAAGACTGGGCTCTGCTGTACCAGGAATACAGATTGAGGAGATGCTCTCTTCTGTGAAGTAAACATATTCTTTAGGCCACTGCAGCAAGACTGCATAATGTCACCTAAGAAATGTTGGGTTCTGAACAAAATAAATGAAGCTTTGAAGTCCTTCCGAATAACGAGGGACAAGTATTTTTCATAGAAGGCCTTAGGAACACAGGTAAACTCTAGTTTCATGCTGGCCTTCTTTATTTCTTATGAAGCTATTTCTGTTTAGTTGCTCTAAAAGTTATTTCACATAAAGACACCATCTTTCCAAAACTCGCCTGTTCTGTAACTTTCATATACTCGGTTATCACATATTCAAAAAACCCAATGAAGCAAACAATAAAAAAACCCCACGAAACCCAACACAAACAAAAAACCCTACAACAGAAAAAAAGCCACCTCACACTGAAGTGAAACCCTTCCTCAATAAGTATAATGACAAGAAAAACTAAAGAATTTTTTGTGAAAACCTAGCAGAAAAAATAGTACCAGATTACAACTTAACACTAAACATTTAGTTGTTAACTGCCAGTTTATAAATAAAAGCAGTCTGCAGCTCCATTCACATTACAGGTTATTTACAGATGCATGCCCATATATATTTCTACTTAAAAGGAATGTCTTCACTGTTTACCCCCAGGATGGGGGACCACAACAGACAAAGTTTGCTTATGTGAGAATTATATCATGCCACAGCCTAGAAAAGCTGTGACTTACAAAAATCTGCAAATAGTTCTTTAAATTCACCAAGTCACTGATGAACTACATGTTTAATGCTAAAGCTTGTCCTTCCTAATAAGGATTAAAACTCCTCACGTAAAACACGATGGCTTACCAAGAAATCACTATTCAGTTTTGACAACTATTCACTGAATCAATACTTACTAGCTCAGCATTCTCATGTGACAGGTGACTTTCATAGTCTGCACCTTCAAAGTATATTGTCCATGTGCCTGGTGACCGTGAATGAGGTGTTAGTCTACAAAAACCTAAAAGAGAAAGTAACATCAACACGGTTATTCTCTCAACAGATTAGTCAAAATCAAACAGCCTGCCACAAGAAAATACCAAATAGCAGCATTTATCTTTTTATATTCATTAGTATGTTGGATCTTGCATCTTACATGCCATTATGCACTTCACTGCAATTTTATGGTATCTACAAAATCCTACATAGCTGCTGCTTCTGAGAAGCATACGTACTTAAAAACACTACAAGCTTGTAGAAAACTCTTGGGCTGCAAAATATTGCTTGTATGTACCAGCCTCAAAAGAGACAGGAAACATCAAATCCTCTTTCAGAATACAAACCACCAGAACTCTGAATAAGACAGTAGTACCACACAAATCTTCTGCTTTGCAGAGCGTAGCCAAACAGTCTCAGCACAGATTTGGCAGAGGTGAAGCTTTGCCTGGACTCATTACCTTTTTAATGCAAGTATACAATTAAAAGTGGGGTTTTGTTTGATTTGGTTTTTTGTTAATCCATCAATTCCTAGAATTTAGAAAAAGGAGTCACAGCAGCTGAGAGGTATCCGACATTGCCTCCTAAATAAGTGACAGTGAGAATACATATCACAGTCAAATTAAAAATCACTCCATCCAAATAGATGAGATTCTCCTCCTCACAAAGACCATCTTTCAGCAATTCAGTTTACACTGATTTACTGCAAACCAGTCCCTCAGCATAACTTAAGGGATATCTAAAAAGTAAGATTTTGAACGTATGTATTAAAAAGGCCTTACTTGTAATAACTATAAGACATTTGTATGGCAAATGAATAATACTTACCAATTAAAGAATTTATTCTACTAGTCGTCTTTAGTCCCAAGACTGCATCCTCTGTAACTCACTGTACTTTCAAAACAGTCAGGTTTCTACTACTTTTCTTTTAAAAGCAAGAATATGGCTTTTCTATAAACTAAGTTGGAACCAACAAAAACTTCACTGTAGTTATCCTGGTTTGACCCAATGCAGTATTCCATCCTGTATACATCATGCTCAGTATAAAGCTGAGGGATCACAAGGGTCACTCTCTCTCCTTTTATGGCCAGGGCCTGAGGGCACTAATGGGCTTTAACGGCCCTAAGCAGCCCCACCTCTGCTTCCACCCACACCCATGGCCCCAGAGCCTATTTCAGCCCAGCATGGGGCTGTCAGGGAGGTCCTGGTGATGTGGCAGGATACTGCTCTCCAGCTCTGCCCAGCTCCTTGCTCAAGCATTGGAAGAGGACTCTGCCTGATTCTTCTGCCTTCGATCCTGATCTGTGCATTCCTGTATCCAGTTCCTGTCTGCTGCTGAGTACAGTCTGGGACTTTCCTGGGGCGTGCCCCACAGCATCCAGATGACATGTTGTCAGTGAGGCAGGAGCTCAATATTGTTTTTGTATATATTTGTATGTATTTCATTATTATTCTTTCTATTACTATTATTATTGTAGTTAGATTAAAGCTGTTTTAACTTTTCCAACCTGTAAGTCTCTTTCCCTTTTCTCTTTCCCACCTTTTGAGGAGGAAGGGGATTGACAAAGAGCATCTGTTGCCCGTTTAATAGCCAGCCCAGCTTTAAACCACGACAATAGCTTTCTTTGCTGTCCTACCTACCATTATATTCCTGTGGAAATTTTTGAACTGTTTTTTAAGCAGGAAATTATTAAGAAATTATGTAAGAAAAAAGCTTCTAATAAAACTGAGCAGCACAACTTCTTCATTCA
Organism: Steatornis caripensis; assembly: GCA_013398225.1. Taxonomy (NCBI): domain Eukaryota; kingdom Metazoa; phylum Chordata; class Aves; order Caprimulgiformes; family Steatornithidae; genus Steatornis; species Steatornis caripensis. Next base: position 338,633 of record VZSC01019415.1, read on the forward strand.
CTGTAAATGCTCTGACAGACCCAGACCCTGTGCTTTACTTTCTCAAGTTTAGGTCACTTTTGCCCAAACACAAGAGCTGTCTACTTGTCATCTGAAATTTTGTTGGAATCCAAATGCCCCAAACACACATTGTGACGTTGATGAACATTAAAAGAACTATTTTCAGCTCGTGAGTTTTTAATGTTATATGAAGGCAGCTGATGAGTTTAAAAAGTGACTTATCTATTTAATTCACATTAGCTTTAAAAGTATGCTGACTTGAAATTGTTGAAGCATTACAAAATCTACATTTATGTAAGTTTTTGCCGCTCTAGTGGCAAAATCCAAAAAACTTCTGAAACAAAGGCAAAATAAAGTTTCAGTAGGCACTAGTAACTCAGCAATGCTTATTTAGAACCTTTAAAGTGAATGAAAGGGACAGCGAGAAAGGGTAAGGATTAAAAATTCCTGCATACTTTTTATGGGTTGTAAAAGTAAACACATAAAGAACACAGTATAAAAATACTGAAACATACATAAAGAAAAAGGAAGTGGTTTACACTTAACTGAAATATATTTTCTGTTCTGTGTTCACTACATCAAAAAGACCATCACTATAAAACAATAGAAAAACTAACCTCTCTGACAGAGTGGATCCAAAAATTCTTGTAAACCACTTGGAACATTTCTGACAACGTCGCAGGAATAGCCATCTTCTGGTAAAAGAAAAGGTAGCTGTAAGTCAGGATCCTCTTCCAGTTGGACTTCTCGGCCATCGCTGCGAGCAAGTTCATCAGCCGTATTTTCTGCAACAGTTACTACGTTCTCTATCAATTCCTGAACAGAAGGCAGAAATACATTGTTACTATAAAAGGGTAATTTTCATAAAGGAAAAAAACCTAACATTAAGAAAATGCAAGAAAAAGGAATTTGGAAAACAAATTATCAGATTGTGCTGGTTTTGGCTGGGATAAAACTTCTCCAGCTCCACTACGTATGGTCAGTACATTTCATTGCTTTGTTTGATTAAATCCCACAGATTATGTAGTAACAGAATATAAAAGCAGGATTTATTTTTACTTCTATACTTTCAAAACTTGTATCAAGTAAAAAAAATGCACCACAAGAGCTGTATTTAAAAATACATAGCAGCATTCATGCATGTGCTGAGGTGGAATCACAGGCAGCTTTAAAATTTTCACACTTTGTTGAGTGTATGTATACTTCTGTAAGACTAAATATACAGAAAAGAAACAGACAACCTGTGTAAAACAGGATTTTCAGCTCCGTCAGGACACATAGACACACAGAGGACCAACGGCATATACCGTTCCCTAGTCTGGAAGCTTTACGGAACTAATTTAATTCTGTATTTCCTGGAAGCTCAGTGTAATGGAAAGGATCCCTTAAGGTAGATACTATTTTTTAAATAACACTGTAGAAGCACGCAACACAAGAGCAGGATCAGTCAAGGTGCGGCAGGGAACTTTTAAGTTTTACATTTGGTGCACAACTGTCCCGCTTAATATCACAAAAAGCTCTACGAAACCAGTGCATTTTTCACAGTGTAGCTACTGAGGTTGCCATGTAGCACACAGTAGTCTTCCTTCTACGTTTTAGAGAGATGTCTAAGATTTCAATAAGATATCTGTTACTAGATTGTACGAATCGAGGAAAATTAATTCAGAAGTTAACAAAAATCAAATTCCTAACAACTTTGCAAAAAGCAAAGGTCCAAGCTGCACTTTGTTTCTACATTCTTCTATTTATTCCAAATTACTCAGAAGAGAGCATGATGAAAAGGCTCTTCTCTCTCCTCAAACAGTACCTTCCATTTACCTTATATGCCTTAGCCCTAAGTTTTAGCATGAAAGTATTCAGCTGTTAAGGGAAAATAAAAAAAAAGTCACAGCCAACTTTTTAAAAACACGCAAGTAGCAATTCTCTAAGTGCTCAGTCTCTTCCAAGTTGCATGCTCTGCCTTAGGAGCCAAGAAATTACCCCAGGTTTGACGCATCATCATGTTTGATTGAGCAGGCAGCATCAATAGTTAAAAGTATCTTTACCTCTAGTTAACCAGCATTCTTTCTAGAAGAGAACTCACCCCAGAGACGTGTGATTTTGCTGCCATTAAGATAGAATTACTACCATTCATTTAGCTGAAGCTGCTAAAAAAAATTACACATAGATTCCTTTACTACAAGTACGTGCTTTACCAGAGATTCAGATGTGATTTCCAGTCTCTTTCTACAGCTTCTACTTGGCTCCCAAGACCAGCTTAACAGTCTGGAGTTGCACTAGCGTGCAACTCAGAATCTGTAAGCTTGATATAACAATCTTAATACTGGAGTACAACGCAGAACAGTTGAGACAAAACAACATTAAGTGTTCCCCGTCTGCATGTTCAGTTTCAGCAAATTTCCAAGAAGTCAGATAAATCCAGCCTGTTTAGAAGTGCTCTTCCACAAGGGTCTTTTTACCACAGAAGGTGATAATTTTTTAAAAAATTACATCAAACTAAAGTATGTAGAAGTAAATACATTTGTATTCCTTTGAACAAATTCCAAGCCTTGAAATTTTCCAGATTTGGCAGCAGTAAGTCAGAGTTTGACTGTGCAAGTCTTTTTCATAGCAAGGAGCAAAGAAGTCCCAAATACCACCTCACCATCACAGGACAAGCTAGCCATACTGTAATCCTCCCTCTGACACAAAGACAACCTGTCAAATGTAGCACTGTATTTCTTTGGAGGTCCCTAAAGAACAATAATAACAAATGGTGGAATTCTACCTATATGTAAACAGGAAATACAAACTATGTTCTTCAGCAAAAGAGTTTTTGGTTTGGTAGCCAATATACAAAAACATATCCAAGCTACAAGTCCCCCTTAACACCTTGAGAACCATTGTATTAGTACCCTTGATTTAATAAACAGATGTATCCAAAGTTATCAAAAATTAGGCTTTGTAGACAATGCATTCAGTTATATAAATATTAGATTATCTTCCCCTTTTAAGATTTTTTGAGATCAGCCAACTATTCTGGAAGCAGAGTTTACCTTAAGAATTTTCATCCACATAAGACTACAATTCTGCAATCAACACAAAACCTCTTTTAACTTTCAGCAAAAAGATGCTTCCCATGGATAAAACTTAGAATAGTCAGTTATGTCTTAAATATCAAAATCAATATCAAGATAAAAACCAGTTCTAAAATCCACATATATATATATATCTCTCTCCACATAAATGTTCCATGTATCAATCTGTTCATCAAAGGATAATACGTCTGCTGCTGGTATGAAGGGATTCAAGATTCATGGATTTTTCCATCCTACATGTAAAAAAACCTTAGTGTTTCTGCTTCTTTCATTTGATTTCTATAGTCAAAATGTCAATCTTTTGTTCCTGTGGTTGTACATAGACCTAGCTTTTGGGAGTGCTCTGCGCACCTCTCCTCTACCACCTTACTGGATTTAATCCACAAATGGTGTAAGGTGCAATGACACCTCTCTGAAAATGTTCAACATGCAGTGTTACCTTACACTCCATCTCGCTTCTAAGACAGAGCTTTGGTAATATCCTGCTCGAGGTGTAGTGAAGTATACCCACCAAAGTTGGTGGCCAGAAGCAGGCTGATACCACCAATATTTCTTATTGTATGGAAAGCAGACTGCCCACTCTGACTCTTCCCATAACAATTCCAAACAATCAACATGAAGATAGCTATTTTCAGGCATTGTTTTTACTTTAAGTCTGTACTCAGGTGTGTTAAACAGCACAGTAAGCGACAGAAGAGACTTACTGTTGGGATGAGAGGTTCATCTGGAGCACAGTGGTAATTCTGCAACAAAGCTTGTAGCTGCAGAGAATTCAGCTTAAAGCAAGTACTGTTAATATTTGGAACATCTGCATGTGAGTATTTGTCCATGGTAAGCAATGTGGTTGCCTAAGAGAGGAAAAAAAAGTCATAGGAGACAATCCAAACCAGAATGAAACCTTAAGCCTTGTTTCCGAGTTTTCAGAAGAGAGATAGGAAAAGACAAAGGAAGAAGACAGATTTGTTACAGAAGCAACATAAATATCCCCCAAACAACAACTAAATATTATCTCTTGTACCTACAACACGATTTAATACTAAACCTATCATAAATGACGTGTATCAATTTTTCAGCTGCTCTTCTTGTCCCTGATCAGCATAGAGCTCAGGCTTATAAACAGAAATTGAACAGCATGTTGGTTAAGAACGCTAATTACTGATTTCTCTTGTAACTTAAAAATTAATGATGTTGAAAACATATGTTGTGTTTTTGCATGCTACGTCAAAGTTCCAGGATTGATGCACACAAACTACACTTGTCCACATGCCACTCTCAAAGAACATGCAATATACAAATACTGTCTTTGAATGTACAATTATGGGAGCAGTGTTAATCAGAAATACACACACTCACCTGCACTATTCTGCTCAGGTGGCAATCAGCAGCCAATTCTAAACCCTGCTTTTCTGCCCAGGCTTCAATATGGCCCAACTGTTGACGAACGATAGCTCCCCAATAATGTGAACATAACCCCGAATCCGGGGCTGTAACTAATCTGTTAAAAAGCCACATGTTGATAAAATGAAACAGCTGGGAGAAGAGCTGTATAGTCAGAGCAGCATTCACTCTACATCGTCGCAACAGGGACATAGCTCCAGTCAATGTATGCAGCACATCATCTACCAAGACAAAACAAAAAGCAAATCAGTCACATACTGCAACGTACAACTGGCGTAGGCCATAAAAAAACCAATAGAGACACATAATCCAGGCTGGGGAATGCTAGGTAGAGCCTACGTGTATTTATATTATACAGACTTTCAGAAATAAATTCACTGCTTCAAGGTTTTCAAGAAGCAGCAACATTAAACTGGTAGCCGAAACATGTTTTTTAACTGCTGAAATGAAAATAAATTATTTTGGTGAAATACTTAGTATTCAAGTATATCATTGGTTGTATCTGACACTTAAATCATCTTCTCACTTGAGTAAACTCATTTTTCTGTTATTTTTAATAACAAATTAAAAGCTTTATATTCTACTGTTTCAAATGCATATTGCAATTATTCCACAGCTCCTTGCAGTTAAATATCAAACTGTATTGAAAACTTTCAGCAGAAAGTATGTGCATTGCTGAATGAACCTCCTGTTTAAAAACTCATTTTTTAAATTATTATTAACATTTCCTTTCGCCCATTAGTTCACTCCAATATTATGTAAGAAGCAATAAGGATCTCCTGTTAGCTTCACCAAGAGCAAACATTCTTAGATGCTTCCTGGTGGAATATATTGATACAAGCAGAACATTTATCTCCAAGCCTTCTTTTAAGGCAACACTTTTATCTGAAATCTTTATTGAAGAGACGACCAAATTAATTTCTTTAGCACTGAAACACAGGATTGTGGCTGAAAAAAATTATCTGTATGTTCTAAGACAGAAATCTGTAAAGCAGCTCAAAAATAACTGAAACAATGAAAATCATCTGCCTTTATTCCAATGTCAGTTTATTACTTTTTCAGGGTTTGTGTCCCAGAAAATTCTCTTTCTTACAGTACACAGCACTAAAACCAAAACAGTACATCTTTATATTCTTCCTTCAATGTTCAACACATGAAAACAGCAATTGCAGCAAGCTTAATATCCAAAAGACCAGGAAGTATATATGAATTCTGTATAAATACTCTTCGTAGTTTAACAGAATGACTACACTTAATAGCTCTGCAGATCATCTTCATTTCAACTATTCACAGTATCACTATTTTCTTAACTCTTCCTAACCTTTTATCCCTGGTTAATCCCTTCAAACTTGAGGATTTTTTACATTTTCCATTTTCTTTAGTCATTGGGCTACATAATATAGGCAGCTCTCACACCTTCCCCGTGAAAAGCACAATGAGGGGTCCTATCTCAGAGGCCTGTGCGTGAATGTGTTCCGTATGGGAAACAACAAGAGGAATTAGAAGTCTGAGAACAGCCACCGAGCTGGGATTACAGGCATGGTGGCACAGCACACATGACTAGAATGCTCCCATGCACAGAACAGCCCAGGAAGGCCGACACTGCTGCAAAGCACTATCATATTCAACGTACTGCGGCAGGGATCTACATGGCCGGTCAGCTTAACCTTAGTACCTGGGAGGTACTTTGTCAGATTTTCCCATAGCATCCTTATAGACAAATTGCTGAGGTAAGGACTGGATAAGCAGATGATAACGTAGATGAAGAATTGGGTGGACCACCGGACTTGAATTTGTGGATATGAAGTCCAATTGGTAGTCAGCTATTAGCGGCTTCCCTCACAGGAATGACTGTTTAGTGACTTCATTAATGACCTAAGCAACTGGATGGAGTGCATTCTCAGTAAATTCACAGATGATAGCAAGCTGGGGGGAAATACTGATACACTGAAGGGCAGCAGTATTTTTCAGAAGGGCCTCAGCAGGCTGGAGAAATGGGTTGACAGAGACTTCATGAAGTTCAAAGGCAACTGCCAAGTCCTGCATCTAGGATGGAGCAAGTCTATGCAACAGTATAGGCTGGGTGCCATCTGGATAGATAGTCCTGCTGAAAATGATGGAGAGATCCTGGTAAACATCAAGCTGAATGTGATCAAGCAGCATGTCCTTGCTTGAAAGGCAGCCAGTTACATACTAAGCTGTTAAGTTAGCAGCAGTGAAGCTAGCAGAAGGGAGGGAAACAATTCCTCCTATGCATTCAGCATTTGTGAGACTGCATCTGGAGTACAGCATCCAGTTTTATACTCCCCAGCACAAGGAAGATACCGGTTTAATGAAGCAAATTCAGCAGAGAGCCACCCAAATGATTAGGGGGCTGGAGAAAAGGGCATACAAGAGAGACAGAGAAGTGGATTTGGTTCATCCTGGGGAAAGAGAAGGCTAAAGACAGGCTGAAGACAGCTTCTTGCTGTCTTCATCTACCTAATGGAAGGGTTCTGATGGCACAGAACAACAGACAAACCAACACAAAAATTACAACGCGGGAAGCTCCAATTAGATATAGGAAAAATATTTTCACCATCAAACACTGGAACAGGTTACTCAGAGATACTGTGGTATCTCCATGTCCTAGTTTCTCTGGGATAGAATCAAAGAATCATTTTTCTATTCAGGAAAACTGCGTTTTTGAGAAGACTGCAGCACTCAATTCAGTGCGAACACAGTTGATAAGACACTTTGGTTTAGTTTGTGGCCAGCCATGGTGTGCGGGCTTCCATAGTGATCCAGGTCACTAGCAAGTTTGAGTTAGCCAGGTGCAAAAGCTTGGAAGACCAAAAGTCAGGGCAGCTGACCCAGACTGGCCAATAGCAGTATTCTAAACCATAAATGTCATGCTCACTATAAACTGGAGACTTTGCTGGGGACAGCTCCTCTCCTTCCCTCCTCGAATACCTGCCTGGCTGCTTTGGGTCGGCTACCCCCCTCCCAGCGTTCTGGGGGAAATTAACTCTATCATAGCCGAACCCAGGACACTGGGTCAATGGGGAGGGGTCAATGGGTGATAGAGCAGCTGGCTAAATGACGACACTCCATCCCTCACTGGAGATTCAAAACTCAACTGGGCAATATTCTGAACAACCTGATCCAGTTGCACCTGCCTTGAGCAAGATACTGGATTAGATGACATCCAGAGGTTCTCCTCCAAACCAAATCATTCCATGATTTTTAAACAGAATGTAGATAATCTGAATGCCACTACCATCCTTTCTTATCATCCATACAAAATTGATCCAAACAATTCTCAGGGGTTAGGGCAACTTGTAAATGTCATGTCACTGTTAAGAAAAAAAATCTATTTATTACTAATTAATTGCATGGTTTGGAAGACAGAAGAATAGATCACCTATTTTAGGCCTCTGAGGATTATTTTCCTCTGGATCATCAAGGAACGCTGGCATGTAGTTATTAAGCTCTGATTGCAGACAATGAACCAGGTACCTGGAAGAGAGAGGAAAACAAAAAGAAATTATAAAATCCTGTACGTGTTTGTTATGAATGCTTCTAAGAAACGAGATCTATCAAATGACAAGATTCACGAAATCACGGTGTTACGTATGTGACTATAGGGAACCAAATGCTACTTTTTAAAAGGCCAGAGAGACCAGTTCTCCCATAACTTTCCTAGAAATGCTGAAAATAGAACTAGGTTGTCAGGGGACGAACACAGCCACTTAAATGTAATATTGCTACCAGACCTGTAAGCAGAGGTCATATGCTACACAGAGATGCTGTCAGGCCAAACTTTGGTTCTGTAAGATTGCAAGAACTATTTTTTCCAAACAGAAATACACTTTTCTCTGTTCTAAAAATGACCAAGAGTAGTACTGAAAAAAAATAAATTTCCTGTTCTCAGCCAACGCACAAGGTCCTGAAACAGCCCTAGTGTTTTGTGTAAACAATTTTTTTATTCTTGTATTTCTCTTACTTTTAACTACAATGAAATCAAGAGTCTGTTTTAGTATTCTTTCTAATAATTGAACATTTTCTTTAACATTTTTGATAATTCATTTATACATTTTCTGTGAAGAACTGAAACTAAAAGGGAATCGAATCGTAATCACATATATAAAGGAAAATATTTCATGGCTTTCTAGGACTGCCCTTACTGTTTCACTGGTGACATTTTTCATGAAATACCCTCAATTGCTAGAAAACGAAAGTCTTAGCAATTTCAACCAGTTCTGGTGTATGCTAGTTGTTACCATCAAATAATAATTTCACAGCAGATTCCTTCCTTTCCACGCTTCTGTTGTGCTTTTTGGTTTGCCTTCTAAATACATATTCCACAGTTCTGTTCTCCAAAAGTTTAATACATTCATTTAAAATCTTCCATGTTACAGTGTACTTAGGGGAGAATTCACACAGAGCTAAAATTCAAAAATACCCCTTTATATCCAGCCTGCTCATCATGTTCCGGGAAAAAATATATTGCCACTCCTCCTAGCCACAGAAATATTCTGTCTCCAATGACTATCTAGCAAATTGAAGCAGCAAAGAGTTGTTTCAAGACACCAATCCAAAACACTGACCTATGGCAAAAAGGCATAGCTTCATTAACAGTTAGGAATTTAGAGGTGTTACAAAAATTGAAAGACTATCAAAATAGCTGCTTGTCAAAATAATACACAAAATACCCTATTTGCCCATAATTCACCAAGAGAAAAAAAAAAATCTGTGAAAGTACAAAGTGGTTTGGTGCTTCTCAGATATCGTTCAGAAGTTCAGAAAGCATGATAAGGTTTCACATACCACATTCACATATTGCTCTTTAGAGCAATACAGCTCGCTTTAAAGCTAAACCATTAAACCACAGTTATGTCTCCCAATCCTGTCACAGTATAAAAAGAAAGATTATATTCTGTGCTATTACAGAAGTATGAAAAGACTGTCTTTAAAATAAAAGTCCTCCAAATAGGGGAAGGCTGGGTATAAGCTACATAATGTACACTGGAACTTCTTTGAACATTAGTTTCAGAAACAAAAATTTGCTGAGAAATACTTGCTCAATACTTACTTGGGGCAGGTGGGGAATTTTAATACGTACAAAAATTAAACCTTTCTTGTTGCTTAGCACTGTGCTCACTCAATGTTGTTATCTTTGTTCAAGGATCCTCTCCTCAGAGAGCTTCCCTTCCCATAGGATACTTAATACAATTTTTCTTTTAATCAGTTTTGTAATTGTCTGAGCTGACTAGCATAGGTTGATTTTACCCCAAGCCAAACCTCACATCTTCATAAAAAAACCCCTTAAATTAAGAGAAAGCAACAAACACAAACTAAATTTAAATAACATTTCCCTAACTTCATTGGCAGCCTCAACTATCACAAGAACAGCTAACAGATGAAAGTCCTTGTGTAGCCCAGTGACCCATACTCATAAAACGAAATATCTGTCTAAAGAACTAAGTCTAGCCTCTCTTCTAACTCCTCCCCTCAGATACTTTAACAATACACAAAAGACATTATTCCTATACCTAAAATTTGGCAAAAATGTGAAGCTATTTTAAAACCCACAGAAACATAGAATACGTTAAGTGAAACAGAAGTTTGATAGCCTTACTTGAATGCCATTTGAACCAAGTGCGCCAAAACATCTTGTGCATCCACAGTAATTCGGCTAAGATCTCGGTCTTGCTTTATGAAATTCAGTAATTCAGATGCATTTGCCATCCAAAAGGCAAGTGCCCCAGCAATATTCTTCTGTTTCTGTAAGCAGAAAGAAGCAAGAAATAATACAGGGAAATAGTTTTCTGATAAAGCACGGTATCTTAAAAAGGCTCCAAAAGATAGACCAGTACCTTTTCCCATTTCACCAAACACATCTCAGATACCAGATATTTGCAAAATGTTTATATGTAATATTGCAGTTGCTGTGACTAGACTAAAGTTCACTATTAACACATTCACTGAACATATGGAACTCTGTTAAATTGCCAATAGCCATATCAATAAAGCCACGGCATAAGCATCAAGTTATACAGTGCTAATAGCTTAGCGGAATGCAGTATCTGGTAATCTGTGCACTTTTAAGCGCATATTCACTACTGCCCACTGCCACCCTGATACTGTGCTCACTGGTTTTGACACCAGGTGATTCAGTATCAAGTACTGATCTATCTCACCATCTCCCGACCACAAATGCCAGGCCAGGCAACCTCAGATGAAATCCAAAGAATAGGAACCACAAACAACAAAAAAAGAAAATAAAGGGAAGAAAAAGAACTTTGGTCATTTCATATCCACATTGAAGTGCGTTAAGCAGAAATTATGGAATGCCGTAGAAGTTGCAAAGTCAAAAAAGGATTTTAGTACTGCATGTTCCAGTTGCTGAATGAGTGTTATGAACCGTTCAAGTCCAGCTGTTTGAGTATTGTATTTTGATATGGAAGCAGCATGAGAAACTGAGCTAAGCCAACATAGCTAGGATCAGTTCCCAGCAATATATCCTACCTGATCAACCTGGTCTACCTCCTGGAGAAAAACGGACGAAGGAAATCAAACAGAATAGAAGAAAGAAACTTGTGAACAATCATGATAGCTTTAGAAATCAAACACTAAATATGAAGGTACAACACTTATGTTCACAGTTATACATAGATGCATTAATCAGTAGCTACGTGCAACTGAGCCTCTTTTAAAAAAAAGAATTATTTTAATAGGACTAGTAGCACAACAGCTATGAACTGAAGTGCCCACATGTCACAATCAATTCAAGGAATGCCCTATACTGGTTGACATCCCAGACTAGTTGGTTATTCCACGCTCAGTGCACCACAGAAACCCTGCAGAACTTTTTGCAGGCAACGGGGTAACTAGCCATCCGAGTAACAGATCCAAGGAGCTATTTGCCCACACTGCTGCAACAAAGACAATATACAAACAAACACAAAGGGGGCTAGAAAATCCCCACCAGAAAAAAACACAAACAAAACCAAACAAAAAAAAAAGAACATAAACCTCCTAGGACAGATTTAATACATGACTTTTCAATTAAGGAACAAAAAGACTGGTTTAAACAACAATGGAGAGTCAAATGAAATACCACACTAAGCTTCTTCAATGCTGGTACATAAAAGCTACATTGAGTTAAGCAAACAAAAAAACCCCACCAGATATGTTTGTCCTATTATTTAAAACTGAGCTCTTAATTCTTTTGGCTTTCTATTCAGATCACTGTCCCCCACCCTGCAACGCAGTGAGCTTAGATGCAAAAACCTGAGGTGTCATTTGCTCTTACTATTGTAATTTTAATTAGACCTCAAAAAAACAAATTGCCACTGCTTTTTCGTTTCTTCCTTCTTTCCAACCAAGGCACTCTGAACTGACTGAAGATGTGTTGGCACAGAACGAAAGGAGATGCTCCTTCTATAAACAAATGTTAAAATTTGCAAAGGATCAGAAATGCCACAAAATTATTTGGAAAAAAGCAGGATACAAGAAAAAAAGGCTTTTTCATATAAAGTAAGCTTCTACTCCTAGATTTTTATTGAAAACACTGAGCCTTCTCATAGATGTCTCCAATTTTATCCCAATCCCGTATGAAGTCTTCTATACTATTTATATACACTAATGCAAAGACTATACAGAAAGTCACAGACATAATTTGTTAGCAAGTACTCCCCGAGTACCTTCAGAAAGCTATCAAGTGTCCCTATGATCTACACAGGCAAAACCAGGATCTAATTAACTTATTTTGCTCCCAGTACAGCACAAGCGTTTGTGCACCTTCCCTCTACTTCTGTTTCATGTGCCTCTCTCCCCTTGCCTTCCATCGGTTTTCTCCATCTTTCACACCCTCAGATCCCTTTTCAATGCAGATGTGCTTTACAGTCAAGATACACAAAAAAGCTAATATAATACAGCCAGTTATTACATGGTAACTTAACTGCAGAAACCATCAATATAAACACTCGTTCTACAGCCTACATGAAGTAATTTGACTTACGTTTAGCTAGCACTGCTTATACTCCACTAACACAGGTCCAAGCTAATGACATTTTCCTCATCAAGCTTTAGAATCAATGCACTTCTTTGTCTCCAACCCATTAGCCTTCAAATTCACTGAAGCTGAAACTCCTCCCAATTTTCTTCAATCTCCAACCCTCTTCAGTTTATTTTTTGCAACTAGATAACATCTTTCACAAATCACAAATGCAGCTTCCACTTCCTTGTTGACTTCTTCCCTAAACTTTATGTTTGAGATCAGATTGCAACTACAGAGATGCAAGGCTGTAGAAATGGCCTTTCAAACAGGACCAGTCCAGACAAACACTAGGCTTTAACAGTTTCATGATATTATTAGTAAGATGATATAAAATACGCTTGCTTGCAACAACTAAAAGGCTGAACTTGATTTGGGAAGCCCTTCCCAGTGCTGTAAATTCATAATTTCACAGATAATCTATGTTCTAGATTTGATTTTGTTTTCTTCTGTGAAAACTGATGTTTGAGCCTGCCTCTCTAATCTTCTAGCAGCTACACAGTTATCAATTTTAGTTCAACACAAAGAAAATGCAGAGCTTTATCTCTGCTTTCCCACTGTACCCGTCCCTTTCACCTCAAATCTTTTCGGGGTCATTGTTACTAGTTTAAATTAGTTATATAAACTGACTCATTTTCTTTGATTCAGCCCTGTAACTTCCAGATTACATTTGAAGCCTACCCCTTCATTGTTTACTTTCCATTCTCCCAACTAAACTGCTTATGTTCAGGCTCTTTGCATTTCATGTTCTCCACTACTGCCACTGTCTCCCCTCTAACTTCACGAAAATCACGCTTCCACTGCCCGATTTTTTTTTTTTTTACAGCAGAAGCTGAATATTAAACTTTTGATACCACTTCAATTTTATCAAATGTCCATTTACCATAGCATCAAGACTCGAAGCAATATACTAGTTCTTCATTTCATATTCAAACCACCTTTCAACCTCTCATCAGCTTCAGAACACAAACGAAAAGCTAGTCTTTGTTTTCTTACTGTAAAGTGCCTTCAACACTGGCATTTTCTCCCATTCTCTCTTCTGAAAGGTGAGAACCTATTGTAACTGTTTACAAAACTAATTATAACACTCTTCCCACTGAAAACTCCACTAAATCTTTCCAAAACCTGAACAAAAGCTGGACAGTTTTGGTTTGCTGTGACCTTCATGCCACTATCTTGTTGTTTACTTTCCTCTCTTCCCTTAATCAACTGTTGTGTAACACTTGCACTGTAAATTCTCTAAAGCAGGACTGATGTGTTTGTTATGCTTGTACAGTGCCTAGCACAGCAGGGTCCTTCCTATATACAGGCTACTATGGCAGTAGTTTTTGCAATGAGAGTATGTGTTTTAATAAATATAGAAATACATTTCAATTTTTCCTCTGAAAAAAACCTGCAAAGAAGTTACAATAATTAATTAGTTAGTAAGGATACCTGAACTAGCACTCTGTTATCACAAAATGACCATTACAATACAGGGTATTGTCTAATTTCACAGGCAACCCAGCAGACCTTATCCTGCATTCCTACACAAAACAGAACTCCCCTGTGCTTCTGTGGAAGTCTTGCATGTGTCATAGCAATAGCATCAGACTACATATAAAATATAGGAACATTTGAGGACCTGTATTTCTCTTTATAAAGCAATTGTGTCAGCTTGGTTCAAAAGGTCCAGTTTTATTACCCCTTTTGCGGTTACAGAAGTTGTAAAAGTAACAGGATCAAAATTCAAGTCACTTCAAGCATCAATCAGTGCAAACGACTGCTATCAATACGATATTCTTTAATAAGCACATCCAACTTGTTTCACAAGAGCTCACAGACAGAAATGCCTGCCAAGATCTTACCTTTTAGACAACACAAGAATAACTTCTTGTCAGAGAACGTATCTTCAGAGCAACAGCCCCTCCCTAACCTTCCACACTGCTCAGGAAAGAGTTTCTTACCACTCACATTATTCATTGACACAAAAGCAAACCTTCATATGGGCTATCAGTGCAGGTATTGGTCTGACCTTTAACAATAGTTGGTTAAACACTAAGAAAAAGACCAAGAAGGTTACTAAGTAATCTACAACATGTATTGAATTCCCTTGACAGGTTTCTGCAGAGAAACTCACCTGTATAACTCCCTCCATCATGTTCACCATCTTGTTGACTATTGCAATGACTTTGTGAGTACGCTCAGTAGGTGTGATGTCGGGTCTGTACTGGCTTGACAATACATACCGACATGTCATGTACAAAACATACGTAGGTGACAGCTTAAAATGAACTGTTGAACTATTTGTGTAATTTATAATGGCAGACAAGAAGGCATCTTCAGCTATAGAAAAAGAGGGGGAAAAAGTCATAAACCCAAAGACAGAAAGACAATTAAATAAAACAATTTAATAACTTGGGGCATAGAGGATTTCTTTCAGGGCAAGGAGGTGGGAGAGGGCAGCAACATACAGGAAACTTGAATTCTAAATGAAGTGTCTACTATGTGCCCCAGTTACTTCAGCACAGTAACAACACACTTCTATATAAAGCTAGAAAATCTGACCATTAGGAAACATTTCTGTACTAGTTCCTATCTCTTCGCTGAGATTTAAGTCTTCAAAGAAGCAGGAAAACGCAAGGTTTCTCTTGACCATTCTATTCCTACAAAACTCCCTTATTATAGGGAATTTTATACTAATAAAAATCTGTCCTTGCTTACTCACAAATCTACTTGGTTTCCAATATTTGAAGCCTGGCCAAATCTCTGCTAAAGTATTTTTCCACCAGATGTGAGACTTTAAAAACATGGGGATCAAGATAACAAAAAAATAAGTTTTAAATTAAAATTTGAACTTAATCAGCTTTTATGTAAAATGGATTTTGACCAAGATGCAATCTATTATGCAAGGAATGGAGAACTATCTAGAAGAAAACGAATTCGATATACTGTTGAGGAGGTGGGATTAACAATTTCTTCACAGTTAAATTTGATATCTGAAGATAGAGAGTTGAAATCTAGTTAGAATTAGATATGCATGAACCCGCCTCAATATCTCTTCACCACCCCCAACAAAATCAGTTTTATTACTGGATTAGCTATCGTCTGTTCAGTCATTATTCTTTTCAATGTTTATTTAAATTACCTTTAAGTTTTCAAACTGACTTAAATATTACACTATAGAAAAGTGTGTCAATGGGTTAGTGTTTATAACTTCACAATTTACTCACAGCTTTCCCTGAATTCAATACTGGCAGGTAGTATCAGTTCTGGTCCATGGGTATCCTGAGTTCTAAAGAAAGAAGACAAAAATTGAAACACACAGAACACGGGTGATATTAACTCCACTGTAAAATGACAGATTTCTCCAAATACGCTGGTTCCAAATGCTGACACAATATCCTTCCCCAAAATGATCCTTTTTTTAACCTTTCCTCTAGAATCACTCAAGCCATATTTGCCCACAACACTAACAGATTAAATACCACAGACTTCGCAGTTCTAGTCTGTATTTAATGAACATCCTCTTCTGCGCTGTATGGCAGACTGACAGGATCAGTTTGCCACCTGCCATTGACAGGATTCAAATAACAAATTATTCATGGACATGTAAAGAAAGTGAACAAAGTTTCACCTGAAGCATCAGCTCTGTTACAACAAATGTACTTTGTCATCTTTAATGCTCTCAAAACCTACGAGAGCTTGGTCAACTTATTCTTCTGGTAAGGAGGAAAACGAGGTAAAACCTAGCCCCTACCCTCACCTGGTTGTTGCTATGCTATGTTAAGAAACAGCAGTTGTTCCATGAGCCCCAGAACTATGTCCTTACTTAAACTGACTGCAGCACTCTCTCTTATCAGTACCTACCAGAGAATTCACGGAGGAGAAAAATGAACAGAAAATTGATTTTTCTGGTGTCTACAAAAGGTTAAGTACATATCTCATTCCTCCCTTAGGCAAAAGCATTAATTGGGCTGTTCTCTGTAGTCAGGCACTTACTGTTAGAAAATAGGTAAAAGCTTAATGTCTTCTGCATGCAATAGACCTTTTTAACTCCATGTAACACAATAGGTAGCTTTTTACTTTCCCCAGTAACTTTGATAAAGGAATGTAATATGATTATATAAGCGTCATTCTCCTGAGAAATCAGTCTGAAAACCAGAAAATTTTACTTATGCCAAAAAACAGAGATAAGACACTGAACGAATATACTTGGCATATTTGACAATCTTCGCCTTTATTCAGCTATTTCCTGTAGCAAAAATCAACAAGACAACTTTGAACACTGATGTCAAAAGATCTGAAATTAAATTTTAACATATTCAATAAAAAAACCCTAAGGGTACCTTTGGATTTTGTCTTTTTTTAAAAAAACTTGCAAAGACCTAAACTAACAGAGAACTCAGTTATGCTACCTAGATAATGCTTTATCATTAAAGATAGCTCAGCAAAGTTTTGTTGTAAGGAATGTTAAAATTAAGAATCAGGTAAGGGTCTGCATTCCATTAACACCACTTATATATCACTATTCTCACGTCCAACCAAATACATTTGTAAGAACTACTGAAGGGTACCCAAGGCAAAAAAAGATCTTTTTTTCTTTTTGATTATATGCTTGCTCATGCTAATTGAAGTCAATTATCTAACAAGGCTGTACGACCATAATTCTTAACTAAATAGTCATAATCTTTTATTTCACAGAATCAAATTTCAGTCGAACAGCAATATCCAATGAGCAAACTGGAGGTATGCTCTCAGATTTCAATTTCAATTACTCTTTTTCTAGAGACTAGAGATGAAAAAATAAGGCAGTCAAGTTCTAATCTTTGGTCTTCAACCCATTTAGTGAGTGAAAGAAAGCCCTATTTGCCTTATTATGCACCTTTGAACAGCAGCGATGAGCACACAGAAAAAGAAGAGACAAGGACACTTTGTACAGAGGTGGACTAGTTGTACTGTAACGAGAACCTGGAACTGCTCAGTGATGATCTTTTGGTTTTTTAAACTAACATAGCAGTTACTTCACTCCAAGATTACTCCTTACAATTCACAAAGTGAGAATGGAGTATCCCAGAGGAAGCCTAACTAAAGATTCACAAAAGACATCCACAAAAGGGAAGAATTCAATTTACTTGAGCAACCCATTGCTTGGCATTTCCTAATTTGACAGCCTGATATTGCTGATTTGTTCATCCCAAAACAGTCAATATATCTCAGAGAGCATGTGATAGAAATGCTGTATTTAGACAAATAACTCTCAATGTAATTATGCAACACAAACCATACATGTATAAGATATATACAGAAATAAAATATCAATGTCAATGCTGGTGATAAAAAAAGATCTCTACAGTGGTAGCTATCATAAATCTAAGTGTAATTTGGATACCTCTTAAAACATTTTTTGCACACAGGTACCAAGGTGAAAAAAACCCTGTATATAGTAACAGCATGACTAGTATGCGTATTCTCTTCAGAAGGAATTTTAAAAGTTTAAAAAAAAAAAATAAAGCCAAGATGTAGCTCACAGATGGCTCTGCATTTTTGAAATATACAACTATAGCACAAGATAATCCTCTTCAAATAAGTGCACTTACTCAAAGGCAAAAATATAGAAATTTAATAATCTTCGCAGACATACAAATGCACAGCTAGAACTCAAAAAATATTAACAGCAGGAGCCTCAAGAACTTCTGACAGGTTATTAAAAGTGCACAAACAAGTTTTGTTGGTCTTTTATGAGAGAGGAAAATTACAATTTAAGCAGTAGTAACTCAACAAGGAGGAGTTAAATCTTCAGCAGCGTTAATAAAAACAGTTTTGAAACAGACATTGAAGACGACCAGGCACTCTAACAAGAGAATGCAGAGTAGAACTGAACTGTATGCTAGTTTAACTTCACTGAAAGCATTTAAAAGGTCCCTGCTACAAAACACTAGAACATCAGGAATTCATTTCAGGTGGAAGCACAATTTACTGCCCTTTTTTTCTTTTTTTCTATCACTTCTGAATTATTTTCTGTCTAGTAAATAATAAATACACATAAAGGTACTAGAAGCTTCATACTAGAAGCTTTACAACTGGAATCACTGTACTTTTTAACCCTGCAGCACATTTACCTTACCTTTCATCCGTTTATCACAGCAGTTCATCTAAATTTAAAAGCTGATTTATGTAGACAGCAATACAATCTTGTATTTTTCTTAAGATTTGAAAAAAAACTATTGTCACAGAATTGCTGAGGTACAAAGGGACCTCTGGAGATCATCTGGTCCAACTTCCCTGCTCAAAACAGGGTCAACTACAGCACGTTGCTCATGACCTTGCCCAGTCAGGCTTTGAGTATCTTCAAGGATGGAAACTCCACACATTCTTTGGGCAATCTGTTCCAGTGTTCAATCGCTCTCACAGTAAAGAAGTTCCTCCCATCAGCTATTTACACACATTGGTAAGATCCACCCTGAGTGTTCTCTTCTCAAGGCTACAGGTCTTGAGTACCAGTCATTCTTTTCATAAATGTTCTTTTTATCAGAACTGACCAAGACACTGGAAGCCAGAGAAAAAGAAAACATCACACAGAAGCCTAAATTGAAAGGGACCTTTAGAGAGCATGTGCTTCAAACCTTCTGTTGAAAGCAGGCCTTTTCCATGGTTATCCAGAGCCTCATAAAGCAGCATCTTGAAAGTTTCCAGTGAAGTAGATTCTACCAGTTCTCTGGGTAACCTATCTCAATGTTCACTTGGTCTCACAGTGAAGATCCACCCCCCCTGCTCCCTACAGCCAGACAGTCTTCCCCTGAAGCAACTTAGCTCATTGCCTCTTCACCTATCAACCAGCATCCTTGTGATGACAGCACCTCCACCTTCTCTATAACTACCCTTTCAGGCACTGGAAGATTGTGATTACATCCACCCTGAGCTACCTTCTCTCTAGACTGAAAAACCCATTCCCTTCAATCTTTCTTCATACGTTGATCCTCTAATAATGGTGGACATGTCCCTTCACATGACTGTTGCCAGTTTTTCATTATCTCTCGAACTGGGGGCACCAAAACTGGACACAGTATTCCAGGTGTGGCCTAAGAAGAGCCAAGTAAACTGGGACAACCACATCCCTTGATCCGCTGGCTGTGTTCTTGCTGATGCAGCCCAGGACATAGTTTGCCTTCGCTGCTGCAATCATACACTGCTGACTCAAGTTTAGCTTGCTGTAAACCAGGACCCCAGGTTCTCTTCTGCAGAGCTACAATCCAAATGGTCAGACTTCATTGCTCTTGGCATTTTCTGTCTCATGTCCAGGACTTCGCATTTACTTTTATTAAACTTCATGCAATTCTTGTTGCATAGGTCACTCTGAACAGTGGTTCTTCTTTGTGGCTTATTGGCTGTCATCCAAGTTTGGTATCACCCACAAACTTGGTGAAGATGCATTCAATCCTGTCACCCAGATTGTTTATACAGTTACTCAGTAGTATCAGATCCAGTACTGACCTTGAGAAACTCAACTCAAGACCAGCTGCGAAGTTCAACTTTAAGCCATCAACCATCACCCTTTCAGCCTGGCAGTTTAGCCAGTTTTCCACCCATCTTGTGGTCCACTGATCCAGACCATATCTTATCAGCAAGGATACTCTGGGAGATTGTGTCAATGCCTTGCTAGAATCAGGCAGATTACATGAAGCCCAGAGCTCTCCATTAACTATGTAAGTTGTTTCATCATGGAAGCCAGTCAGATTGGTAAAGTATGATTTATCCTTAGTAAATCCATGCTGTCTTCTCTTAACCACCTTTTTGTCCATTGACTGCTTTGAAATCGCTTCTATGAGGACTAGTTCTAAAATTTTCCCAGGGTCTGAGTTTATGCTGACTGGTCTGTATTTTCTGAATCTTCCACTTTGTTTTTTCTGTACATGGGTGTAGTAATTGCTCTTTTCCAGTCATTCAGTACCTCTGATCTCCATGCCCTTTCAAAGATGAGAGCATGGCTTTGCAAGGATGTCAGCCAACTCCCAGCATCTCTGGATGCATCTCATCAGGTCTCCTCTATTTATGATGGAAAACAGAGACAATGTTTGAAGCAATGCTAATATTAAAAGACATTGTCTAACAAGGACTTGAGACCTTCTGGATGGGCACAAACTGAATTTGAACAAAATATGAATACATCGAGAGTGAATAGCAAGAAAATGGCATACGATTTGAAGCCAGTGTTTTCCACTATGGCTTTGGAAACAAACTGAACACGCAGGGCATCAGAAGTGTCATTCTGTACCTGAAAAAAGGGCCTATAAGAAAAATGGGATAGCATTCATCTACCTAATAACAGCCACTATATCATAAAAGTAAAAATCATGAAAGAGGTGTTATAGGTATTTACAAATTACATAACTCTAGAAGATAAGCATTCAGAGGTAGCTGAAATTCTTGCTCACAAGACCTGCCAACAACAGTACTGTAGAAACAGGAATGACCTGGTTATTCCCCTCTCCAGAGTAAATCACATTGTCTTGCCACTGACAAAATTAAAATTTCAAATAATTGTACTTTTGTTATTATTAAAGGCATTTCATATGACATGCCTGACCACAAATCAACAATGGTGTGACAGGAGTATCACCTTGGATTTCCAAAAAGATAACTACAATAACAGAATATTGAAGCAAAGGAATAGTTTTTTTTTTTTTTTAATATTCTGAAGGTTTTTGCTTTGGTTGTTAATCCTGGGTTTTATCTGGAGTGAGATCTCAAAGAAAATTTCATTTTCCATAGGGAAGATCATGTAGCTAAAGATATTTTAACACACTGCTTGATCTATCAGAAAAATGTATCCCGTTTTNTGGTTGTTAATCCTGGGTTTTACCTGGAGTGAGATCTCAAAGAAAATTTCATTTTCCATAGGGAAAATCATGTAGCTAAAGATATTTTAACACACTGCTTGATCTATCAGAAAAATGTATCCCGTTTTGTTCATTATGAGAAGTAATGGATTACACATTTCCTACCTGCTTTCCTGTCTGCGGTAATCTTGCTGCTGTTCTATTCTAATCATTGGCTTCACCATTCCTCGTTCGGTTGTGCTGGATGCTGATGATGCTCTGTCACCATCAAGCCTGCTGGTGCTCTAATTCAAAACAGCGGGACAGGTGCTTAGAATGCAAACATCAGATTAGCCAGTTATTTGTGCCTGGCACTATTAAAATGAAGCGTCAGCTTGAGGCTTCAAAAAGGATGGGAAAACATAGAAGAGTACAGCACAGAATCCGGCAGCTCAGCAGGTGTTTTCTCCACAATGGAGCATTTAAGAGAACACTTGCAATTCAAAAGATGACAAGGGCCAGCTAGGAACAGCTATTTATTAATGTGTTGCCAGAACATATAATGAAAATTACAAACGTCTTTATTTAAGAATTGCATAGTAAGAATGAATTGTTAATGTAAACTTTAGCTGAGACAAAGTTAAACACAGTAACAGATTTAAAACTGGCTTCTTTCCCATACTCTGCTTCCGCAATAGGTTCAAGTGCTTACATTATTGATCCATGCCATAACTGATCCTGTTCTTAAGGAACAGTGCGTAATTTTCCAAGACAAGAAGTAGCAATTCTAACTATGAATTTTTTGATGTACAATTTTGTTTGTTTTCTTTCAGTGTCACAAGCTCCTGAATACAAAGCTTTTAATTTATTATTTTCAATTACACCAAACCCTAACAAGAAGGGGAAAGCATGCTGCTTTAAGAAGCAAAATACGTAGCAATTATTTTTCAGTATAAACAGTTGAAAACAAAACATCAGTAAAATATGAAGTGTTTCCACGTTTCATAAGAAATTTCTGGGACTAAATAATTTGCTTTCACACAAGAAAATCTCCGAGACGGTGCCGCTCAAAACAAGAGTTTGATCAAAATAGTTTTTTCAGTACTGACATGCCAATCCATGAATCACTTTTTGTCACCAGGTCTCTCAGAACTTTCACTAAAATTATTGTTAGCCCTTTTCCAAACAGAAAAGCAAACTCATGACTGTTGGAAAACAAGTGATTCACCAGCAATTTAACAAGATGTCATGCACAGTCTCACTAGTACAACTTAAAAAAAAAAAAAATATTCATTTTTTCCAAGCTTCCCTAGGTCCACTAAAGTATTTTCTATAATAATGTCAGAAACTCCAATTAAGAGCAATTTGGAGGCATTTCAATAGTTTACAAAGTATCTTTTTTCCTTCAAAAATATCACTGAATAACTTCGTATCAGAGCTAAAGCATGCATCCAAGATAAAAGAAAGCATTGTCACAAACAAAGCTACAAAGAAAGGAGACAAACTTAAGCAGCAGTCTGTGGCAAGAAAAAAAATCTTAAGACTAACAAATATATTCAAAAGCTATCACAGTATTGTTAATACTTACAGTGCCACATCAATATCAATACATTCAGTTACCAGTGTTTCAATTTGATTAATAGTAGTAATAAAACATAAAAAGAAATGCATTTCTGGGAGAACTATTACATTTCATACTGCTGAACTAATTTATTCTCGTTTCATCTGAGGCACGTGATGATAGCACTAAGAAAGGCATGAACCATTCTGTCATTTTACTCTATCTGTTTGCTCTTGGAAAATGCAACTCAGGCACAGAATTTATTAACAGAAAGCAAGCAAGAAGAAATTATCACCTCATAAAGTGTTTATAACTATGACTGCAGAGACAGTTTGTTTAGTCAATGTGCGTACAGGAGCTCTATTGAAGTCAAAAGTCACAACAATTAAATTGTAAAAGCCTAGTTAAATTAAAACTGAACATTCTTTCACATTTTATATAAAACATTCATTTACCCTGTAGCAGATGATAACAGTCATACGCTACACACATGAAATAATCATGTATCATGTCTAATATGAATCTCTATGCATGTAACCTGCCTTCAACAGGTCAGTTTAGGGAGAAATTATTTCATGCTTGAGGGGTTTCCCTTTCTAAAGAAAGTTACTGTTCTTGGCACGGAAGGCATGCCAAATGCCAATACAAAATTAAACAGAAAAGCCTGGCGGGGGAGGGGGGAGAGTGGTGAAGGAAAAAGAAAAAAAAGAAAAGCACATTATACCCAAGCCCACTCACAACAGAAAATGGCTGGGGAGAATGATGAACTGGCCACACTTTACCAAATACTACTGATGTTACAATTTTGACCTAACTTACACATGATCTTTCATTATTTATTGCTAATTTAGTCATAATACCTTGCTTGCTGGTAACACTGTCCCACTGTGAACATCTCCCTCCAGATCAAACGTGGTTTCCTGAACAGTTCTAAAAGCAAGATAATGTTTCAAGTACTTTTTAGAAATCATATTGTTCAACATTTAACAAACAAGGAACAGAGTAGATAAAATTAGTAAATTAAAATTCAAGAGGTATACCATGAGTTAATAATCACTTTTTAAAACACTTTACATAAAAACACTACAAATATTTATACAGATAATTTCCTTTGGAAAAACAGATTCTTAGTTACATTTTTTTCCCAGGCAAGTGAGAAAATACAAATACATATGAACATAAACAATATAAACATAAAAGCACATAAAAATATGTTCAACATATTGTATTCACTGTAGTAGACTTGCTACAATTTTTTGCTCTTTGGTACTAAGTGTACTCTTAATAATGTAAATAATTTATAAATCGTGGTAATGCCCTTCATTACTGCTTATTCTAAAGTTTTAAAAAATACTTGATCGTTGAAGTTGCAATAGCCCTTTGCCGGAGATTTTGCTGTCCAAGTAAAGTTCTACAGCAGTACAGTGCTTTGCAGTTGACTACGTAAAACTGCGAGAGCATTTGTTTATTGTAGAATGAACTCCAGATTTAATCAGATATATTACATGACAGTTAAACAGCTGGAGGTCTTCCTACAGACAGGTCCTACAATAAGCACACAGTGTACTTCCACATTAAAATAAAGTGGAGAGAAAAAATGATCATGGTGAAAGTATACTTGTACATTAACTCAGCAAATTAGCCAGAAGACCTTCTTTTCCCAGGTGTCTTTCTCTCATCTCCAAGCCAATTTGTTTCTTTTCTAAAACACAGCACACTACAATAGTAATCTCATTTGGACCCAGAGATGGAAGATAATGATGTATGTTATTCCATTCTATGCACTCTGATAAGATCGTTTCTCCTGAATACTTCTATAGCCACTGAGCCCCTACAAGTCACTAAATCCATAAATAAGTATTTTTATTATGGACCTATCAAAAATATGAATATACAGAGAAATAACAGGTGGACTTCTGGACTGTTAGTCCTTGCAACACAGAAACTAGAAGATAAGTAATCATGGTTGCTTCATAAGTAAAAAATCGTAAGTAAAAATTGGTTGCTATGTTGAGACATTTAGCTCCCTACTTTGACAAGTCTCATTTTGTGACTACCCTACTTAATATTCAAATCCTTTTAGTGGAATTTTAAGTTACTGAGTAAAAACAAAAACCAGGCTCTCTGAAAACATTCAGCTAATTTTTTAACTTTTCCTGGAGGTTGGATGAACTTTTAAATACATTAAAATAAGGCATTCCACTGTTTTTAACACAGAAGTGAGCTTCAGGAAAACTTGCCCGAATACTTCATAATGAAAAAGACACTTGCTAATCCTAAAAAAATCACAAGGTGGAGCTCAAGTATTAAAATAGTTACCACATATTTAACACTTTAAATGGAGTTCTGAGTAGGTACTTTTAAGTCATACTCTAGTCATAGGCCATTTATAATGCTCTCATTCTACATTTTTCCAAGGCTCATCCCTTCACTTCAATGGGAAAAAAATAAATTGTTGTACTCACCCAGTTTTGTGTCTTAGACCTTTGACCATAAGACTTGCATCAATAGGTCTTTTAGGAATAATATGGTCCTGAGTGGGATCCACAAACTTAAATACATGAGATGACCCAAACTGAACCTTCATTCCACTCTGCAGCATAGTGGTTTCTGAAATACGCTGACCTTCCACATAGGTTTCAGCATCAATGCTTCTTGGGGTTACAGTAACAACTCCATCCATATTAGTGAGATCACAATGATGAGGCTGAATTCCTGGACCAAATAACTGGAAACAGAATTAATTAACATGGAGTAAACTAATTTACACTGCAGCAGAAATTAAAAGACTGAGCTGCAGCTTACCCTATTTACAGACTAGTAACTTTGCTTGTTTATGAATTTAATACAAATGAGTAGTACTAAAACCAGTTGAGTTTCACTTCAATTTTCCTTTCAACAGAGATAAAACAACACATATTTATCTAAAAGGTGCAGCAGAAATTCCTTAACAGTCACATGCTGTTCAGAACTGTTTCCTTCCACTTGCTGTTTTGATGTGAAATCTCACAATGCAAGTATTTACAAGCCAACTAACTGCACTGACTTGGACCCAGGGTACTGTAAGAGACATCCTGGCATGAACTATATGACTATGCTTATTTTATACATTTAAGAAATTCTAACTCACTAAAAGCAGTTGAGACTATGACTTGAAAACCATTAAGCAGTTACAATGACACTGATACTACCATTTGATCCAGTGACAAAAAAGAATACCCTGTTTTAAATTATGAAACCCTTACTTTCTTCTTAAAGCAAGTGGGAGGAAATAAAATAAATCACACAGTTCTGACCATTAACATGAAATTGCAGCAATATTTTACCCTTCTAGCTTTGAAGGGTAATTTATCTGCTGTTCATTAACATGAATCTTAGAAGAAAGTCTGAGATCACTGTTAAGAGAGTGAAATGATTCAAGAATCACAGAATGTTTTGCTAGTTTCCACAATCAATCATAACTGATAGGAACTTCAATCAGTTATCTCATCTGAATCTGCTTTTTTCCCCCCCTTACCTGAATGGAATTGTCATCAAATTTTTCAGTTCCAACTTCAGTGACACTTAATTGTAGACGGTAGAGCTTTGGCTTATCTCTGGAGTCAGAACCATCTGTAGAGCAAACGACAAATATTAATTGGCAAGTTATTAAAGCTCAAATACTCACACAATATTTCTACATTATTGCAACCGAATTCAAAGTAGCAATGTTCACGAAAAAATAACTAAGTGATGTTCTTTCAAGATTTGTTGGGAAATTAGAAGTTGTAAAAACATGAAAAGTAAACAGAACCCATGCAACAGAGCGGCAGTCTTTCGCAAGCGCAAAGAACAAAGTAATCAAGAATTACTATCCTGAACATACTTTGAAAAATTTCTCTATTTCATTAGTAGTTTAAGCAATACAATTTTTGTTAATCTCGAATATTTTATAGACACCAATATGAGTTCAGAAGATTTAGAAAACAAGATATCTGCATATTTCTATAATAATAATATTTACAGATCTTACTAAAAACACAGATTACCAGCAATATCTATGGTGAGGTGGCCAACATGCCAAACTGTTTTCTATTCACCAGATACTGAAGTAGGGCAATACTAAAAGATAATCCTACAAAACATTTACCTATGACAGTTTTAGTCTTGATATACAGCACTTATGGCCTTATCTTTATAGTCCCAGTGACCTATATTTTCGTCTTGCAGAAAATGAGGTCAAAGATAAAGTTCATCTTCCCCCTCCCCCTAGAAGTACATACTGTCCAAATAGAATAAATTGTAACAAGATACACTGAATGCAGCACAGGACTTAGCTGCTGTCTTCACCGGATAACAGAGATCAGCTTTGGCACACACATAAATCCTCCCCACCTCCCAGAAAATACTGCAACTTTTAATACTATCAGATAGTAAATTAACACTGTGCCTTCTGACTTCTCTCCAATTTCTCCTCCAAAGAAAGGATGCAAAAAAGGGGACGCTGCAAGACAAAGAATGTGTTACCTGTGGACATAAAGAATGATTTCCAGTCATCCCAAAAAAGCATGAGAGAGTATTATCAAAGCCACAGCACATACAATGACACTGTCTCCTGTAGGATGCTAGTCATCTTCAAATTTTAAATGAAGGTCAATGTAAACAGAAGCTCCATATATCTAATTGTAAACTCCCAGCATTACTACCAGGACCTGTTTATTAAAGTCAGAAAGCACACCATTTAACCATAAAATTTCACTGAGTCTATGAAACCCTCTATCAATCTTTCAACGTCTAAAGGAATTAAAGTGAACAGCACAAAGAAGACTTAACAGCAGTTAAGGGAAGAAAGACAACAGTATAAAAGGACAGAAAATACAAAGTGAATGGAAGGGGGATGAACCTGGCTATCAGTGAAAAATGATACCAACAGAGTTTTACATTATTTTGACATGGGAAAAAATGTAATGGGTGCCCCTAGCAGTAAGCTTCTCCTGAGGGTGTTGTGATGTTAGTGGGATATCAAGACATCAGGCAGAGATACACCATAGACTAGTACTACAAATACCAAAGTTAAGTGCCGACACTATAGTAATCTCCAGTTACTGAACATATTTAGAATCAGGATCATAATAGCAGTATGTCATCCATCGCAAAAAAAGTATTAAACATTAAGAGCACACAGTCCTCTAAACATTTTCAGTGATAAGGATAAGCCTTTTATTCAATTCCAATATTTGAGTCTATAGAGACATACATCTAATACCACTGCACACTAAAAAAGGTAATGTTACAACAGTATCTTCAGCAATTCAAATTGCATTCTACGGTACTGAATGCGTTTGGCTGCTTACTCGCAATTCTCTGAATTGTTACTATGTCTCCCCACAATTTACATGGCAAAACCAAGGGTAGCTCCTTTATTTATGAGCCCAAAAGTCAAACATTTCCTCCTTCTACCCATATCCCAGTTTTACCAAACTGGCTCCCAAAAGATACAAGACTCAGTTTGGAGGCAAGGACCCTTATTCCGCGTACAAAAATACTAGAATTTCAAAAGTCAGTGGCATAGAAGTTCAGGCTAGTTATCTACGGCTTTAGTTCTTAATTTCTTATGGCACTTTCTCCTAAACCCTTTATATACAGATTATAGAACAGGCTTTACGGTCTAGTGATTTCACCCCTATACGAAATATACTTCCCCCTCGCCTTGTACTTTTTCATTTTTGTCATCTTAAAAAGAAGAGCAAAACTTTAAAATATTCCCACATATTTCTGAAACATTCTGTAAAATACATTATAAAATAGTGTGGTTTTCAAGCGTTTATTTGAGAGAACTTCTGGATCTCATTCCTGAGTTCAGGATATAATCATTTGTGAATAATAATTTAGCAACAATTTCCTCCTAATAAACTAACCTCACACCACCGTATATCCTCAATACAGACGCATGTCATGTAAACTGTGCTTTCACATAAGGAATTTATTTTAGCATCACAATGTTTCTGCTGTGGCAAACAAAGACTGTTTTGTTTCTGTGTAGTGTCCAATGTAACAAGGAAAAACTTACTTTAAAACCACAGTGCTAGATACAAACACTTTTTTCTCCTTCTCAGGAAAATGAGAAAAATTCAAGGAGTTAAAGTTATTTAAGAGCACACATGTAATCATCCGTCAGTAAAAGCCAATTTCTAGTGTAAAAGGAATCTTAATCCTTAAGAGAATTACTACAAATTCGAAAAAGGATGAAAGGTCTTTTTGTTCTGGGGGACGGATGCAGGAGGGAAGGACGGCTGCATTATACCACAATGTAGTCTTGTATTTCCTGTTTTTTAACAGCTGCAAGCTCACCTAAATGTTGCTTGGAATGCATTCCTCATGCCTCACTGCAGTAGGCTACAGATTCTGCCACACCTCTGGCAAAGTCCCTGCTCCCCAATCTACGACAGTCCAAGAAGGCTGTTCTTAGTCTCTAAGGGCCAAACTTTAAAGAGTTCTGGTGGTTCAGAAAAGCGACACATACGATCTAAGTCATACAACTTAAGATGCAGAATTTGGCAGGGGCGGGGAGGAGGTGCGCAGAATAATACATGGAGAGTTTTTATCTAACACAAAAGTAACTTTCTTTTAATTCAGAAATTTGAAGGGTCGAAGTTCTCAGAAAGATAGGCATTAATAAACAATACAGCAGAAGCAGCAAGATGCATAAAGAAAATGTATGAATTCTATAAAAACTTGTTCATGTCATATGCGCGCATAAGTAAACACATGGCATGGAAGAAAGATGGCCTGTATTCTATTTCTGACACCCATGACTGAACAACATTAGCAGTGCTAAACAGGTGCAGAAAATGTCTAGGTTTTGGGGTTTTTCTTAAGCTTAGAAAATTGAATTGGAACGTGCCTCCCAGACATGCCTCCAAGACACAAGCTGAAGAAGCAAGAACTATAATTCAGAAGACCAAGCTAGCCACTATGGCATACATTAAACTTAATTATCTACCTGACAAAGCTTTTCCCAGTGACATCATATGAGGATTCAAATAAACTTGGTACAGTTTGCATTTGAAGTAAGCTTCACAAGTTATTTTCCCCCATGACAGAAGTACACATACATCTGTGTATACTGCCTATCGCAGATTGAGAACTTGTACTTCAAGAGATAACCCTCAATCAGAAAGCAGACCTTACCACCAAAGACCAGGAGGAAATTGATTCAGAAAAAAAGAGGGTTTCAAAAACACTAAAGCATGTAAACGCCACTATAAAACACAGCGTAAAGCAAGAAGATGCACAGTATATTACTATTCACCTATAGTCACCAGTTAAATTTTTTATGTAAAACCAGTGAAAACTGCAGCTTTCTACCACTTTCCACACTAAGAATGCAATACAAATAGATTTCATGACTGGGTTTATGTAGGTACAAGTCAACACTCATACTTCAAATAGCAGTGTTAAAAACAACAAACCCAAACTGTGTAGTGAACAGAAGTGAACAGTCTCTGTAAGCATATGAACTCAGTGATTCGTAATACAAATGTACATTTTTGATCAACAGAAAAAGACAAGATAGGCTTCCCTCCATGCATGTATTTTAAGTGCATTACTTTACCACTAAAAGATGAACTCTACACCACTTTGTAGATGATAATTTTAAATTGATTTCGCTAATCCAGTGCATGAGACAATGCTGGCAAACAGTGTTGCCTTAAAACCAGACTAAATCAAATGGTGGAAGATCAGATCATAGAAAACAAAATCACAGAATCACAGAATGGTAGGGGTTGGAAGGGACCTCTGGAGATCATCTAGTCCAAACCCCCTATTAAAGCAGGTGGCACAGGAACGCATCTAGGTGGGTTTTGAATATCTCAAATAAATAAGCCCAAAGATGAACAAAAACGTCCACACAAGGGACTGCACCTATTGACTTAAAAATTAGTTAAATTCACACTTGGAAAGCAGCAGATTTCCTGCACAAGTTCCTGAAGGCTAAGAGGTTAGACAGCAGGAAGTTTAAAAGATTGGCTTGGTAGATTTGAAACATTGTGTCAAATTCAGTAGCTAGTCTGCTACTAAATTTCAAACCAAGATGCACACTTCCGGCAGAAAGAGCCAACAGTAAACATTTTTGGTAAAGGAAGGTTCACTGAGGAATGTGACAGACAACAAAGCTCCTTCAAACTAACGTGTAAAAGTGTTACCACATACTACACTGCAGTTCTGTTCCCAGAAAAAAAGGCTTCCTGGGGAAACCACCTTGGCCAAGGCTTTTAAGCTTCTCCAACTCCCCGTAATTCTTCTGAGTTGTTACACCTGCATGTTCTCAGCATCTCCCATTGCTGTCAATTCTAGAGCTCAGGGTTGCTTTTTTGTGATAAGACAGGGAGAAAAGCCTTAAGGTTTTGTGGTGGGTTTTTTTTTTTTTTGTGTAACACCTTATAATTTTTATTTCAGGCTTGCAGGATAAATCTCAGAGGCTCACATCCAAAGAAGTGGCTTTTTGTGACTTTTCTCAGCCTTTAAATAGTCTGACTGAACAACTGAAGTCCACAACATCCCTGAACTCATCAGCAGCCATATTCACAGATAACCTAGACAATACCAGCTATTCAAAGTGCTGCAGTATCTCACTTCAGTCTATTTCTATTACTATTAATTCATTTCAGTTTATTTGTTCATTTACATCACTTGGAAGACAGAGATAATTGCCACATTTACAGCCACAAACTACTGGAGTGTATCCTCTACCCTTCTGTGCAGAATCTGACCTTCAGTCTATAAAACACTCATACAAACAGCAAAGTCAGGAGACGTGGAGAAGTGGAAAAATGGGACATACTTCCAGGAGCCAACTTACTTAATTTGTGCAATTGCACTGCGCATGAAACTGAAGTCTACCAGGTTCTTCTGCAAGAATGTAAACAGCCCATGTTTTGACAGAAGTACACTTCTACAAGAGTTACTTTCTATAATAAAAGTATCCTGAAATGCTTTGTTCCAGAAAGACAAACTGGACTCCAGCATACTAAGACCTCTGAGATGAAGATTTAAGAAATCGTTAAGTTTTTTTTCCAGTGAGATGCAACCAGATTTCAAGCTTTCTACTCAATGGTCAGGTGTTCCTGCAGAGCTTGTCTGTGCTTATTTGATCAGCACACTCTACAGAACTTTTCTGCTCTCTGGAATAATGACGTTAATGAATGGAAGTCTGAATTCATCCCAGAGTTGAGCACTGGAAGCAAAAGTTTGAAGAGAGTTCTTTAAATCCCGGTATTGTATTCCACAGCCGTGAAAAGCAGAGCAACACCGACAGACATGAAGTACTTATATAGCAGTCTAGAAAATAATATGAGGAAACAGATGCTAAAAAACTAAGAAAAGGAAAAGATATTTTGGTAGACATTTCAGCATGAAGAGGAAAGTGGCTTTGTACTCTTGTCTATTTGGCAAAACCAGGACCTATCTGCACATTAAACTCCAAGGAGAATCAAAGATCCATAAGGATTTGTAGGTTAGGTTATCAATTTCAAATGCTAGAGATAAAACTGAACACGACTCTACTGTTTAATGTTGCTAAATCTCTCTGATGCACACCGTTTCTGTCAGACAACACCAGAAACCAGGCAGTAGAAATACCAAAGTTTGCTATGGAACACCACAGAGCACAAAGTGAGGTCAGTTTACCAGTGGGTCCAAACACTATTTCACATAAAAATCATCACAGATTTCACTCACTGCATCAACACGGTCTAACACTGGCAAACACAGTTAAGTTCCATGACATTTGCCCAATTCACTTTTTAACTATGAATTCTGCAAGCAGATAGATCAGAGAATGTTTTTGCTTTCTACCACAACACTGCTTGTAAGCCACCCTATGAAATTTAGTTGTTAACCTTAGCTGGAAGGTTGAACTTTGTGGATGATAGCACATTCAGGATCTATTTGGTGTTTGTTCACAGACAGAATAATTAAATGGCAGTTGACAAGACAGATAACTACTTAACAGAAGCAGTCCCCTAGAAAAAATTAAGATAAGCAAGACAGCCTTTCATTTGTCAAAAAGAAACAAAAGACTTACAGCCAGCAACGTTTTTAGTGACTGATGACAGAACAGTATTAAATATAGCGTTACCTTCGTAAGCGTGATAGTTGTAGTAGGCAAAGTGATTCCTTCTCCCTGGGGTTAGAAACACATGCAGAGGACCCAGGTGAAGGCAGCACCAGTAGGACAGATACCATGCAGAACATGCGGAAGAGGGCAGGAAAAGAAAAGACAGGAAAGGGTGAAACTGTAGCCACACAACGCTTATTCAATTTATAAGGATGAAGTGCATTAAACTTTCAACTTTAGAAACTGCATAGAATACAAAGACATCAGTACTCCAAAACTACTGAATGAAACAATCCTTATTGTTTAGAAAAGCGACAAGCTGTTAGAAGAAAAACATTAACAAAAGGTCAGTCCCACAGGCAACATGCACAGCATTGCCACCTGTGGCATTTTGGATTGTTTTCCTCTCTCAGTTAATGGATGTCTTGCTCCACTGCCCAAGCACAATGTTTTAATACTAAAGCAACTAGGCTCCATGAGGAGTAAGAGTTTGGAGCACAAAAAAAGAAATCAAAAGTACTATTAAAGGAACTCAAAATATTAATTGCAAATCAAACCTCAGCATATAGAACACCATATACCATACACTTAATATATGCTGTGTACCGCTAATTTCATCTGGGTAAAAAAAAAAAAACAACAAAAAAAAAACACCAAAACAAAAACCAAACAACACCAAAAAAGCCCACACCACTTGACTATGAATTTAATCTTTTGTTTGCAGGTTCGGTCAAACTTTTCAGCACCAATTTCCAACCTTGCTTTCCAAAAGATAAACAACCAGACTTCAAATTGTAAATCACTTATATGCATACCTGAGTGTACCCAAGTCACACTCAATAAGAAAAAGTTGCAAATAACTAAATCATCAAAAATGAAAGTCCATATCCAAATCTTTAAACATGACGATAACAGAAATTAAGAGCAGAAGTTGTATGTTTTATCAGTTGTTGCACTATAAACAAACAAGCTCCCTTGGTTGTTACTAGACCATAAAATTAATTGTGAATTACAATGCAGCCCAGAGAGCTGTAATGACACCAGAATAAAATCCAGCCTTGCTAGTGATTTGAAGGTTCCATAAAGGCTGAAAAATGTTTAGCAAGTAAATTTGATTTAAAAATTTATGCTCTTGCCCTTCTAAAAATGTATTTTTCATGTACGGCACTGTCAAAAGTATCGTACTAGGTCTACTACAGTGTAGTTCTGAATGTAAACCAAACCAGATTTAAGCAGTGTTTTTCTGGTGTTCGCCCACACCCCTTCCCCCCCCCCCCCCCCCCCCCCA
>VZSC01019415.1:373052-386049 GCA_013398225.1 Steatornis caripensis
CCCCCCCCCCCCCCCCCCCCCCCCAAAAAAAAAAAAAATCACAAGACAACATGTTAAACTATTTCACTTCTTACCAAGTTTTAAACCTCAAAATCCAAAGGAAGTTTAAGGTCAAATAATTTGTTTTAAATATTTAAAACTTCGTATTTGAAACCATACTAACAAAGTCCTAGTCAATCATTTCTCCCCTCTTTTTACTCCAAACTTCTGCTACTAAAATTACAACATATAGCAATATCCAGCTCTACCTCTAGATAGCTCCAGCTCAGAATCTGACACAAGCAGAATGACTAATGTGGCATTCACTTATGCTGCCAACAGACTTTCTTGTGCTTGCAATGAAAGTATTATTTTTGGAAAAATCTAAATGTAGTAATAATGTAGTTTAGATTATCAGACAACCTGAATTCTTACCTGGGCTTAATTCTACCAGGTATGGTAGTTTCTCAGGAGGAAGGCAAGAGCCATAGCCAGACCCGTCAACTCTTTCCTTCCCCTTTAATGGCTTTCCATCAATTATTTTCTTGGATTTCTTTGGGACATAATCAGGAGGCCGCCTTTTCAACTGAAAGACGAGTATTCCTAAAACACAGTATTATACATCCTTTGAGTCTCAAATCAGTGAACAAGCACACATTCAATATCTATTAATTTGATAGTGTTCTACAGGATTACTTCCAGCTTACTAAGTTCCTAACACTCCTTTATGTAGTTACTTTTAAGTTAAAATTACTTAAAAGATTAATAGCATACTTCCTTACAATGGATAATTTAGAAACTTTAGCATAAAATGTAAAACCTTATACTGTCTAAAGATGTATCACTAGAAACAGCTGACTGAAATACTAAATAACTTTAAAAGCGTCCAGTATTAAAAATACCTGAAAACAAAACATTTAAAATATATGCTCCGATTTCTTACTTTACAAGAGTCCACACCATGGCTTACAACACCAAAGGCACAAAAATCTCTTAAAGCTTATTAGACATACCTTTATCACTAGGCCACTCTCTGAATATCTGCAGTGGACACTCATCATCATCAAGAATACTTTCTTTAGCACCTTTATCGTCAGAGTGCTGAGCACCAGGAGGCAGCATGACCTAGAAAAGAAACATTATCAGTTTTCAGAGCTGTGAGTGGACAACCAGAACAGAGGATTCAGGGGTGTATCTCGTGATTTTTGTTGGTTTTATTGTTATTTACAACAAGAGACAGATCAAAAGAATTCAGTAACTTGAGATACATTTTGCTTTCCAATCCTTTTTCTAATTCTCTCTCTTGCCACTTGTTACAGACAAACCACATTTCCCAGAACACCAGACATATTTAAAAAGCAAAGGAAAGAACTTACACTTAAGGCAGACAAGACCACCTTTCAGTAAATAAAGTTACGAAAAAACCCCAGAATTATCTGTGGAGAAGACAGTTAAAAAATAAAACTGAAGTTTCCTTTGTTATCTCACACACTGGAATCAACCTTTCATTTTGCTAATGCCATTCTGCTAACACAACATGCAAGCATCTTCAGAAACAGCAAGATGAGCTGCCAACGAGAATGTCAGAATGTCATGCAACCTCCTGCATCTTTGTCTTACCCAACCTTTACCTAGTCTACACAGATACTAAGGGCACAACTGTAGCATTTCATACAATTGCTTAATGTTGTCTAGCTTTAAGAAGGAATCAAAACTAAGTATTACTTTGGGAACAGAGCCACAGAGCGTTTATACCTTTTACAGCTATATCCTTACAAGGTAGAGTAAGGGGGAAATCTTGATTCATGAGTTCTGACTCTAAAGGAGACACAGCTTGCGATTTCATGCACATTTGCATTACTGCTACCTACAGTGATCAAGCATAACAATGACAGGCAGTATTACAGTGCATGAGTACCTTCTAATAAGTTAAAGACAGATCTTTAAAAGCTGAATGAAAGAATAAAATAAAATACATTTTACTCCCTTGTTTGTGATCCTTACGATATTACTTAAATTCATAGACAGCTCCATTTTAAACAAAACACAAAATTATTCCTATTTCTGAACTATGACCCAGGTAACACCTTCTGAAGTAATGCAGCTATTGGCTACTGCACCCTACTATGCTGCAGCCCTCAAGAGGCTTTCCACTCTTATTTGCCACGCTCTCTCTACACCCATTTCAGTGAACTAAGTTCTCACAGATCCACCTCAAGCATCCTTTCATCTTCTTCCAAGCAGGAAACAAGTACATTTAAGATCAAAAGTATGTGATTGAGTCATTGGCCTTTCCCTAAAATATTTTCTATGCAAAACCTGGCTAAACATAGGACTAATTAAATTATCTTTAATTAGCTTTTCAAATAGACAAGATGTTATAAAACAAGGAAAACATTAAAATGTATAAACCAAAGGGAAACAGAAACATGTACTCAAATCTTATCTGGCCAAACCACTCTTTTCTATTTCACATCTCAGATTTTAAAATCAATTATACCTATGGGATAATTTTGATTATCTAATTGAAGTAATGCTGTGTTTCAAGCCTTATTCAACAAGCAACAATTTTTAAATTCCAAAGCCTGTGAAATGGAAGGTAACTAGTTACAACACCAGAACTATGCGCTACAGTATGAGTACCAGGGGCTGACCAACACTGGACTAGTGAGAAACCAAATAAAACACAACTGCAGTGAAGTTAGAGGACAGACGAGATATAAATAAATACGTGTTACTACTGGACCTTGATACTACTTCTGCCTTGGAACTTGGAAGAGCATCTGTACTTGGTGTTGGGCTTAACAGCAGCAATGGAAAACTGGACAAGTTAGAGAAGAGGGGTCACAAAAGCACTAATTCCCTCGTCCTCCCAGCCAGTTACCATTCCTCCCATCTCTCGGGAAGCATAAGCTGGTAACTCAGACATACGTCACTTAAAAAAAAAAAAAAAACAACTGTGTGACTTAACCTGTGGAAAAACACAAAACACCACATCTGAGCTTATGCAGGCCAGGATGCTTCTAACTGTCATGAAGCCATTTTAGAGAACATCTCTGGTTTAGGCTGTCTCAGTATCACCCACAAAGCTGAAACTTCTACATTTTAGAATAACGGAATAACATGGGAACCATTTTATATTACAACCAGGTTTTGGCTTACAGGCAGAGATTTGCTTTCACTTTGAAAAATAGAAGATGCAGTTAAATATTCTTTCATGAATTCCTGGAGCACAGGAAGTTCCATCCAAACACGAGGAAGAACTTTACTGTGAGGGTGGCAGAGCCCTGGCACAGGCTGCCCAGAGAGGCTGTGGAGTCTCCTTCTCTGGAGATGTTCAAAACCTGCCTGGACGTGTTCCTGTGCAACCTGCTCTAGGGGCACCTGCTTTAGCAGGGGGGTTGGACTAGGTGGTGTCCAGAGCTCCCTTCCAACCCCTGCCATTCTGTGATTTTGTGAATTTGAATCCATACAGACTGCTGAGATCAGGCACAGACAATACCCTGATTTCTGCAACAGCACAGGAAATGGAGATAGGTAAAACCAGCTTAAGATCACAAGTCTTAGAAGCCGGTTGTCAGCTGACAACCTACAATCTGAAACAAATTCATAACAGATAATTAGGAAGAATATATGCTGCTTCCTCATAATTGTATTCATGACCATATACAAATTATAATAAAGCCACTCCAATCTGTATTTATTCATTTAAAATGCAGTGAATCGTGCAGAAAATACAAGCTAAGAAACTTAAATTAAGTCCAAGGCAACTTAGGACTTAACTTCCAAGGCATTTGCTGGGATAAACAAGTAAGAGAAGATAATACTCAAACACTTAAGGTCCCTGTGGTAAGTTAACAGCTACAGACCAAGTTACCAAATCTATCCTTAGCAAAAGCTTTACACAAAAACCCCAAACTATAAGAGGTCTTCAATAAGCTCTTTTGTCATTTTAATGATTTTTTAAAATAAAAACCTTGCATCTACTGTATGTTTTAATGTATCTGCTTATTCAAATGAATTAATCCTCGATTTTCCTTACAAGTGGGGAACACATCTTCACGTGCCCTGAAAAAAAAAAACCCAACCCAAAACAGTAGAACTTGCTAAAAGATATTGAATGCCTCACGTCTGTAATGTCAATTTCTTAAACAAAAACCACCAAAAGCTCACCAAAAACTAATGACCATGAACTGCATGTTTTCACTTCAAATTACAAAAAGTTATTTATGCCTTATCCTTGAGTGAAAAATAAGAGCATGCCACAACAGAAGTCTAATCAAGATTCTGCTTTTAAGAGTTAACTGGTTTGCTACATGCCTCAGGTCTTAATCCCTAAGTAAGTATGCACAGGTAGCTTGGAAGACTGTCTAATTAATGTGATGTCTTGAGAAATGTGCAGTGAACCCCGTACTATTCAAGGAAACTCAGGTCATGCAAACTGAAACAAACAAAAAATGCATTAGAACAAACTCGACTTACTTGATTACACAGAAAAGCACTTCAGAAGTAGGCATAAAGGTACAGTCAGATACACCACAAAGCAGGGCATGAAAGCAAGGAACTAACAGGACAATGCCATTTACAATAAAACTTGTCAATAGTAAGTGTTAAGAAAAATTCTTACAATGTTCATCTTTCAACTGAAACTTCAGAAGCGACTGATCTTTATTATAGGTACTTATGCAGCCATATAGAAGTCCTGTTATGTAACTTAAAATTTATCTTAATAATTAAGTATCAACCGCTTAAATCTTCTTTGAAGGCACTTCACCTGCCACTCAAAGAGAACAAAACATTTAAAAATCCCCACCAATAAGAAACTGAAGTTACACAGCTCTACTGTACACTGTTTTAAACCCAACAAAAAGTAAAGAATAGGAACACCTGCAAGATCAATTTGTCTTCAACAGAACACTGTAAAGTGTCAGAAGAACAGTGGCAAAAGCCTCACCAGGGGTAAAGAATAGCTATGAGACATCAACATAAAGGAGTATCAATGTCCATGACACCTA
The DNA here is from genome assembly GCA_013398225.1 of Steatornis caripensis. Classification (NCBI taxonomy): domain Eukaryota; kingdom Metazoa; phylum Chordata; class Aves; order Caprimulgiformes; family Steatornithidae; genus Steatornis; species Steatornis caripensis. Next base: position 378,047 of record VZSC01019415.1, read on the forward strand.
TTTAGCGCTCTATGAGTTTCCAAAAAGAAAACAGTGATGAAAGACACATCAAGCTAAACCTAAGATATTTTCATGTTTCAAACAAGGAAAGCAAATTCATAAAATATTTGGCAAAAAGTAGATTTTAAAGCTAGGTTAAAAATACTTCACCTTATTAAAAAAGGAAGGATTATCATATTTAAAATCCAAGCACCATATCAGCAGAGGTACTGAGAAAGGCCAAGTAGATTTTAGCCAACTAAATGACTTATGGTGAGCAAAATAGTAAGGTCTTCTACACTCAAAGATATAAAACAGAGCTGCTATTAGTCAATGAAGACCACTCACATATTTCAAACGTAAACATAAGCATACAACTTATGTCAGTATAGAAACTTACTATATCGAGAAGATTTGTTGCATAGAAGAGGCAAAATATTTTCCAGAAGTGCCTTCCAAAAAACTAATTTAAATCAATTTGCTTCACAGCAAAGACTTTGTTAATCTTTCCCATGATCAAAGCAACATTCCTCAGACTTCTTTCTACATTAAACATCTCTACACAAGATCAGAGAAGAAGGGGAGGTGAGAGAGAACACCACCACCACAACAGTGGCTTGCAATAGTTTCCTTGGTAAGTGTGCAATCAGTTCAATCAGCTCCCTAAAATAGAAGTATTTCATAACACATCATAATGCCCTCTAACTCTGAACTAAACGGACTAATGCAAAACTGTCTCCCAAATTCAGTCCTGATGTCTCTGCTGTTGCGCACAATTGTCTCAACCAGCAGAAAAACGAGCATATTAAGTTAACGGCCTATTTAATAAGATTAGTGACTGAGAATCATGAATTTCATTTATAGAATCCACAATATGAAGATAACTGTCATAATTAAAACAACACATAGAGAACACTTCACAGCCAAAACTGAGAATTAATTTTAAATATGCTGTGTCATAAAAAAAATCTCTATTACTTAGCAAATTACTACCCTCTATAATAAAAACCTATGTAAAGTTTTACTCAAGTTAAGTAAAATTGAACTTTCACAGTTGGGACCCCAATTACAGGTTAATGAAGACAAGGATGAATGTCCAGAGCTTCATTAGAAATCTGTCTAGAACTAAGACAAAAGTGTTCAAACAATAAAAAATAAAATTAGTTCACCATTACAAAACTACAAAAGAACTACCACCACACGGTTTCCTCATTACTAATTAGGACAACATTAGAGCAACATGTCAACTCCCAGGCAATTATTCCACCAGAGGCTGTAAACACAGCAAAAGTAGACACCAACGTTACTCAAAGACATCATAAAAAAAACAAATCGGAAAGCAACTTTAAGACCAAAGACATACCCACATCCTTTAGAGAAGCCAGAAAGTGCAGGGCATATAAAATAATATAAGCTTCCTTACTGTTTTCCAGTGGCACTTTAAGCACTGGAGAAGGGGCAGCGGGAGAGAGCACAATATGATGAGACACATTTTTTCTTCTCTTGCATTACTTCAACGAGTAATAAGTCCAAGTCTTTTAGACAAATAATAGCCAGAAATGTAATCAAAGATTGGACTCAAACAAAGATCAAATGTTTTCAAATCTCACTGTTCTCCTTCAGAAAATAGTATGGACTGAAGTTTGTAACCTTTAATCAGTACTGTCCATGGGACTTTTTGATAAAGCCACACCTCTAAAACCCAGCAACTCCATACAATTAATTTAGAACCCCTAAAATAATTAAATTCTGAAAATAAGTGTAAGCTTCACTTAAATGTTTAATCTTTTCTCATGTATAATGAGGGTAAGCTACCACTGAAAGGCATAAGGCAACAGCATATAACATACACCTTTTATAACAGAGTTTGGACTCAGCACTTCTGCCTCTGAGCAGACGCTCTTAGTTCAGGGGCACAGTTTTGTGCACAAACAGCACAAATTTAGGTATCCGCAGGATTAACTACTCATTTACACATCTGCCAACCATCAGCATACTTAGCGGTATAAAACCACAGTGCCGAATATAGAAATATGTTACTTTCGTTATTAATGTTTATCAATGTAGCAAGCAAAAATTTAGTAAGACTGGAATATTTAGGTTTCAAAACCAAAAAACCTAACAAATCAGAATTCCTGAGCCCATCAGATTAAAAAAAAAAAGTTAGTCACAGAACTAGCAGAGTCTTTCCATTTAGTTTTGAAGCTAATGCAAGGAACAAACTCAAATATGAAGCATGAGAAGATCGTGGTTTAGTAATTTCACTTACACGAGCAATACAATAATCCTTGGGATTTTCCTTCTCCAGACCATATTTTTCCAGTGCTTCAATAACTGCGAAGTCTGCAGTATCTGTAGTTGACAGCAGGATTGTCTTGTACGGTATATTTGGTTTTAAACTGTCTGCATAAATTCTCAGTGTCCCACCTTGGAAATAAAATTTAATTAACCATGCTACCAGAGAACAAACAGACAGACAGGCAGCCACTTATTATATTTCTAACATAATATAAGAAGGAACCCCTCAGAAATCATTTAGTCAAACCACTAATACAAGAAAAGTTATGTAACATCCCTGAAATAAATTTGTCTCTGTCACTGGTAAAAATCTTCAGTGATGCTTTCCTAATTTCTCTCAGCAAGTCTTTTTCCCCAGTGCTTCATCACCATTCTTTATATCATCTGAAGTTAAATGAAACAAAGACAATGACTGGATGAAGAACTGACCTCTCCCATCTTAAGAGCAAGTTTGCGCTGATCTTCAAGAATCTCCCCTCTCTTTAAAAAGCCCATTTAAGATTTCCCTAACAGGTGATGTTTTCTACACCTCTAACTCCTCCTTCACTCCTCTTCCACGAACAGAATACACCATTCAAGGTTTTATCAGTACTAACATCACTTCAATTGTTCATTTGACACTGACATTTTTATATAACCACTGTGATCTTTACCTCTACCTCTACCCTCAAGACTGTGAAATACTTGATCACTGTTACTCACAAGATCTACCAGACCCCTTTGTGCAGACCTGAACAATCACTCCTTGCCATCTTGCATTTGTGCTACTGATTGCATTTTTACATTCAGGTCATTCAGCTTGTTGTAGTAAAATGAATGACATGTATTTCAGAAGACTTCCTCACCTGTCAGCTTAGTAAGTCTAATTCTTAATTCTGTTCTTCCTTCTTTCCCAGTTTAGCACTGTTGGCAAGATCAGTAAGCATACTCTCTCCCATCAATTCACCCATCATTGAAAGCTTTGACTCACACTCATCACAGAACACACTTCTGTGGAATCTTACTTCTACAAAGCCTTCATTCAGTTACACCACAGATAAATTAGCCATGAAGTACAAAAAACGTTGGAGAAAGCAGAAGTTAAGTCAAATTTACAGGAGTTGCTGGCCTTAAAAATACTCTCTCATTAAACAGTTTACTCTTTACAACTTAACCAGAAGAAATCTAAGTACCTGAGTCTGGTCTGCCATCAGAACTGCGAAATTCCTGCATTCTCTTCTCTAGTTTTTGCTGTCGCCGCCGTTTCATAACCACCTCAGGATTGGATATTGTGCGAGTAAAGCTGGTCTCAGGCATATCTTTGTAAACCTCAGCTGCAAGGCGAGAATTCTCACTGCCAATTTAGTTTCAATAAGAAGAAAAACTTGTCATTAATAGCTTAAAATACACACATCCCCCATCACTTCATAAAGGATGAAAGACAAGTAGAATCTATACACATAGGAGATCAATTATGTTATTGTAAGACTGTTTCTATATGAACTTTACTTCTGCTAGGATTAACACTTCATGTAACCCATGCTCACTTGAAACAGACAACAACCAATTTAAGTATTGACGGTTGCTAGTTTTCAAAGGAAAAAAAAAGAGGCCTTCCACCTCTTGGCAGTGGGGTGGGGAAGGCATAAAAGAAACTTCATACTATATCCCTAACTTTATTCTGCTTTACAGTATTACAAATCATACGCAAGCAGAGTTAGCAGGTGCTTGCAGCTCATGCTTTTCCTTTTCCTAATGCACTTAAATACAACTCTATTTTAATTTTAAAAAGTTAAGATCAAGCTAAGTAATGGCACAGAATACTGGAAAGATCATGCTGACATCTGAAAAACAGTGCAAACATATCCATGCAAAGCAGTACTACACATAAGAAAACCAAAAATTAACTAAAAAAAAAAAAAAATCAAGCTGAGCAGCTAAATCCTCTATTGTAAGTCAACCAGCCAACTAGTTTCTTTCCTCTCTGAGAATCTGTTATCAATAAGTTTTCATAATTCATTTTCTTTCTGGGTATGTTAAAAATCCACCATTAACAGTTTTTTTTCCTCCTGTACTACATAGGAAACCTACAGAATCTGGTAGAAAGACAAAGTTTAACATAATGCAGACCTTTCTCAACTTTCTCATTCTACATACAGTTACTCATGCCTGACTCTTGTGCTCCAGTTTTCTGTACAAGGATTAATGTATGTCCTGCCCTATCCCAACGAATCATGCACAACAGATTTGGGAGCCAGCACTGAAGAACCTAGAAGATTGGCTACCAAAATACATCTCAGAGAAAGACAAACTGATAGTCAGGTGGCAAGTCACATGCAAACACCTACACGTACTAATTTTTCTAGCAAAAGACAGATCAAACATAGGGAGAGGAATAAACCCACTCTAGAGTAAATGCTTGAAAATAAAGTTAGTGGGGAAAGTCAGTGTCACCAAGCATGTGTCAATGTCTGTACAAGGACAAAGAGGTAGAAATAAGCTTTCCATATTTAAAAACAAACCTTGCGACAAAATGTACATACGAACCACAGAAATTACCATTACGTATTTTGGTTTATGATGATATTGCACTCATGTCAACTACTTACTTTTGAAAGAAACAACAACTTATTTGGTACCAAGGGGGAATCCTCTAAAGTAAGATGTAGGTTATATGAACTGATTAAAGTTTAAAACACTTACATATCATCCCCATGAAGAAGTCTATCATCTCTATCTGACGCTTGCCGCAATGCCTCTTTTTCACGCCTCTTTTTTTCTTTTTTTTCTTTTTTTGAGAGAGTTCGTTTGAAATTCTGAATTACTCCCTCTTTTTCTTGTTTTTCAGGGCCATTACTCTGAGCCTTCTGAAATAAAGGAGTTTAAAACAACTTCCGTCATTTTTAGTCCAATTAAAAGTTAGTACTGGTTTTAACTTTCCAGAGAAATCTGGTTAAGACATAGTATCACTAACACAAAAAACAATACTCCAGGCAACAATACTGCATTAAATAGGGATGGGACTAATACTCTCCAGAATAACATAGAAGACAAAAAAATAATTTCATATTACAAAGCAGGTATGAACTGATTAATCAGCTTGTACTCAAGAAAGTGAAGAAACAGCAGAATTTTACTTGAATGATGCCCACTATCTACTTGGCCTCAAAGATTAACTGAAGACTTCAAAACAAACTTCTGCCTCCCAGTAAAAATATTTCACAAAACAACACTGTACTTAATCTGTTTTCAAGACAACTGTGTTGGAGCATCAGATAAAAATAAACTGCAGAAGGAAAAACATTATAGAGGACATTTCCTCTATGGTCTATTTTTCCGAGTTGTCCTTCCACTGTTCTCTTCTCCAATTCCTGCTTCTTGCATACACAAGATCCCTGTAGTTCTAGGCTTATTTGCCTTCTGTAGAGAAAGTAGAAGATGAGAGAAAGAAGATGGCAGGGGTTTTCACTTCTGTCAGGAAGTGAAGAACACAAAGAAGGAAAACTGAATATTACTCAATTCAATGAATAGGAATAGCGAGTCTGGTAGATATAGTGCAAGACATCATTAATTTTCTCTCCCCATCTCTAACCTTGATGTATCCTGTAGCGAAAAGCATAGTGTAAGAATAGCTCACGTACCTAAATCTAAAGCACGTTTAAAATTAACAAGCTCTAATTAGAAGAGCAAAAGAAATCTAGTGCTCAGCTCAAGATGAAAAACTTGTCTGAAGATAGCCCACACTGAACAGCATGTTTTCTATAGCTATACTCATCCAAGTTAGATATTATATATGTAATTATATGACTCCAGGAGCAAAAGTGCGATTTAATTGATGTTTAAATAGCTAATATAAAACAAATGCTTTTCTACGGCTGATGTTTGCATGTCCCTCATTTTGCATTTGGAAGGGAAAAAAAAACTCATCGAAAGCAAACAGGCTCCCATCAGTTTTGTTAAGAAACAGAATGTTACTTAGGGAGGTAATAATTTTTAGCTATTTAACTCCCTCTGGCATACCTTTTTAAAAGCTCTACAAGAGGTAGGATTACCTCTGAGATGTTTGGCATCATATACTATTAGACAAAATTTTTAATTCATCATATTAGAACAAAGCAAGTTCTAAGTTTTCCGGGCATTACATGGTGCAGTACTAGACAGCTACATGGATTAAAGCATCACAACTCATCTGAAAGATCACAAAAATGCTGTGTTGTGAAGATGCCTTCTAAGTATTTAAAAAGACTTGCTCCAGATATCAAAGGTCATCATCAACAGCTGTTTTCAGGAATGAGGAAAAATAGAAATTATGTTTTGCATATAACAAGTCAAACACATTTCAAAACTGCTGTTACGACTACTGCACTCCCCCTTAAAGACTCACCTTTGGAGGAAGGGTATCATTTTCATTCTTAAGAACAAATCTTCCCTCTCGATCATCTTTGTTCCAGTTTAATTGCACAACAAGAGGCTTCTCATCTACATCTAATCTTCTTTCTTCTTCAAAAAAATGAGAATCAGTAACAGTTACTTGGCACCTCAAGAGCAAAGATATCTAGAAACAAGTTATGCTCTTAAAAAAGCAAAAGGTTTCCTGAACAGTACACATCAGTTTATGTTTCCCGATTAACTACAGGAACAGAAAGGCTGGGGAGGTAGATATGTACATCCCTTTTCCAGCAACCAGCCTAAGCATATTCCCTCTATCTACATAAGCTAAAGGTGCACATAAACTCATCTTGCACACCTCCTTTGCCGGAATTAAGTCTGGGAAAACAAGATAATCACTCAGGAGGAGAAGTTACATCTACAGTTATAATGTTTCAAACTTTGTAACTTCATGAGACTTCCAAATATTCATTTTCCTTATTTTAACTTTAACCAGTCTGATTGTGGCCCAAGAACTACTATTCTGGAAAGACTGCACAAAAATAAACCAGATTATGAAATAAATAAATTAAAAATCCCATTATGTACATATACTAAATAAAATTTCATTTAGTCTGTTATATTTAAGTATATGAAAAAAATCTGAGAGAATGGGGGTTGGACTAGATGATCTCTAGAGGTCCCTTCCAACCCCTACCATTCTATGATTCTATGATTCTAATGGTTAAAAAATTAAACAACTTTTGCCATTTGAACAGTAAAAGTAGGGGACAGTACATATGCATAGCAAGGCAATGATGTCTTTGCAGTTACATTTTATTTAATGAGAAACGCTCCTATTGAATGAGGCGACTCATGAGCCATGTTTTAAACATCAGGAACTTGCTCTGCAAAGGAAACCATTTCATTTTGACTACAGCTACAATGCTAAGAAATTTTTAAAGAAGCCTAAAGTAGAAAAAACACCTATTATTCATTGCTTAAATCAGAGACGACACATGCACTTTTCCCTAATCTCATGTAATTCACATCAAGACATCATTCATAGTCCATGAAAAGTGACACATATCCCAATAAATTTCCATTCTCTATCTCATATTAAATTTTCAGTCTTTCAAAAGCAGAATTTAAGGTAGTTAAACCACTTTAAGAAAGTTAAACTGCTTCGAAAGCAAAAAAAAGAAAAAGCACAACAAAAAGCTAGTTTCATAGAATCATAGAATGGTAGGGTTGGAAGGGACCTCTAGAGATCATCTAGTCCAACCCCCCTGCTAAAGCAGGTTTGCCTAGAGCAGGTTGCACAGGAATGCATCCAGGCGGGTTTTGAATATCTCCAGAGAAGGAGACTCCACAACCTC
>VZSC01019415.1:387187-425259 GCA_013398225.1 Steatornis caripensis
GCCTTCTCTGTGTCCAGCGTCACCAGGTCACCCGCCTCGTTCAGCAGCGGGCCCACATTTTCCCTAGTCTTCCTTTTGCTCCCAATGTACCTATAGAAGCCTTTCCTGTTGTCCTTAACCTCCCTTGCCAGGTTTAATTCCAGGCGGGCCTTAGCCTTCCGTGTTGCATCCCTGCATGTTCTGACAACAGTCCTATATTCCTCCCAAGTAGCTAGTCCTTTTTTCCACATCCTGTAAACTTCCTTCTTCCCTTTGAGCTTTTTTGAGTTTCTTTTATTCCTGTCTCCTCTACCACCACCACACACACCACTACCTTCCAACCTGAAGCTTTCCACTGGGGTGGGAAGACACAAACGCTAGCAGCATCAAAAAGCTATTTAGATATCCAAGTTCTTCACAGGTAAAATGAAAGGGTCTGTTGAAGAAACACAGTGGCTTCAAACAATACTATGTTGAACTTCCCCCAACTTAGCAGTAAAGGAACATGCATTATAAGGTTATCTATCAAAGGCCCACATCAAAGAACTGATATGCATCCTTACATTTTGAAATACCACTCCCTCACACAATAATTAATAGCAATGTACTTTGGAACAAAAAATCCAAGTCTTATGTGGTTCAGAAGCTGGTGGCAAACCTAAAGATATTTTGCCTGGGGGTGGATAGGAAGGTGGTGTGGATGCAGGAAACACTTCATGAATAAATACTAACCTCCACTGACATGCACCTCATAAAGAGAGTATTTAGGGGACGACAACATTCGCATGTCTGGTCGAAACTTCTCTGCGAGAGTTTCTATCACATCTTGAGTTGTGGCAGTACTAGAGACACGGATACACTTTGTTGCGAAATTTCCAGCTGCTTTGTCTTGAAAGTAGAATCTCATTACTCCATGAAACTCGAGATCCTGTAAAAAAATTAAAATACAAATCTGACTGCTGGCTAAAGCATATAGATTCAGAGGTTATAAGTTCAGAGCTCTTTTATTATTTATTATTACAAATACATTATGAAAATAAAAGACATTCAAATATCGCACTGATTTTCAAAATTTTGAGGACATTAGAATTTACTACCTAGGACACCATAAACTTGAAAAAACAAGGATATCCTGCAAAAATAAATTAAGTACTCTATATTACTGGAAATATTTAAAACCTGAATCTTGAAGTATCGACATTTACAGCTACTGTCAGGTTTACCTGGAGGAGAATTAATAAAAACCTTTTTTTTTTTTTAAAACCAAGAAACGCGTCTTGAGACTGGTGTTGACATATTTTGCTACCCAGAGCAGATCCCTGTATTCCACGTCTATGAGAGTGCAAGCTAAATACGCTCGAGGAACAGCAACGTGTCTCAAGGTGAACAACTTTCTGTCACAGCAGTTCTAAGCATCATCTTTTCTCTCCTCTTTCCCTTCATGCATTCCTCTCTCTTATGATGGCATCTGTCTGTTCCAGAAACAGTCAGTTCAGGAAGGTAAATAATTTGACTTTTTTATTTTATATTTTCAGAAAGGTTAGTCTTTGTTACAGCTCACTTAACACTCTGGGAGGGAAGAAAAGCTCCAGTACCAACACAAGGTGAAAGGGAGGGAAGAAAGCGACTGCCATTGTTAACCAGGCAGCTACAGTGGTTAACACTCGATCTGTTCAAACTATTTTAAATGCACATCCTCAAGTATTTTCTGTAGCCATCAGAGTCCTGTCCTCCACTCCAGCCTACCAAACTGCAGCGGGATACTGCCTGCTCATGGAACTCCATTACTGGTCTGAACATCTACTAAAAATCCAAATTTTAGTTCCCCAGTTGTCTCCACCTGGCTGACTCTTGCTCCTTGCATAAAACCCAGCACTCAACGGGCCCTGCACTCAGGGGAATCATGAAGATTCAAGTGCCTTATTGACATTGCCACGTTTCCTCCACAGCTCCTATCTTCGCTTTCCTGAGGCTTTGAAATAGATCCATCCTTTGGTGTCCGGTGCAGTGGTAGATTTCATGCTAGCACAGCCCTTTCCAGTACTACTTCTGATCACATGAAACACATCACAATGTTTCTTTGGAACAGCAAAGAACCTGAGCTATTTATTGAAGCTACTCCACTATTCAGAAGACCTTTGGGGGGGGGAGGGGGGGGCGGGGTGGGAAAGGAAGAAAAAGTGCTGTAACCTACACTAAGACAAACATCTCAGCCACCTAGATATACACAGAAGCAAGCACCGCTCTTCCGAGGGTGCTCCCAAGCCTGCGCCAATACAGCAGTCAAATGCAAATGCACCATGGCCCTAGACAATGGCAAATTTTGTTTTATTCTCTGTCGTTATCCTCACAATTTATAGAATTAATCTTTCTGCACCTAAATTGGTGTTTCCACAGAACTACCTATTGAAATCCTGAACTACTACCCTTCCTGCAAGGAGCTGCAGGTTCCACGTGCCTTGCTTCAGCTCAACTGCCTCCTCCTCATCCACTCTGGACTTACCTGCAGTTATTAAAAGGTAGGTCTCAATTATTCTACCCTGAATATTTTTGTAACAGCTACTACTCACCTCTGAAAAGATCCTACACACTTAATTTCTTGTTTCTAATAATCTATCTCTATTTATTAACTAATTATCCATACCAGGACTTACCCCTCTCATGGAGAAGGCTACCAAATGACTTCTGGAAATCCTACCTACCATAGCAAATTGGAACATCCTTACACAGATTCTTGATAACTCCTTTAGCGAGCTCCAAAAGGTTTAAGGCATAACTTCTTTTCAAACAGCTCTGTTGACCTTTACACAATCTATTATCATTACCACATGTTCATGAACTCTGTATGCTACTGTAGTTTCTAATCAGCACAGACAACATCCTGAGTAATGTCCTTTTAATACTGGCCTCACACTGCATTTATATCCAACTACCTAAAGGTGTCTTGCTAAAGCAGCCATTACATCAAATTACTTCATCCCTCACTTTCCATAAAGTTATTGGACGAACATTGTCTGGTTCCAGCAACTTGCTTTCATGTTGTCCATTTGTCCTCTGAATTCTTAACAAATGCTGATTTGACAGAGAGTTGCCCTGATCAGTTATCTATAAAAGGGTCTTGGCAGGGCAACCTTTCCAAGATTTTCAACCATGAACACAGATGCAAAGCAAAGGTGTTCTGCTATTGCCTTACGTTCTGAAAGTTTCTTTAAAAAGTTATCGTCTTGTGGCCCTACAGACTGTGGTAGGTTTGCTGCTACTAATATGCTGAAACACAGTCATTATTAAAGACTTTTCAAAATTTTTTTCCTCAAATTCTTTTGTTCCATCTTATGCTTTTATAGTCTACTTGCCAGATTCTATATTCTTACAATTTTCCTATTTGGATGCTACTTCACCTTTCTCATAACTATCTTTGCCTGATGTTCAGCCATGCCAGCTTCCTTCTACACTTCCCTCGATAGCTGGCATGCTTTTGGTCTCTACTTCCAGCACGGCATCTTTAATTCTCGGCAGGTGGTTAAGTACTTTGCTACTACTTGCCTCTAACAAGCTTGCCTAGTGTAGCTAAGTTGTATTTCCAATCAAGTCGGAAAATTCTGTGGTTCCTGCAAGAAAATTGAATCTAAGCGTGCTATGATATCTAGTGTAGAAAGCTTTCTCGCATCCCACGCACTCTTTCAGACCCATTTAAATGGTTGCCTCTTCTGTAAATGCTCCTTAATCATGATGCTTCACAAAACAGCCACAACTATTCTTGTAACCAACTTCAGGTTTTTTGGTACATGTTTGGTAGTTGCAAAAGACGACACATGAGCTTTCTGCAGAAGCATCATCATATCCCATTTATAACATTTATTTCCCTTTACACAAGGTTTTCCCCAGCACCATCTCAAGGTACTGCTGAAGCAAGAATTAAGAGATAATGAGCACACTGCAAATCTCTTTTTTCAGGAGTTAAGTATTGTGTGAGATCCTATACACAGATAAGGTTCCAGCTGATTTTTTTTTTTAATAAGAGGAGATTCTTTTACTGAGAACACATTCCACTGTCCATTACCCATGCTTTCAATCCTATAGATTTTTTTAATTCTCTACAACAACACGGCAGTACTGGCAGAGATTCAAGAGCAAAGGAGTGCAACATAGATCCATTCAGACAAGATCTAGAAAACAGTTCAAGAAGCTCTTCAAACTACCAGGGGTTTATTATTATTTAAAGTTTCATTGCTAAAACTTATTTCTACTTCCAGACACTACAACAAAACTGCATTGTGAACACTCAAGATAGGAGATTAGTATAAAGCAAATTTTGTTTTCCTTTCAGAAAAGAAATTAATGTCTTCATCTGAAGAACTGTCACTTGAGTTTTGTTTCATTGCCTTCACAATCTGGATGTGAAAAATAACTGAATGCATCGACCACTGGCTGCCCATTTCCTCTTATCCTCTTCTGTGGCGGCTTCTCATGCTGTGCACCCACAGTCCATGGCCCTCTCACCTCAATTTTCCAAAGCTTGCTATTAACAAAGATAATAAAAAAAGATAGACTGCACTACTGTGTCACAATACTCTACGGCTTCCCAATGTAATGATTCTTTTACAGTAAGTTCCAAATTGTTCCTCTGGGCATTGCTAGAGTATTACAGTAGTTAAATAAAAGTGTTCAGTGATACGTTCAGTCATTTGTTTCACATTTTAAAAAATTAGGAAAGTAGGAGATGACAAAAAAACCCCAAACCAAACCTCCTCCTAGTCTTCATCTTTATCGTATGTGTGTGTGTGAGAGAGAGTGTGTGTGTATATATATGTGTGTGTGTATCTCCAGTTCAAGACACAACATTTAACTTTCTGGCCATATGTTTAGCAGATCAATAACAAATCACACAGAGAGACTGATGCCACCACGCACATGAAGACAACAAGGTCGGCATCACACTTAAATTTCCACTCCCCACTCTGGCTCTGCATTAAAGCATTTATTTTTGAGAGGTACATTTCATCCTCAAACCCGCTGACTTCTGAATTTCTTTGTCAAGCCTGCCAGGGAGGTTCACTGCAGTTTATAACACGGACTTGTGTCACAAGAAGAGGCTAAAGAATAAAAATCAGCTGCTCTAAATCAAATAGATATATAAATATCTGTTACTGCCTAACAGACATTTCTAAGTGGAGAAATCTCCCCAAAACATTTACAAGTCTCTTAAAACCACCTTTCTCTAAAGAGAAGAACTATCATTTGTAAATTACCAAAAAGAAGTAAAAATGCTTTTTTGATTTCAAAAGTGACTAATTACATCAGTGTAAGAAAACTCTTTAAAGTTCCTCTCAGGAGTTTATACACATCATAATCAATTTTAGCTTTCTCATCTAATCACATTTTAGGTATTTTTATGTATCTGTGGCACAAGCCCATGACTCCTTAGGAAGGAATGTGAGGATACAGAACAACCTTCAGCTACACAAGCACAGCCGATTTTCACAAAATTTTAATTCTGATCTAGACTGCAAAATACATTTCTGAAAGCATCTAGCAAAAGTCATCTCTTTTTAAGCCTTTCAAATAATAAAGAACATTTTCTTTCAACACAAAGCCTAATTATGCTTTTTTTTTCCACTATCAGAAGAACTTACAATAGTTTCCAAAAGTATATCCTACTGAAAAGGAGGTTCCAACTTCTGTAATAAAAAATTGTCAGTTAAATATTGTTTCTTGGTTTTGGAAACAAAAGTAAGATGTGTCACCTCTTTATTAGCTGCAAAAAAGAAATTATAAGAGTGCTTTAACTACTTAGTTATGACTTTTTGCATAAAGTCAATGACAGGCAGTAACTGCTTCGAAAACAACAGGTTTAATGTTCCAAAACTGTGCGTTTAGAAAAAGAAAATAAAAACATATTAAAGTATCATAATGGCACAAATGAAACAACTTTCACAACAGCAAAACACTTAAAAATTCTGTCACATCTTGTGAAAAGCTTTGATGAAACATTCTTAGAAAACATCTGCATTCTCAGTGCTATCGCCCTCCTCTGACATCCTCCTCGATGACCTCAGACCATCATCAACTGAAAAAGAACACTACAAAAGCAGGAAGTAAACAAACTTAAATACGTAACAGAATCTCACAGACCACTTAATTCACATTTAAAACTGATATAAGTTTTCAAATCAGTCATCACCAACATTTTCCAAGAAGCTTCAGGAAAGTGATTCCTGCTTCTCAAAATGGTTGGTTTGATTTTTAAATCTAGCTCCCAGTTACTTACTACCAAGTAGGCATTTCTGCTTTAAAGCAGTAATCAGTAATAATCAAGATAATCACTCATTCAAAGTTACGTTATACGGAAGCACAAATAAGTAACAGAGGCAGAGAAGGGCGTCTCAAGCTTCAGTCTCCTATTACAGAGGATGGTTACCTATACACACAAAAAGTGTTAACAGTTATAGAAGACCAAGGTATTTAACACTTCAGTTATTTGAAAATGCCCACAGAAAAACACCTCTTTTTTCTTCAAACCGTCCCATTCTCTTTACGTAAGGAGAACACAGTCAAGAAGGAATATGAAAAACAAGTAGAAAGAGATAAAAAGAAAGTGCTGTAAGTGGGATATGGAAAAAGTCTGCAACATGACACAAAGTAGCAGGGAAACCTGGACTTCCTGAAGAATCAGAGAGGCTTCTACAAACAAAGCAGTCATCCATAGCCATGCTCACATATGAAAAAGGAAACCCCTCCTTTATAAAGCGTCAGAGGAGGTNATCTCAAGCTTCAGTCTCCGATTACAGAGGATGGTTACCTACACACACAAAAAGTGTTAACAGTTATAGAAGACCAAGGTATTTAACACTTCAGTTATTTGAAAATGCCCACAGAAAAACACCTCTTTTTTCTTCAAACCGTCCCATTCTCTTTACGTAAGGAGAACACAGTCAAGAAGGAATATGAAAAACAAGTAGAAAGAGATAAAAAGAAAGTGCTGTAAGTGGGATATGGAAAAAGTCTGCAACATGACACAAAGTAGCAGGGAAACCTGGACTTCCTGAAGAATCAGAGAGGCTTCTACAAACAAAGCAGTCATCCATAGCCATGCTCACATATGAAAAAGGAAACCCCTCCTTTATAAAGCGTCAGAGGAGGTAACGAGAGAGTATCATCCCACTATGCAGGACACAGCAATGAATGAGAAGATCAGGATCACTATTCCCACAAGCCAAGCAAAGAATACTCATAGGCTTTTAAACCACTATTTCACCAGTATCAATCACAAAGCAACACATACTTCAATACTTAAGCATATTACACACTATCCATTTTGTAAGCTATTCAATCTCTTGAGCAATAGAGAATATATGAATTTCCCTTCAGAAATCCTCATCCGTAACCCCTCCAAGAGCCTATCTTTGATCTCTTTTAGCTGCATTGATAAGACTGTTTGCCTTGCAAGCCATGTTCTGCATGACTGCATCTAGAAAATACAAAAAACCAGCATTAAGAATGTCACATCTTTCTTCCTGCCCCATTCAAATTCTACAGGAGAAAACCTACAGAAGACTAACTCCTAACTAAGCTGCGATTATTATTCAGGTACATGTACTTGTTGCTCAGGAGTTTTACTAATAGAATATAAATCACAATAAAATCAATCCACAGTGTGACAACTAGAATTAAAGCAAACACAAGTTGCTTTCAAACGAATTCAGGTCACAATACTGATATAATAGGTCAGCATAACAACAGTATTACCACTGCAGGATATTCTGAAACATTCACGTAACGTCTTCATACCTGACCTAATGTCAGTCTACAGAATAACATGGAATTGCTTCCTTTGTCTCTCCAAAAGCCATAAGCACGCAACAAATCCGTGCAATTCTAATGAATACATGAATACTAATAAAAGAATTCCTACAAGATTTAATAACGAAGCACATTAAATCACTTACAGAGTAAGCGCTGAAATTACACGAGGGTCAGGTTTCTAGCATACATCTCCAGCAGTGAACTCTCAACTTGAAACTACAGGATAGACACTATTTTCATACAGACTCTACAGCCAACTACTAAGAAGGTATTCCAAGTAGTCGTTTAAAAAATAAAAAAATTCTGTTAACTGTTACAAACTGTTTTCCACGTAGTAGACAAAAGCAATGTTCTTGCTAAGCCACAGTTTTTCAGACACCTTCAAAAAGTGCAGCTTTAAGATTAATGATAGCATACCCTAAATGGTTCCAAGAGAAGAGAGGAAGAACAACACAGATGAAAAAACAGCTCCTATAAAAGTAATTCTCATCAGCTTTATTTTCTCTTCCAAACTTTTGACACCTGGATCAACAAAGACTTTCCACTACAGAATGACTCATTCTGCCACAATAATTTAAGTACACCATAAATTTCACAGAAGGAGGACCAAGAGTACAGCTTTCTATCAGAGACGATTATCAATAACCCACAACACAAAGAGCATAATTAAATGAAATCCCCTCTTTATTTCCCTGAAGTAAAGTATGTCTTAGGAACCGGGCCATTACAATATGAAACAAAGCCTCAAGATCAAAAACCAAGAGGTACTACAAACATTTTTTATAATATAAATGTAATGCAATTAAGTCAATGCAGAATCCACTGCAGTTTATGACAAATGCTACACAAATAAAATCTTAAACTAAGGTCAAAATTCATGGCTATAACATATATCCTAAAATAAGATTTACTTTCATAAATGCAGCTTGAATGTCCACGTGAACCTTGAATCATCACTGATGTAAACATTCTACTGTATATCTTACATGCATTCTCCCTACTTCCTAGCTACCTATCTGTCCACATAGCAAGACTGATTAATAATAACTCTGGGGATGAAACAAACATTACAGTAATCTTGAATATTTTCCTGGTGGATTATACCTCTCAGTTCAAAAAATTAAACTTCAGAACAGACCCATCTACATGAGGCAGATGAACCAGAATTATTTCCTAACTACTTTAAAACAAACAAAAAAAAAGTTTATTTCAGATTTCTATTTTGCCAAAGCCACCAGACTCGGTATGCAGCCATCAAGCATGCTTCATGCTGAAAACACTTAAGTTTTCATAATCTTCCAGAAAAGCCATTGTTGTACAAGCAACACAAAGTGTCTTCAAGCAAGATTTATGACTCCAGAAGCAGCTGCCATCAAAAATAAGCAAAAATCTGCCAAGGGTGCTCCCCAAAAGCTTTATGGGCTTAATTTTCAAACCTACAGTAAATGATTGGGAAAAAACTTAACAGCATTTGCAACACACAGCAACTGTCTGCCACCTGCAGGATATTTTTTGTTAAGCTGCGGTGGACAGCATCATTTAACATTTCACAGTCAACCAGGGAAAATGTAGATTGTTCTTACAAAATAAACTCTACAACAGCTAACTGAAAAACAAAAATATTTTCAACAATGAGCACTACCAACAGTTCTGTAACTATTTAATCATTGATTAAACTAGACTGCTTAAATTCAAAATGCAACACAAAGCTACAGGAGATTAAATCCTATCCGCTGATGAAATCTAACCCCCCTTTATAAACAGTACTGATGCTGATGCAGCAGCCATTCAGTGACTCTCCCAATACTACAACACCGAGGATCTGGTGGTCACTGTCAACAGATACTTTGAAAACACGCCCCAAAAACGTAAAATTTATCTGGAAAATTATTTGAAGGAGGTGACATGACAGGAAAAAAAGGTAAAGTAATTGACACACATTTGGCCTATCAAAACACCCTGAAAATCTGTAACAACAAAACAGAGATAAATGCAGAGTACAACATAGTTGAAACCAGGTAAAAAGCCAGTCAAAATCAAAACAAAGCAGACTTTAAATTAGTCATGACACTTCTGCTCTTGCTGTTAAATATAACAAATAGTGATGGCCCTCAAGAACACATCACTTGCCTTTCTAGTATTTACTTGCATCTGTCACTGTTGCAGAACTAAGAACTGAATGCTCATACACAACTCCAGAAAACTTGAGAGAATAAAAATTAGAAGTACAGATAACCCACTATAGCTTCTTTCAGATGTCTTTAAAAAAATTTATTTAATCTGAATTCTTCATATTACTTACTGTATTAAAGCCTGTTCCTTTTAAATAGTGTGATTTGGAAGCAGAGGAACACATTATTACATCCACCTCAAACCAAAACACAACAGGAAAACTGTAAGGAGAAGAAAGAAAGTGCAGGCACTGCAAGACTGATTTTTCATTGGCATTGCTACTTGCCAACAACCTGCAGAGCTGCAACCCCTCTATTTAAGCATCTTCAGGCATCAATCAGGCCACAAAAAGACTGCCCTTACTCACTGTAAAAGCGTATGCACACAGTCACTTTAAAGCAACAGAAACTCTAGCTGCTGCAGAAAGCCCTTCCTCATACTGAAACACTTATTCCCATCTCCTCCCTTATGCCAGGCACCAGGACCCTGCAGCTGTACAGCAACATGAATCAGGTTAACTAACTACGAAGGTATTTTTTTCCCCACTCCACTCAACGTGGAGGAAGCTGTCAGAGCTAGCAGTCGGATGAAACTGTCCTTCTGCTGGCACCTTGTACTAACTTGAAGGAACCATGAAACAGCAGCCTCTGCCAAGCTAGACACTTTATTCCCACTTTTGCACTAGCATCAGCACATACCAGACCCTGCACAGAGACTTTTCAGCATTGTAAGCAAGCAGGTACTTCTTTTTTTGTGTTTCAGGCTATGCTGACTTGGCATGCCATGAAGTCTTTGCACAGGTCAGACAAGCACCACACCACAGATGGGAACAGGAATGTAGCAGCCAGCAGCTCATTTATCCAACCTAATCTGACGGCTCTCACTTTCACACCTGCTCAACAGCATGGCATCAGGAACACGTCTGGTTTACTTGACAGCACCCATGCAACACTTAATTCTATTTCTGTTTTCTCATGCAGTGTTTATACATTTCTGAAGGAACAGTTTAGAGTGTAACAGCACAGCAATAAGCCATTCCTACACACAGTGACAATCCCATTTTCAAAATGGAATTTAGAGGTAAGCAGGTTTTCAAAGGTCCATTTTGAATGTTGCATGTAAAAACGTATAAATGGACATTTTTTAAGATAGAAGTAGTTCTAGGTCATCTATACAGTGGCATCATGACCAAAAAATTCTCTTGAGGATGCTTACAGGGCGGAACTGTGTCCCAGAAGAGACTGACAGCTAAATGGAAATTGCGGTCTACTACAGGAACTGGCAAAGCTCTCAAATATTTTCAAGACTTCATTCCACAAACACAGGACATCTAGAAAAATAAACAGCCTTTTAAAAGTCACAAACTAAAGTTTATAATACTGTAGTTTTCAGGACATTTCCATAACAGTCATAGTCCAAGAGTTGTCAGATACTGGAGTTACACGATAATGTATTTGCAATTTAAAAAGATCAAATTGTTTCCTCTATAATAAAACTTCAGTAGACGAACTTATTAGGAATAATCTTAAATCCATTAAAAAAAAAGACAGTACAACCAGGTTTCAAATTAATCAGTGAACCTACTAAAAACTGAGAAGATAATTTTCACTCAAGAAGCAATAGATATCTCTAACAGAAATGTCGACCTACTGATGACAGAAAGCTGCATTATTGAAACAAGCATTTCCACCAGCAATCAAACTCACGAAGCCTAGCTTCTTGCGGCTGTCCTTCCCAAAGCTGGTCACAGTTTTATTACAGGTGGCACAAATCAAATTATTCCTAACATTTCCCTCCTATGTGGATTCTCTAGTACCAAGAAGTACACACACTCCAGCCTCTCCACAGCAGAAACTCAATCAGATATCTTGTCTCTATCTGACCACTTATTGCGGCAACTTCACATTCCTGACACGGGCTGAAGGTTCAATCTAACAATCAATAGATCAATTAAAAACCAAATTTGACAAGCTGTTACTCCTGTGGGATGCACTGGAATCTGCACCATACAGGGTTAAGACACCCAGCTACACTGACGGAACTAGAAAAACGCTGGTGCTATCTGATACTCTGCATGCAAGTGCTCTGGCAGCCAGGCTAATTAGTCAGGAGTTTAAAGTAGGAATGCTAACAAGCCTACTAGGAAACAAGCACCTTATTCTCCAGGAGTAGAGGAACTGCAGCAGGGATGCTACTTGAAAAAACCCTGAGGACTTTACAAAAAAAACCCCAAAATCTAAAACCAAACAACAAAAAAAGAAAACTCAAAAACCCACGCAACACCAAAATGCACTTAGACTCTGACCTTAACACAAAATCTATTCTTGCCTGGACCCAAATGTCCTGCTTTATCCTCTGAGATGGGGTGAACGCACTTTAAAAACATTTTAAAAGGAATAAGGTATTAAACTGATTTTCTGGGAGATCTTATGGATATGCAGAATTATACAGCCAAACAAAATGTGAGAGGATGCTATCTGGCAAAATGCAAAATAGGCAGGCCTACAAAGGATTATTATGCACCTAAATTTGGAAAAAAGGGGTCCCAAACGCAAAAAACCTCTCTCAATCTGTGTTCTCTTGTTTATGGCACTGTTAAGAGCTCACTGCCAAATTGACATTGCTAAAGGTTTTACAGCAGGTCAAGATCTTGCCAAAAAGCAATGTGATAGCACAGGAATTGCACCAGACTGTTGCCAGCTTCATTAACCTTATTACCCGTTTTAATACCTCAAGAGACACTAATGTGCAACATTTAAATTTGTTCCAGTTGTACAATTATTGCTGCACTGTCTTGGAATTCAGCCTACAATAATTAAATTCATACATTCCAGATCATATTGACGCAAATCCAACACTTGACTGGATTTCAAAAAGTTATTTTCCAAGTAAATTAGGTTAGTCAAGCAGGTTTGAAGGAATAATACCATTTCAAAATGTAGCCTGAAATGCAGTTTTGTGAGAAGGACCTCTAAAATGCGAGAAGGACCACTTTTTCAGCGATTATTTTTCCTCCCTACCTGAAATACCTACCTTCTCCTTTTCTCTTTAAGGACAAAACATCCATACTTCAGGCTATATAATCAGAATCTACAGTATTAGTTCCAGGGGAAAAAAAAAAAAAACCAAACCCAAAATATGCACTGTTGAATGAAATTTAGTGAGAACAGCTGCGTCACAGCCAAAGATGTACAACCACAGTGCTTATATGCAGCTTCATCTTGAGCACACACACAAAAAAAGCTAAGACTTCCTTCTAGTTACTTCTACTGTACAGCCAGAAAAGGTATATTAATTCGCTACAGATAGAACCAGAACAGGTAGCCAAATTTACACATGAAAACACTACACGGTTTTAGACATGATTAGAAGCATTAACTGTAAAATCTTTGAAGATTTAAAAGAAATACTAGGTCCATGCTGCAACTTCCAAGCAGGAGACAGAGTTCAAAAAAGTGGGTTTGTTTAAATCCTGACACTCAAAAACCCCTCCAGAAATTATCATTTTGAATTACTTATTTTTTTATTTAAAGAAATCAGGTAATCTCTTAAAACCGAAGAAGCAGCTTATTAATACCATTAGTTAGCTTCATGTTGGTTGACAGGACTACCAAAAGCACACATAGCTTGGAAAAAATCTTTACAGTAGTCATAATACTTTGGTAAAATTTATCTGTTGATAGCCTTCTCTCTGCAAATCCTACTTAATCCTGTTGTATAATCTTTGGCAACAATTTCGTCAAGCACTGTGCTTGGTGAATGACATTCAGCTTCAGTTAGCTGCATTCAAAAAACAACTGCTGACAAGTTAAAAAAGGGCTTTCTCTGCATTAATACTATCTACAGTATCTTCAGACTGATAGTGATTTTGCACTCACTGTTTTGTGCAGCTTTCTTTTTACTAGTCTAGTACTACAAATTCCTCCATTCTAACACAAAAGCTAGTTCAAGTAGTCCTAAACATATTTCTTACTAAGGTAGTTGCACAACCAAAATATTGCTTTGGTTCTGATTTTATTCCCTCACTACTCTTACTTACTTTTAGATGTGAAACAGAAGATACCATGTAGCTATGAACATAATAATACATTTTAATGATTTGTAATTGGGCTGACACCCTTCTTCTCATGAAGAAGCACTTTACCTTCCAATAACCTTCCGGTTTCCTTTTCTCCTAGGGGCTTCCACACTCACTCCCATCTACAATACTGTCTGTTTTGCCGGACTGGAAGCAAGTTCATTGAATGAAAGGTCTTGCTCTGTAAGCAAGTTCATTTACCAAGAAAATCTCCATACCTAAACACTTCCTTCTTTTATGTATCCTCCACGTTGTTATTACTATTAGAACAGAACATGGAACACACTATTCACATAGACCTAGAAATAAATTCCCCGAAAGTCCCTAATTGCTGATTACTGGAAGGTTACATCAGCAGAAAAATTAATCCACGTGTCCTGTTTGTATGCAGCAGTGAGGGAGAGTATGGCATTAAGCTAATCCAATGGCAACTAGCAGTTACATTTGAAGGGACTTTCACTCTCCCTATCTATCACCCCTCCAGCTACATGTCATTTCAATTGCTTCAACACAAGTATTTAGGCGAACTCTAATGAGCTAGTTCAGAGAGAAAAGCCCAAGGAGAATTAATCCTAGTCCTCCAGCTTTCTTAAGAACTTCACCATGAAGTCACACAAAACCCAATGCCAGCATAAAGGCCAGATTAAAAAAAAATCCCAATTAAAGAAAGGGTGAGGGGAGCACTCTTGTGCTGCTAGAAAGCCGTTTTACTAGCTTAAGCTGTAAATATGAAATCTCATCCTCACACTTTTTGCTTGTGGTACTCAAAGTAAAACCAAGAACAGTAATTTACAGAAGCAAGGAATGCCTCTGTGGATCCAGAACCCAAACCAATCCAGAGTATGTTAGAGGCCAGCTTTAACAGCATCTAGCAGAGGTAACTTGGTTATCTATGGGAATTCAGATATTTCATCATCGCTATCTAAATATCTATCTCACTTGTCTTAAGGCTCAACAAACAAAACATTATGAAAGTAACACAGTATTTGAAACTCAGTATAGAAGGTTTAAGAAAGGCTATTAAAATCAGGCTATATTTCTATCAGTAAATCATTTAACTGAGGAGAACTGAAGTCATATTTCTGTTTATAATACTACAGGACATAGCATCTAATGTGTAAGAGTAGCACTGCATAAAACTAAGTACAGCTTTCTATTATTTCAACCACAAATAAATAAATAAAAACTAAAGTTACTAAATACCAAGGTGATGTTATTTTCTACTGGAAATAATGTTTTCCCCAAAATGTCAGAAGCCACTGAGTACAGAGCACATTAGAGGTACAATCACTGGCTGCCAACAGCAACCTCTGAAATATTTTTCATGTCCTGGGCATAAAAAGACAATACTGACAAGGGTTCAGTTAAAGTAGGAACAACACAAATGGTGCAGGAATGACTCAATGGTGCCAAGAGACCATCTGCAAAACACTGTATCAGATGTTGTCCACACACAAACACTGACGAAGTTTTACAGTCCTGAGAGTCCCCAGTGTCCTGCAGAGATCATAGTAGCATCATTTTAACAAAACAGGCCAGAAGAGAAAAGTAAGCAAAACGATTAAACAAAAACAAGATTTGAGGAAGCGCTGACAATTAAGAAGTCAGTCCAGAGACAGGGAGGGTTAAACATGTTTAAAAAAAAATCTCAATTAAACCTGCTGAAAGTAACATTCAATTGTGCCACCAAACAGTCATTAAAACAACGAAATACTTGAAAGCACCTCATAACTACGGGAGTAAAAAGCTACTTTTTTTTTCTATAATTGGAGCGTTTCAGTTATGGTCACTGTATTTTCTCTTTCCCTCCTACTGCTTCAGAGTCTCTTGTTCCATGCTCAGGACAACAATGCAGATGCAGCAACTGTGAGTAATCGCCAATGCTATTCCCGATAGAGGAAACAGCAGTTGACCACTTGATTACATAGGAAGCTCCTCATTTCCTTTGCAGTTCTCTTCATAATAGCATAAATAATATAGGAAAAGGTATCGTGTGGTACAAGCATAAAGACCAATTTCAGTGACTTTTCGTCAAAAGGAATTTGGTCAGAAACTACCATTAATTTTTCAAACAATGGAGCTGAGATACACACCCAAGTTAAAAAAAAAACTTAAGTTTGAGTTACTATTTTAAAATTACTGATCTTACCCTCTCAAATATTCTGGGGTTGAGTCTCTGATTAGATTAAGTGTTCTGTGCAAGACTATTCATGTTTTATGAAAAACTTCTATTTCCAAACACTAGCAAGGCAGCTCTTTTCCCACTCATAAACACTGATATTTCATACTTCTTTAAAATTATATAAAGCACTTTGAATTATCATTTTGTTGCAATACCAGGTAACATAAGAATCTGGCTTCAATTTTATTCATGATGAGGGGCTGAAAGCTAAGTAATGGATTGATCCAGTTGATTAAGTGCTCCAAATTTTAAGTAGCCAGAGTCATTTGCTCACTTCTCATTTAAGGATCAGAACAAATCTACTCCAGCAGATCAGCAACTAAACCAATACTGCCACATCACTTCGCAGCAGCTTGCTCCTTGTTTCACAAAGGGCTGCCATCAGCTGCTTACAGAAGAGTGAGTAAGTTTCAGAGGGCAGGTCAGTCAGACAACCAGTTACAACACTGGGTGAATGGAGTTGGGAGGAGATAGGAAGAACATTAAGATGACTGAAAAGCTCGGTGCTTAATCATCACATAAGAATGCTTCACATCACTGCTTTCTTCCTCACCCTTCCTATCCAACCTTGATCTGGCACAATGCACTTAAAAATAAACAATACATTTCTGTAGTTGTACATTGATTAGACTAGGCAGCACCTTCATTCCTAGAATTGAGGGAGCAGATGGCTACAGATCTCGCAGAATACAACTAAATAGCTCCTTCAAGAGTTTGTTTATTCAATGTTAATGCTTCATATTGTCGTAACACAGGTAGTCTCTCTCCACTGCACGCTGCTGCAGCTGTCTTCAGCTGGACAGCTTCCATTTATGAAAGGAGACTTCTGGAAGGATATTTTTCTTGAAGAACTCTAGATTGTAATCTCTGAACTTCTGGGACAAACCAGTCCTGACCTACCGACTTTCCAGCGTGCACAATAAACCTCTTAACCATGTTTTTTAGGTGGAAATCCAAGAACAACCATCTGGACCCAGGTGTTATCAACTGAAGTGGTAACATAGCTACTTAAGAACGGGCAGGAAGTTTGCATCAAAATAGATTCCAACAAAACATGCCGGAAAGATGATTTAAAACTTTGTTTAAATTTAATATCAACATATAAAATTTAATGTTGAGTTTTTTGGGTTTTGCTTGCTCGGCTTATTTCAGTTTAAGACACCTGCTATGTTAATACTGGCCTTGGAACATTTACAGAATTAACAGATTAATACTACTCAAGTTTCAAAGTAGTAATTTAAATTTTAATAGTAAAAATGTTCTATTGAAGTGACAAATATTAAACATCTGTGTCCAGATGAGATTATAGTCTGCTTTCAAACTAGTACTTCAGCATTTCTTCCACCAAAAGTGTTACACTATCAGCATAGTCATATTTCCACGCAATTGACATAATCTCCATATCTAACCAACTCTACCAGATGTTTTGAAGTTCTGATACCACGAAAAAAGACCTTTCTGTGGTTAAAAGTAACATTTTGTTTCTAAACATCACAAATGCAAGATACATTCAGCAGCTACCACTTGCCCCAAGCAAAGCGTGCCATTTTTTAACACATTTTTAGGCATCACACAGAGACCCATATCACAACGTCAGAATTCGAAACACCAAGAACATGATGTTCAGTACAAAGGAATTTAACTAGTCAACACACTGTATTGCACAAAATAGTGTTATAAAGCTAATACTAACCAGGAGTGAAAGCAAGTATTACTCACAACGAACACACATCAACAAAAATAATCCAGCATAACTCATTCACAGCAAGTATCTATTCCAGTACCTGATACAGACGTGTGATCCAGAGGAGGAGGAAACACAGGAGCAGAAAACAGGAAAAAAGAGTGGAATTTAGACAACTTATAGCTTACAATCACTTCCCGTCCTGCAGCATTAGGACCTCATCCAATCTCCGCCCTGCAATCTATCATAAAGCAAAGTATGTTCCTTCAATGTATGCCTAAATCAAAGGAAATATAAAGTGATCTTGAGACGTTAAGGTACTTTCAGTCATAAAAGCTGGACGGGGCAGGGGCAGAAGAATGCTGTGCTCAACTTCAAAAAACATCTAAGCATTTCAGTATTCAAAGCACTCACGCACATGCCTAAATGTTTTGTCAGAGAAAGTTCTACAAGGTGCAGGTTTGGGGATTTGGGGGGGGTTTTTCCTTTTTTTTTTTGTTTGGGTTTTTCAGCTTTTTTTTTTTTTTTTAATTCCATGGAATTCAACAAGGACACATGCGAAGTCCTGCCCCTGAAAGGAATAATGTCTTGCAACAAGACAGGCTCAAGAATGCCTGGTTGTGGAGCAGCTCTGCTAAAAAGCGCATGGGGATCTTGGACAGCAAGCTGAAGATTATTCAGAAGCATGCCCTAGCAGCGAAGGTGGTCAACATTATCCTGAGCTGTACTAATACGAGGAACATAGGCTTTACATCAAGTAAAATGGTTATCCTCTTCTACCTATCAGTCCAGTTTTGGGCTGCCAATACAGGAAGGACAGAGATAAACTGAAGTTCAGCAGGGGCCACAAGATGGTCAGGAGGCTGGAGGACTGTCTTATGAGAAGAGACAGAAGGAACTGGGTTTGTTCCTCTTGGAGAAGAGATGGCTTTGGGGAGGCCTAGAAAGCAAATCCACAGTATCTACAAGGAGGCCATCACATACACGCAGCAGGGCTCTTTGCAGTACTGCATGGTGGGAGACCAAGAAACAATTGACAGAAGTTGAAACAATAGAGGTCTTTAAACTGGATATAAGGAAAGGCTTTTTCACCATTAGGACAGTCAAGCAGTGGAGGAGAGCACCCAGAGAGGTTGTATATTACCAGGTCCTTGGGGGTTTTCAAGACCTTACTGGGTAAAGCACTGAGTGGCCTCACGGCTGACCTTGCTTTGAGCAGGAGGTTGGACCAGAAACCACCTGAGGTCGCTTCCAAACCAAAGTATCCTATGATCTTATTTAAACATCTACGAAGGAGAGGCTAACTGATTTTCCGAAACTATTTTCCTACAGAAAACACTAATTATTACACCAACCAGGCAGGCAGATATCCTTAGTTTATATAAGTTGACGTCCAAGCACAGAATAATAAAGGATAAGACCAACACGAGAGCTCTGATACTGATGTGTCAACATGTGTGTCACAAAAAGGGCCATGACAAAAGAAAGGATGAAAAAAGCTAAATAAAGTAGCTGAGGTAGCAGCATAACATTTGCAAATTTCTCTTCAGGTATGAGTCCAACTGGTAGAGATTAAAGACAGTAAAACCTATATAAGTGGCTCTACTACACATATTAAAGAGTCATTTCTTCAACTAATGCAATGCAATCCATCCCAGATGGAAATGAACTGGAATGGCCACACGCACCACTGATCCATCCAGGATCACAGGATAATTAAGGGAGGAAGGGACCTCAGGAGCTTCCAATTCAGCCTCCTGCTGAAAGAAAGGTCATCTCTGAGGTCAAATCAGGCTGTTTGTAGCTTTATCCAGTTCGGTCTTGAAAACCTCCATGGACAGAAACTGTACAACCTCCCTGTACAACCTGTTCCACTACTTGCTTATTCACTGGCATCTGAAAAGTTTTATTTTGGAGAACACATTTGTAGTTAGTGAACTGCATAATGATTTCACTTTTAATATGGACAAAGTGAACTGTAAGCGTGAAAATTTTTTTTCAAATATTATCAGGTGAACCACTGTATAATGGTTCTAAAATAAGCCTGCTCACTCATTTTTCTGTTAAGAATACAAAGTGATATTTTATAACATAAATAGGTCATCAGGAATTTTCAGGATTATTCTTTTAACTTGTAAGTCCTGTTCATTCTTCAAGAAAGATTATATAACCAAAAAGCAATGAAAGAACAGAAAAAGCAAGGCAAACACAGAAACCTAAGGCAAGGATTCAGAAGAGGCAGCTTGTAAAAAAAAAAAGTAAATTAAATATTCCTCACCCTCCCTAAATCCTCAAACTGGTGAGATTTCCGCAGGTTGTGTATGTTACTTCGGAAAACAGTTCAGTTCTGAAGTTCCAGACAAGCATCTGAGCACAACAGAGAAAGTGATTCACCACCATCAATACCAATTTATTACTGTCCTCTAGCTGCTACAGGGTATGTGGGGCATATGGGTGTGGGAGTGGGTGGAAATATTATTATTAATAATTATTAATAATTATTATATATAATTGATAATAATCATCATCACATGCTAACCACAGCAGCAGAGCTTGATTTTGAGGAGAACACCACAAAGCAACAGAACATCACAAGAAAACAAACTGGGAAACTGGAGTTGACCAAGACAAAAGAGAGATCAAGAATGAAGAAACACTGGTCTAATTACATTAACAGTCTACTTTCAAGCTTCTCAGTCATTCACTTCAAAAAAGTATACATAGAGAGCAGGAGGAAAGAAAGAGGCTTAAATAGTATCTGAACTTCAGACACTAAGAGAAGCCTCTTTGTTTCAGTGTTCTGGCAAACAAAAAACCAAAATGAAATAAAAAGCACTAAATCCACAAAACAGTTAAGAGGATTAGCCTTCCTCCTGCCCACTTACACAAAAAACCAAAACCCCCAAAAAACCCTAAGGAAGATAACAGTCTTATTCTAAGGAAAAAATGCACTTGTGATTCACCTTACCAATCTCAAAACACTAGCCACACAATTCAACTTTAAATCTCTCCTTAACTTCAATTTGCAGATGAGAGATCTTATTTCCTGAACTTCATTTAGCTAGCACACCAGTATGTAGCTAGTAAGTTGTATATAACAATAGAAAAATGTCACACTTGTTTTCTACATGCCACTGTATAATTATAGCTGTATGAACAGAGATACTCTTTCTGTGATACAAGTCTAGGATCTGCACTATGTGGATTTGTCAAAGTGCTGGTTCTAGAAACCAACTGCACCAAAAATGAAGATTTTCCTAATTGTTGTCAATAATTTTATGATCATGTAAATAAATATTCATCCCTGCTGAGAGTACTAGACTAACAATAATCCATTGTAAAATCTACATGGTCTGCATTTGCTAGCAATGAGTTGTTTCCAAACTGCCATCTGGACACCCAGAGCAGTCAAGAGGACTGCTCCTCCACAGAAAGCAGGGTAAATCATGTCACTGACACTACTTTTAACATGTGGATCACCTCGTCATCTTTTAAGAGCAACCTGATACTTAGTAGTTGTTGTCAGGTACTCACTAAATATCTGAAAGACGCGTATATCCACAAAATCACATGGGCGAGCCTCTCCACCTCAGCACTATAAAAACATGGTCCTCATTGTCAAAGTTTGGAATTCTCAATAGAGAAGGCATATGGGCAACTACCAAAGAGCAACTTGTATCAGTTTCTTTTCAAATTATTTAATGCAATAATTAAATAAATTTTTTAATGCTAAGTGAGCTATCTGAGTGCGGAAGAACTAGGAAAACTACTTCTGAGTTTTCTGATGTCAGGCAGATAACAGTTGGGTTTTGTTCATCTTTTTGATTCATACCTTTCAAATGTACATCCAAAAGACAGCACGCATTTCAGCCCCTGAAAGTTACAGGCCAGCAAATAATTTAATTAAAATGATAGCAGAAATTAGGAATAATGAAATCGACTAATTATTTTGACTAACTGTATAAGATAGGAATCATACTTTTAGTCTTTTGTCCTGAAATCAAACTGCCATACAGTAGAAAAACACATTTGGGCCTTTACAAATTGAGTACATGACCAAACTATACAGAAATCTTGGCCAACTATAAACATTCTTCCCTCTCAAACTGTTAATTTCTAATGATGTCACCTCCACAAGGTCTTCAGCCTAAAATTTTAAGCTCTATAATGTCTCAAATTGCTAAAGGTAAGTAAATAAACAAACAGAAATAGAACATATTTTCCCCAAAGCCAAATTTTTCAGAGGTTCTGCTGAACAACAAAAAGCATTGCGTCTCATTTTCTTCATAAGGATATAGGTCTCCATTTTCCAAGCTGTTCTGTTTGGACAGATTCATATTAATGAAGTGAGATGGACTAATCTGCAACATCAGAATCAGAAAAGGTAATTCCAGCATCCATGCATTTTTAAGCTGTGATCAAGAACTACTGAGCTTAGATACGCAACTCCTCCCTGTGCCACAGGCTACCCACTCTCCACCATCAGTAAGGTTTACATGACTAAGCACTAAAAATTTTCATGCTAGTTTCAAGAAGGAAGTTATCTCAAGGAGCAGATTTTTTTACAATCATCAAGCCCAGACCAGATACATTTTTATTAAAACAAAAAATGTTTGGGTTTTTTTTTTTAAACTAAAATTTTGTTCACTACATTAAAAATTCCAATCCCCTGTAATACACTTCAGCTTTAGGGAAAAAATGCTTGAAATGCTTTGCAGTCAGAAAATACAATCTAAGCCTTTCAATATAATTAAGTAAGTTTTATTTTGCAATTTATACCGTTTAAGTATTCTATAATCTGTCTCAGATATACAGAAAAGATACAATTTTTTTTAAAATGTAGAACAGCAAAGTGACAAGCACTCCCCCAGTCCGTAAAGTTGCACCAGAGAATCCACCCATGACCATGCTCATTTCATCCTTCAAAATGGCACATTTGATTACCAGAGGAGCTATGTTTTGAGAAGCACTACCAGCTCTACTTTAAGGATTTCTTCTAGAAGACAATAAATTACTGTTTTTGTCATGTAGCACTGGTTAACAAAACTGGTCTCTGCAGCTGTGTTAATCAGGAGTTGCCAGAAGAAAGTGTTTGCCAGTGTACTCTGCATGAATTCTTATTCTCAGCAGGTCCTGCACTTCTACACAGTAGGTAGTTTTGCAGCCGGTGACATGGCTTGTATATTTAGTTAACTCCATCTAATGAAGTCCCACCTTTCATTTGTCATCACTACATTGCAAAAAGCTACCAGAAAATCAATTGGGTGCTTACTTTCAAGCATTTTATTGCTCTAAAATACAATTCTATCAAGTAACCTTAATTTTGTTCTTATCAAGGGGCTGTCATTTCAGTGGCACATGGACCAAGGGTAAGTTACAATACAAATATTAATGCAGATGATTAACTGTGAACAGGAGTATTTCGAGTTTAAACAGGCTCAGATTACAAAAGCATTTAGTAACTTGGTTTGGCTTACTCAGATATTAAAACATACTTAATGAAGGCGTAAGTGATACTGCCATACAAGTTTTCAAATACATTCTGACTCACTGTGAAAAAATTTAGGCTTTAACTGGTGATATTACCTAAACAATCTTTACAGCAAATCAGGATTAACGTAGCTGAAAAATTACATCAAAAGACAGGTCTATCCTCTCATAGTGAGGGAGTATGTAATAAGACTATGAAAAGATGACCTGAAAAAAAAAATCTGTCAAGAAGCAAAGATAGCAGTATAAAGAAGTGGAAAGGGGTTTAAAGTAAGAGGAAAAGAGGCTAGAGACTCCTCACATTTAATTAACAACCAATAACCTCTCCCAGTGTGATGTGTCTGCTGGCTACTGTTTTGTTTCTCTACTACTGAGGACAGTAAACTTTTTCAGGCTTATTTGAATAAAAATATTTTACTTGTACAGAAATAAAAACAAACAAATAAACAAAATCCCAAACAAACAAAAAACCATGCACATTTCATATATTCTTAGTTAACAACATATTATCTGTACTGTATATTTTTTATTATTATCCACAATGACAGGTAAGCTTTCGTTAGGATTAGGTACTTTGAGTAATTCATTCAAAAATTAATTTTTTTTTAATTGTTATTGCAAAGCGCTTGGGGATTTTGAATTTCTTCTGTATTCAGCATTCACTTTAAGAATTTTAATAAAACATATATACTTGTCTTCATTAACAGTTTATAAGCTTCCTAGCAGTTTGAATACCAGACATACACGTGTGAAAATGAGAAATCATTCAAGTTCAAAACTTAAGTTACCTATTTACTGAAGTAAGGCAGTCTCATGTAGTTTTAAGTATTTTTGAAATAAAAAAATATAAGCAAAGAAAAAAAAAGTTTTCTGTAAAGACAGATAACCTACTTCTCACTGTATGCAAG
Source organism: Steatornis caripensis (assembly GCA_013398225.1). Lineage (NCBI taxonomy): Eukaryota > Metazoa > Chordata > Aves > Caprimulgiformes > Steatornithidae > Steatornis > Steatornis caripensis. The sequence continues at coordinate 411,484 of VZSC01019415.1, forward strand.
TACTAAATAGAGGAAAGAAGCATTCTTTACTGTATCATACAAGTGACCTTAAGTTTTAAACCAGGGGTGGTATGGTGGTGGTGGTGTAAGACACCGTTAAGTGTGAGTAACTCCCTCCCGTCCTATATTTTATAAGGTGAAATCTCAAATTAGCATGACCCAGCGAAGAGCAAACTGCATACATGCATAAAAATCTGGCTTCTCTTTCAGGCTCTGTAGTAACCAAATTTACAACATGGTTTTCACCACATTACTTCATGTATCTGCATCACTGTTTTCCTATCCCACTGCCCTGGAGACACTATAGCGAAGTGAGAATATTAGATGTCTTGTAAAGAAGCACAAGACAGTTTAAGAAGAGGCTACAACTACACATAAGCAGAAGTTTAGTGCGATCTAAATAATGTCATCTTGTTTAATATCATCTTGCAGAAGCACTCTAAGCAAAAACAGAAATAAAAATAATCATTTCATTGGTTTCAAAAAATGTTTGAGCATTGCTTGCTCTCAAGAATTAGACTCATAATTGCTCATTACGTAAAAAAACATATCATATATGTTCTACCTACAAAACTGGTTTAGATCAATAGCCAAATGTAGGCAAAAAGTCGGACCACCATCTTATTTTGTACTGGCATATATAAATATGAAAGCTCAGGAATAATAATAATAATTTTAAAAATTAGTTCACTTTTGTATAGCAAGTAAGCAGCTTTTCCCAACAAATGCATTAAGCTTAAGCAAAACCTAAACTTGTCAAATTTTTTTTCATTTGAGATATACTTCACGTATATGGAAAGAATTCTTTAGAAATAAACTAAGTACCAATTAAAATGCGGTTAACATTTAATGCCATTTAAGTCAGATGGACATTGTGGGTGGAGGATAAGCAGAGAAAGGGTTGGCCAGAGTTTTTGAAAGCCACAGTAAATACCAACATGCAAATTTAACTGCTACTATTCAGTACTTCTAGGTGCTGTAAAAGCTGTAAGGATCAGCTCAAAGCAATGGCTAAACAGCAACAGAAAAACCCATCGCTGCCTTTCGCCATCATCAACACCATCGAGCTGGAAGAGAATCAAAGACGGACACTTCCGCATTGCAGAAGATGACCCACATAACGGCAATCAGATGGCAGCGATGGGAAAAAGGCAGCCAACATTACCATTTTGTTTTCTGTGCCTCAGAAGCGCTGAAAGGTGGGTGAAGAAGTGGCTGCAGAACAGAATATGTACGTACATGTGAAACTATTCATCCTCTTTTACAGCTGCTGAAGTTGGAAAATAGTTCAGATTACTTAAGCATCTATCGGACATGCGAAAGAACAGTGCACTTCAATATTTTACTTCAGAAATTAATGGTATAAAGGCATCAGAAATATTCTGGTATCTCACTCTGCTTGCAGACTTTTACTATTACTGACACCATCACTGTACTACCTTGGAAGGAAGGGAGTTGGAACTAGGAAGAAAGCACGTGTATCAAGGATCAGAGCAATTGCCTTGACCATTTTGCACCATAAAGAAACACCCTGTTTATCCTCAGGATCTGGCTAAATTTAGCTCTACTCTACCTGCTGTGAGTACCATCCTAATTACCTTTGAGGTGGTTAGGAAGGAATTTTTCCCCTTGGTGCAAGATTCTCTTCTCAGCAGCTAAGGAACTCAGTGCAAGGTTAATCCAGAAAACTCATTCTGTCTCTGCCTAGAGGTACCCAGAATATATGAGACTCAAGCTGAAAGAACGTTAGAAGAAGGAATCCTCTCCAAAATAGGGAAAATGTATCTATGGTTAGAATAGTACTGCAAGCAAGAAATAAACACCTTTTCTCCCCACTCCCTTAGAAGAAAACTGCACTGTCACAGCCATCACCAGCACAGGGACTGACTGGTTATAGGCCCAACTGCAATGCTCCGGCCGTTCCAAACTCCAAAGTACACACAGCACATGCTAGAGGACTTGCTGATCAGTAACCTCATGGGAACTACTGACAAAGCTGCATAAATCGTAAGTCATGCTCCTGGGGTCTTCCTGAAGCCTATGTAGCAGGACGAACACATCTGAAGACTGTTGTAATTGGCATTTTTCATCGAAAGTAGAAGACTAGGGTGTCTGGTTTGGGGTTGTGGATTTGAGATTTCTTGGGGAAGGGTGTGCGTAGGGAGAATTGTGGAAGAGAAGGGTTCTACCTAGGCAGGTTTACTGAGAGCACTAAATCAGTGCATTTGTAATTACATACATGGATACTTACGAGCATCCAAGCACACAAGGATGCTCAAAGACCTGGAGGCAAATGTGGAACTTGAAGACAAGACAGACACTCAAGGTTAAGTACTGAGTTTCAATACGTTTTTACAAACTTCAGACTACCACTATCAGTGTTGTACAGTACTTTGCTTCAGTACATGACTGTCTCATATCGGTACAATGCTATCTAAGTTTTGTGCTGCCACTTGACAATTATCACTCAAGATGAATGAACATGACTTTAAGAAGGCAAAGTTTTCAAATTCTGCTAATCTCTCATAAATTTGATGCACTGATTTTCTGAGTTCATCCTTAATCTTAATGCAGGTGAGAAAGCAAAGCATGAAACAGAAGTACTCTGGAGCTTGTAATAGAGTGCAAACAATTTATTTCCAACAACAAGAATTAGTAACTCCTGCAGAACTGCTAATACTCAACATACTGAGTCAGTATCAGATTGTTAACAGATTTTCTTGCTTACTACTTCAGAAAATTCTAAGATTTTGAACACTAAAATTTGAACACTGTAGGGTCATCAGAGATCCTACCTTACAGGCCAACTTTAGTCAAAAGCTACATACAGACAGACAGAAACCAGAAGGCAACAGAAAACCATTTTTCACTATAAATCCTGACAAAGGCTCTATGATAGAGACAATACCTCTCTTCCACATCTTTTTCCTATTAAATGCCTAGAACACCTGAGACAGGCAACAAACCCAGCTCATGTCTTTAGCACTTCCGGGGACTGTAATAATTTCATCACTTTGGGATGGTTAGGTCTTTAGATGCTTGTAGATGGCTTCGGTGAATATGCCAATAGTAAATGCATAAAATAATATTTTAAATAAGTAATGGGAGTTTTTTCTTTTGTAGTCTACATACCAATCCTTAACTGCCTGAAAACAGTTTATTATAGGCACAGCAGCTGAATTTATTGAAATAGTTCTTGTTGCACTATGGCAACAATTAAAACACTCTTGTAATGCTAGATACAATTTCAGTATCTCTGGAGACTTTATCGAAAGTATTCTGATACATCTCTTACACGAAACAAAGAAGGGCTTTGTTAGAGCATTTCACCAATTTTTGAAGAAGGAAACAGTTGTTGGGCCTTTTATTTTTCTTAAAGGCTTCAACAAAGCTAAAGATTAGATCGCAAAATGCAGTAATCTTAAGTAAATCCACTTCTGAGTTTCCTCACAATACAGCAAACACTAGACATAACAGGCAATCTACCAAAACCAATTAGCAGGATTGCGCAATGTTTTCATTAGTAAACATTGTCTTTCCATCACAATTTAAAAATTATTTTCCTTTTCCAGATATGAAAACAATCTATCCTAGTCTTTCAATAGCCAGAATAAATACAGTAAATGTTAAAGAACTCTTTTAAAACTTCTATGCTGTCTACATTGAATATAAGTAGTATTCATGTTCAGTAAGCCTATCACTTTAAATGGAAACAACATACATGTTTCCTAATGAAACGCCCAGTATTCTACAAGTATGCAATGCCTGGATATGACCCAAACGCAGTATTATCGAGCTATACATGAAAGGTGAATACAAAACAGATTTCTCAATATAAAAGAAATTATATTATAAAGACCATTTTATCAATGCAAAGCTTTCTAAAACACAACCTGGTAAAATGTGGTTTGTTTCCACATAAACATCTTCCTGTCAAGGAGGACACTGCATGACAGACAGCATTGTCCAAAGATTTCTTTAAATGAAGAACACGGAATAATTGTTTTTACTTAAATTAAAAACAGTAACCAAATTGTTAATGGGCCCTTGTTAATTTCAAGCTGATGTATTGCTCAAAGTAGAGCACCTTCTGAGAGAGCAGAGGGAAGACCTTTTCTCATTGTAGTCATTCGGAGAGGGTTTCTTTGTTGTTTGACTCTTTTGCCCAATTGTAAGCTATGCAACAGCCACTAATCTTCCTTAAGAAGGGGGATTCTGCACTAAGAAGGGGGATTTTGATCTTCCACTGGGTTTTGTGAGCAATACAATACATGTGTAAAAGCAGGACACTGTGATTGTGCATTTGCCTTTAAGAAAATACTGAGTGTGGACTGACAAGACAAATCATCTGGCAAAGAGAAAGCTCTACTAACAGCTCACTGGGTGCTTGAAAAATCTAGGTGCTGAAACTTTAGTTCATAGATACTGCTATGGGCAACATACTCTGTTGGCCAAATAAATACTATTGCCAGACAACTCATTCTTTCACTTTTTCCCCACTACAAAGGTACTTTCACCACAGAGTAGACCAGAAATTCAGCCATGCCCTGGGACACAATTCACCAAGGGCAAGCCTTAAAATAGTTCATCAAGAAACTGTAATCTAGTACTAGGTAGTAAGTTATTGCATCCTTAGTTCTAGTTACCACACAGTACAACATATCAAAGTAGCAGTAAGAACAATGAACACATAGGACAAAAAACCCACCCTTGAGTTGTTAACATACAACATCACTAGTGCTAGTGCTATATTACACAAAACCTATTATAGAATATTTACCCAAGAGTTGGTCTGGCACTAGGAGTCATATATTCAAGCAGATACTCAATTTCCACTAACATTGCAAACCAGTAGGTTTTCTAATTGAAAAGAATCACTGTAGTAACTCTTAATATTTTTTTTTAAGTCTAGTGTATCTTACACTCTTGACATACATGAGTGAAACTAGAAATCCATTGATAATTATTCTTAAGATATACCAAGCACCACTTAAAAAAAGCTTAAAACTTGCCAAGTTGACAATCTGTATTTTCTTTATTGACTGGAACAAATGACATGGACAAACTTAGAAGAGTATACACAATTTCATCAGTACAATCAAATTCTATTAACAAATTCTTCTATTTCTATGACGAAATTCAAAGACAGATTAGAAATGTGTGTATTGGAGTATTATTTACATTTCTTAGTGTCCTATTTGCACTTACAACTAACTGTGTATATTGATGTTCTAGATGACAACCCCAGCCCTAGGACTTTTTCCAGTTCCTTCAGGATTCAAACTCTAAAGGCATTTCCAGAAGTAATCAGTAATCTACACCAAAATTGCCCAAGACAGACCAGGGCAATAAAGAGCCTGTCCTGCTCAGTGTGGAAAGAAATGAAGAAAGCAGTATCTAGACAGATGGCTTCTTCATAAGGAGACAAGAATAGAGGTGGAATCAGAGGAATGGTTCCCCAGCAAGACTATCTGGGCTAGCAGACAATCTAAAGCGGAGTTTAGCAAAGGGTCTAACTTGCAGGTGAGCACACAAGGAAAGAGAGCAGCTCTACAAAATGTAGTGACATATAACATATGACAATACTAATCAGTTTATAACCTTGAGGCTAAAGCATGTAACAGAAGTAGATGACCATAATCCTGAAGTATTACACAAAATGATTTTACCAAATTACACACATCTAACAGGTAAAAAGTAAAAGTCACCTAGAATAAGAAGGTGTCAGCAAAACAGGCAAGTACTCGAAACAAAAAAGAAGCAATGAACACTGAACTTATGTCAAAGCAGATTTTTTAGTCTTACTAGAGAACCAAACTAGACTGCAATAAAAGGCAGAATTGCAATTTGATGATTGAGGGCAACCAATCACATGGAAAACTTATCCTCCCAATGCAAAAAGTTACGTTACAACCATATACACTTACACATTAGGCAGAAGCTCACAAGACACAGTGTGGTCCAGGTAGATAGCTTGAATGTTACTGCTAGACGTGAACTACTTTTCATCAATAGAGTTTTACCACTGTTGTCCCCTATTTTCATCTTGGATTATTAAACTTCTAGGCAGATACAGTTACAGAAAAGCAGTAAGTAATTTTAGCTGCAATTAAAGACTAAGGGTGGGAGGAGGGGGGTCTCTCCAGAGTATTTAACTAGAATTATGAGCCAAGTCATGTATGCATCCAGAAGAACTATCTAATATCTAGTTTGGTTTATCCTGATAACATTAATTGGAAGAAAAAAAAAGTTAGCTAAAGAATATTTTTAAGCCCCTTAGTCATAAAGATAAACCAAGACAAAGAAAAAGCTGGCTCTGATACACACCTTGATTACAGAAAACACTGAGCAACAACTTGGGAAAAGATACAAACATTTGCTTTACAGAGGCCACTGAACTGAACAAAAATGCTAAAAATCAGTGCTGCTACTATAAATTTTAGCTTCAATTTCCACATTCCTGATTGCTCAGCAAATAATAAAAATGAAAGTGGTATCTTGATGTAAATCAATAAAGTTTACATTTCCTTCCTGGAAAACAAGAGAGGAGCATGAAAGGAGGTAAGGAAATGAACAAGTGGAGAGAAAAGGGTAATGATCTTGTAATGATCTTTATTCCACCCAGAAAGAGAAATGTACTGTACTCTATTTTAACACAAACCTCAAAAAAATTCTAGTGAGATGTGTGTTCAGCATTATTTATTCTTTCAGATCTTGATGTCCAAAACTAGACAGCTGAAACCGCGCACTAGTTGTTTATACAGCAATTCTTAACTCTGCTATGAGCTAGACCTAATGCAACAGGTTGCTCACTTATCTTCAATGACTTAACAAACGTAATTAATGTGAATATATTGCTTAACAGTTATTGAAATCACTCATACATTGCAATTTTATACCCACTTCAAAAAAAGCTATCCTCCTAAAACATTATTACATTTAACTGCTATCAACTGATTTTTTAAAGTAAAAATGAATGTTGTGAGGAGGAAAGATCATAACAAAAAAAAAAGATCACAACAAAAGACCCTCACAACAGAAAATTAAGGTAACAACTTTAACAGCAGAAATTAACAGGCTCTAGGCCTTTTCACAAGCTAAAAGCAAAATCCTATATGGATCTGTTCACTCAAATGACCATCACTCAAAATATATTTTATACATAAATATTTTTCCTAGCCAAAAATTTCCAAAAATCAAGAATTACCTAAGTAGTGCTTTACTCAAATATACTTCAGAAGAGGTTTCCATTAACATGAAGTTCATTTTGAAAGACAGAGCAAATACCCCATTACTTACCTGGAATATCTGCTAAACTGACTTCACTTAAGTTTGTCATTTCACACTGGAGTGGAATTTTCAATTCCACCATCAGAATCGCTGGTCAAAACTAGAAGTTATTCTTTATGCAACGCTCTAAATTTTGCATAGCCACAATCTATTTGTAACACGCAACTTTTCAAACAAATACTGACATAAATTCAGAGAGGTTTCTTATGATTTACATCCTTACCACAACCACTAGTTCACTTTGATTTTAAACATTTTCCAGTTAAGTTTTAGTTTTTCTTACCCCATTTAGATGAATATTTCTCACAGCCAAAAGCAAAATTTTATTAATTATAAAGAAAGGTTTTCCTCAAAAATCATAAAAGTGAGTTCCATTCATTTTGTTTCAAGCTTTCTGAAAGAGAAATACTTTTGTCAGAAAAAAACACGCTTATGTAAAAAAGTAAATCCCTAACACGTTCAGAGGACTAGAGTTTTTTTCAACTGAAAAAATAATGCTTGTCAATGGCATTTTAGGCAGGGAACAGGTTCACGCATCAGGAGGGAATTCTTAAAGCCAGTATGTCTGAATTGTATGAACCTAATTAGCCACTAACTCAAGAAATAACTTACATAAGGAATATTAAAAGCACAGCATAAAGCTTCTTCCTAGAAATATTTTCATGCCATTATGTTGTCTGTAGATTGTGGCTCAAAATCTCCATTCAAACTTATCACTCTCTAGACATTAGCAATTATATTTCATTTATAAAGGCAGACTATTCACTTTTACTCCGTTAAAGGAAAACTGGTCTCCAAATAGTCCTTTTGATGCAAATGAGCAGACCTGTGTCCATGACTTCTTTTCTCCCACCATTTCAATGCAGAACTTGAACTCAACAGACTCAGTGTTTTCACCTCCTCTTGAACTGTGCCTGTTTAGTGTTAGTAATTATCGGAAAATATTCTACTCACTAAAAACTGCAGGCACCAGTCCTTAAAGATTACAAGACACCTTTCCAGACTGTCTAAATAATGGCTTAAACATTTGTTGCAAAGAGAATTTATTCTCCATATCATAGGTTTGGTACACTTAAAAAGATGGTAGTTTCAGATATATTCATTAGATTCTTTATATCTACATGGTTTGCAGAGTTGCACTAGTTAAAACAACTGAAAGCTGTAGAATCCAATGTGTGGAAAAAGCACAAGCATTTCTACCATTTATATGATGTTTCCCTACCTCCAGACTTGTCCTTCCACTACTACCTACACCCACAATGATATAGGCATAGTCACTGGTAATCCCAATCTTAAAACATGAGTCCTTTTAAAGTCTCAGAGACAGATTTTTAAAAGCCTACGGGTGAGGGACCATGCAAACAGGTTTTAAATCCCCTGCAGACTCCTAAGAGAGTCCTAATTCTTATTGCTTTAACTAGATTTAAATAACAAGCCTGCATAACTGCTTTGAAAAGACGACAAATTTATGTCATTTATCAGTCTTCCCTATGATCCTTAATGAACAAGAATCAGATCTGAACCCAAATAATAAAGAAAAAAAACTGCATCAGCTTTAAAATAGCCTGTCATACAGTGTACAGTGTAACATTTTCCATAAATAGATTGCTTATTTTTATTCAAAGCCAGTCAAAAGAATTTTAAACATACTGACTAGACCAAACATATATAACAGCAGAAAAGGGGAAAAGTCAATATAAAAACCCAGCAACAAAAAACCCACCTTCATTCTGAAGAGTTATTCCTAATACCTTGCTGCAAAGCCTACACAAGTTATTTTCAGACAAAAAGAAAAAAAATTTTAAAATCATCAAATAGCCATACAGACCTTCCAAATTCCTCATTTTAATTTTTTTAACTATGTCCATTTAAAAGTTAAATACTCTATTAGTAGTTACTCTTAATGCAAAGCATGCTACTTCTCCAAGCTTTTTGATTGCACCTTTCCACTGTTGTTAGTATATAGGTATATTAGATCAGTTTAGAACATCTTTCTCTGTCAGAAAACAAAACTACAACAGATCAATGTTTATGACAACAATCCCCCAGCCCCTAGCCCTTGGGCAACTATGAAGAAAAACCCCACCTGTTCAAGAAGTGTCTTTCTCAAAAAATTAAATGCAATTCACATTCCTAACCCACAAACCACGTTCAGAAAAAATACTTCTCTTCCTCTCATATACCGTTATCAAAGTGGACATTAAAGATGAAACCTTATTTTGTCATCAAGACCAAAAATAACTACACCTATTTCATGTATGGTATCTTAAACGAAGGAATCTTACATGCTTTCAAGAGGTTTTGTATTTATTCTGACAGTAATAAACACAGTAGTCTACAGTGCCTTTGCATTCCTTGCTCTCGCTCAAAACATCCGTATGCAGTTATTTTATATAATCAATCACTTAATTCCAGTAAGCACTTTGATGGGGGGGAAGGGGAGCAGAGGTGAAAGTGTATAAATGCAAAGTTCTTATCTAGAGGCTTCTGAACAACTCTATGCACTTATTACCAAATCATTAACTCAAACTTACTCCTTTTTGAAAACTTGGGTACTATAATCACCCAAGACTTAAATCAAGATCAAAACATCAATTTACCTCCTACTGCAAAAGGTTGGAAGTCTTTTTCCCGTGTTTCTATCCTTGGCTCAAAAAAAGAAAAAAAAACACAAAGAAAAAAAGGAAAATCAAGCCAAATATTGGAAGCATCCAAAAATTTGGTAATACTTGGAACGAAGGCAAGGAGAAAGTGGAATGGAAAACGGAAATAGATTTAATGAAAAGAGTTAACATACTGTTTCATTTTGAATTTCACTGCTGATTTATCTACAAACAAAAACACTATTCACCCCACATTTCCCCAAAACCTTTTGTATCTTGTTTAGACTTGCAAAAGTGGCTGCCTCATCATTTGAAGCAGACACAGTAAAGCTTAATCAAGTTTAAATTAGTACCAGCATTATAGAGCTATTTAGCAAAGGTCTGTACCTAGTATCACTCCTGACATTACTAGAGTTCAACTAGTATTAACTAAAACTTTAAAACAACCAGAGTTTTCAGTTTGTTCATTTATAAGCTTCCCAAGCCACACAGCTTCTCTCAGTGACTTTCTGAATTTAAAAAGAAGTCTTCAAAAGGAAAATAATGCAAACTATTAACAGATTTCTCAGAATAGCAACAAGTGTTACAATAGGTAAACACCTAACAAAGTTAAAATTACCACCTTGCTCTCAAGCATGAGTCCACAAGAGACTTCAGTGAAAGTATAAGTGAAGATATGAAACTCTCAGTCCCAAGAAGACTTCAAACTTCTTCACATGGGACACAAACAGAGGAATATCAAACTTTCAGCATGGAACAGAAAGTTCCCTTCATCCCTCTTTTGCTGGGGAAAAGTAGCACTGAATGATTTAGTTAACTGTTCATACCACACAACAAGTTTGGAAAAAGTTAGGAATGGAGCCCTACCATATGCCTTACCCAAGGTTCGTGCTTTTCAACATCTTACAGACAATGTAGTTTAGAAAATAATTTGTGTCCAGTTCTCAAAAGAGGCAAATATACAAGTGAATCTCTAATCACTTAGGTCTAGTCTATGTCATGAAATATTAACAGGAATTCAAACCCAATCATTTAATGAAGCATTTCCCTGAAAAAAGCCCACCACACATTTAAACTACTTTCAAAATCCTATTCTCTAAATTCAAAACCAAGCCACATTTTACACTCTCCATTGAAGTGATGAGGACATAATGGGCTTAGAGCAATTGTGCCTCAGAAAAGAATTGAGACCTTTCAAACTAACACTGAGGCACATCAGTAGGTCACATGCGAATACCTTTCCCTGTCACTGCCTAAGCTATACTGTCAGAACTCTGGTCAATTTACACTTGATTTCACTCTTCCTTTGCTGAATACATAAATCTCCCTGAAACCCTACTATTAAGGAAGTTATTAGCTCCTCTGGAAATTCCTACTATCTCTATAGGAAACTTAAAAGACAAGTCACTTATACCAGATTGTTTGCACTGAAGAAATGCCTGAAGAATCACTACAAGGCATCAAGTCTCGATACTCTAAACATGATATATACAACCAGAAGCTTCCGGGTGACAGTCTGCAGTATGGGCACATGCTGGCTGCAAAGTTAACACAGCAGGCCAACGACCATGTCTGAACAGTTTAAAAAGACCCAGTTCGACCCAGCTCAGGCACAGCCAACCAAAAGTCATATCCAGGTTACATACAACATCTTCACAGATGCCACACTCGCTGCAGCCCCTACAACAAGCAAGATACGACTTATGGTCAAACTGAGCCTGGAAAAGCAGGGAAAACAACAGAGGATTGTCAGCTCTCAAGCAGTCCAGTAAAAGGGCTTTCATTTATGCTGATCAATAGTACACACGTGAATCACACCATCATCTGGGTTGAAAATATTGCCAAATTTCAGTCAGCTCAGGGTAACGGTCAAAAAAATGCGAACATTTGTATTTGTAATTATCTGCAAGGAAAATATTACTTTATCTTTAAACTGTTACCTACTGTCAGTTTGTTGCAGACACACCTGCAGTCTTATCAAACATTTTTAGAACTAGCAGTCTGAAAAGCTCAGACCTTCAGAGATAGGCATGCACTTAACTGTTACTATCAGTAGTTCAACTGAAACAAATGTCATGTTGACAGTGCTAAGTATGGTCCTATACTGGTTCAGAGGCTTAAACTGCAGAAGAGTGGAGCTAACGCAAATAAAATTATTATTTCTTCTCATAATAACTGTAATGAAGTTGGTAGCTTTTGTGCAAAGTCTAGTTAATTACAGTAAACGTGTACCGCTGACCTAATAAATGGTAAGATTTGTTAAACTACTTACTAACAAAAACAGAGAAGCACAATCTGCTGTAAACACAAAGAGAACAGCTTGGAGTTAGAGTGTATTGGGAATGGACAAATGTATTAATCAGACAAAAAATAAGCGTCAGACAGTTAACAGTCAGCCTGCAATTCCAAAAAGACTGTGCTGTGTTCTCAGAGTCATGAAGGCACCTTCACACTAGTATCTGCCCACAGCGATACTGTTAAACCTAAGCAATACAAGCAAGGAGCTCTAGTTATGATAAATATTGCAAGATGTAGGAAATAATCACAGAAACCAGTCATCTTGGCATTCAAGAAATAGCTTGCAACGAGCACAACTGAAAATACCCAAAGCAATTCTTCTCAAGCGATCACAGACTGAATAATCTTAGAACCGATTTCAAGACTTTTTCATGGCTACCCTATCAGTCAGCACCTGGATGCACAAACAGGAGCAAACTCCAAGACCAAGCCAACGTGATTTCTCAGAGGCTTCTGTTAATAAACAACCCGGAGCCGGGCCAGGCCAAGAGCAAGTGTGAATTTCCTCCTTTTCCCCGGGAACACGCACATGATCAGCCTCCACCCTCTGAGCAGGGAGCCCGCTGTCACACACAAACAGGGCTGTAACCTGCACACCCCTCCCACCCCCCCGCCGCTTTCAAACCANCATGATCAGCCTCCACCCTCTGAGCAGGGAGCCCGCTGTCACACACAAACAGGGCTGTAACCTGCACACCCCTCCCACCCCCCCCCCCGCTTTCAAACCAGACGCACAGCACTAACCAGCCAAAGGGCACATGACAAGGGGCAGCGATAGGGTGTGGTTGGACGAATACTCTTTTTTTAAAAAATAACAAAAAAGTAAAACCCAGCCTCAACCATCAGAAACACCCATTTCATTAGGAAGAAATTACCCGCTGTGTTCTTCCGGTACAACATGTGAACTCAGGACTGCGAACCTGCTCTCCTGATATTTACTTTACACCGAAGGCTGGCAGCCTTCAGACACTGGGAGCCAAAGCGCTCCGTCCGTCACGCCCTGGGAAAGCTACCCTGGAGATTGCACCAGCGGCCCGGGCAGCCGCTGAAGTAGAGCAGGTTGCTTTGTAAGAGGCGCCTTCTGCACAAAGCTGAATATTTAAAGAAACAAACACGCAGCAACGAGAAAAAAAAATCCCCACACAAACAAAAAAAAGCCCACCAGCCGCCTTTCAGCTCTGTTTAAGTCCCTGACAAACAAACCCCCAGAGGTAACCCGTTTCGGGGTCGCCTGGGGGTGTGTGGGGGGGTAGCTTCTGTATTACCGCCCTTGCCCGCCCCCTTTCGCCACCTCCAGCTCCCGGAGGGTTTCCTGCCTCGGAGCCGTCTGTCCCGCAGGGTCGGGCGGGCATGTGGCTGCGGGAAGGGAGGAGGGGACGAGGGGAGGGCCCCGGCGCTGCGCTCCCTTTCTCTCCCCGGCCGCTGCAACCTGCCTTCACCCGAGCCGCTCCGGGCACGGCAAGGGGCCCGACACTCGCTCCCCGGCCCTCCCCGCCGAGAAGTGAAGCGTCCTCGCCGGTCAGGGCGGGCCGCACGTTAATGGAGAGCGGGGGGAGGCCTGCGCCCGAGTGCCCCGGCCGGAGGG
>VZSC01019415.1:426277-530442 GCA_013398225.1 Steatornis caripensis
CCCCGCCGTGGCCTCTCCGCGCCAGGGCGGGCGGGAGGGAGGGAATGTCCCCGCGTTGCCGCTCTCCCTCCCCAGACCCTCCGTGCCCGCGGGCAGAGCTCAGGGTGCACGGCCCGGGCGGGGGGCGGGCCAAGGCCGCTGCGAAGCGGGGCGTAGGGGCGCCCCCCGCTCAGGCCGCGGCCCCCGGCCCCGCGCCCGGGCCTTCCGTGCCTCGGCTTTCCCCTGCGGGGCGGGGAGAGCAACGCTGCGGCAGCGTTACAATGGCTTGCCCGGGTGCTGCTCTGCTTAATGGTGCTTATGGGGCTTTCGGAGCACGGCGCGAGAGGAATTGACTAAAAAGACACTACTGACAGAAATTTCCACAGCTCGGGATGAACCTGAGATGAAGTTAAAGCGTCAGATATACTTTAATGGTTTTTAGATACATAATTTACTTGTGTTTTTTCACCGAATGTGTCCGTGGCCATTGTGTAGACTCTCGAATCCAGTGCAGCTTGGGGGTGGGCAGCTTTGCTTTTTAACCCTCTGAAATAAGTAATGCATCCCGATATTTCAGCAGTCGTGTTTGTTTTGCATTGGGCATCCTCTGAAACTTAGTCCTTGAACAATCGTATTTGAACTCGGTCCTCTGAGAGTGTATCTTTTTTGGTTTCTTCAGGTGACTAACGAGGGGGAAATACTGATTCTTTTGAGTGTACCTGGCAAAGTATTTCAAGTTCCTCTTTGCTGAGGGAGTTCAGATGAGTCGGGTTTGCTGATGGAGTTCTGATTGTCTTGGTTATTTGAAGAAGGAAATTCCTTAGAGGCTTGTCTACATTAAGCAATTAAATTATTGTTTTTATCCAGCAGAATAGCTCCTGTGTAAGTGCCAGCAGTTCTGGTTTTACAGGTGAAGGTCAGTTATGCTTTTGTCCTACATCTGTAACTGTGCCGTATTAGAGCTTTACAGTTCCAAGGATGAAACAGATCCTATTTCTTGGGTCCCAAACTCTGGAAGGCGTTTTTGAAAGCCCTTCTGCCCTTGGAGCCCTTGGAGAACTTGGGGGGGGGGAAGGGTACAAAACCTCCATTTCTTGTAATATCATCATCCTAAAACTATAACATATTCCTGTTAGAAGTAAAGCGTAGAGAGGTGAAGGAAAAAACAAAACAAAGAAGCTTAACTCTTCTTACATAAAAGGAAAAAAAAATTATGCTGGGGTTTTTTTTCCATATCCAGAAAGAGTGTGCGATGAGATAACTTCGGATGTTCTGGCAGCACCTGCAAAGATCAAGAAACCGTGTAAAATCTGTGATGCGATAGTCCGCAACCCAGGCAGATAGCTGCGTGCTCTGTCACAGGTGACATTTGCAGACTACTGTGCTGGTTTGGATGCTTGGCTCTGTGTAGGTATTGGTGAAATGAGATTGTTCAAGACACAGGATGAGAAACAGTGGCTGTATTACTTCAGGATTAGGAAGGAGGCTTTTAGGTACAGGGTGTGCATAGATCACCATTTTGCTGTTACAGGCTACCTAGATAAAACTGTATTTCTCAGGGAAAAGCGGCGGTTGCTCTGGGAAAACTGACTATGGAAAGTAATTGGTTTAGCATTGCTGGCTTGCCTGGGTTTTCAGATGCCAAGGAGCACCAGGGATAAAATTATCACTGTGCTGGACCCGCATGGTATGTACAGTCGGCTGTGAATTTATTTATTTCTATTTTAACTGCAGCTAGTCAGCATTTCTAAACTGTAGCTAGACTCCAGCCTAGATACAAACAAATCCCTCAAACTGAGCAGAACTGGAGCAGGCTAATAATGTTTAGATGTCATTTCTCAGAAATCGCAAGTCACTACAATATATTTCTGTAGTGGCAGGAGCAATGGAAATGCTACCAATGGTAAGATACCAGCAGCAACCATGCTGCTGATTAGCTCTGCACTGAGCTGGACGGTGTTGATGCAGTTTTTAAAGAAACCAGGCCTGCTTGTACCTGCAGAACGAGTTGTTGCCGTCAACAGTCAAATGGCAGCAGCTTTAGTATGGCATCAGGGTTTAAGGAAAATCGCAATGTAGACAAGAATTTAGCTCTCTGAGTGAACCAGCAGGACACTATGCATGTGGAGGTTGTACTGTGGGAGATAAAGCATGAACCCTGATCTCCTTGGAAAAGCTAGTGTGCAGAGACCTAAAGCATGAAATTATAGTGTACCAGCTGGTTTACAGGGTAAAATGTGCACTGCTTCACTTTCAATCCCTGTTTTTTTCATAGGGTTATTGCAATGAGAAGCAAAACAGCTGCTGTGAAGCCTAGCGAGTGACATGATTCCTGTGAGCAGTTGTAAAAAAAATCAGAGATATTTATGAATGGAAAGCATTATACACATAAATATATTATAAACAGGATTGTGTGTTTGAGCTATCATCAAGGCATCTCCTGTTTATGGTGTTGTGTAAAGTTACTTGAGACCATTCAATTAAATTTTCCTCTGTGTTCTTTCTGAGATTTTTATCATTTACATAGTGAGAAGACAGAATCCTATTTGAGAAGTTTCAATTCAGCCCAGCATTCCTGTAGGTAGTCCCACTGAAGCCAGTGGCAGAGTTAGATTTAACTCCATAAATGATCATGTACTTGATAAGAAATAAGAGCAAAAGAAAGGGGAACAAAAGCTGCTTTACTTGCAATTGATAATGAAAAATGTTTTTTACTTCTTTCCTTACTGAACAATGTTCTTTTCTTTTTTAAGGTGCTTAAGATAACTGAGCTACCTTAAGCCATTATTGTGACTGTTTGTTCAGCACTCCAAGTATAATAAGCATTTTGCAGAACAAATAAGATAAATGCCCTTACCGATAGAGCTTGCAAGCTAAATTTTGTCACAAGTGAGAGCAACGACTAAAAGAGTGATCCATAAGGAAGAAACACAGATACACAAGGAAGCCTTTGTGGTCCTCCTTGTTCCCCGAGACATCAAGAAGTGTGGTGCCTGTGTGGTTACCTGCCGTGAGGGGGTTGTGTCTGTGCAGCTTCTCTGACTAGTCATGGTGGTGTACATCTGTCCCTGGGGGATCCGATGGTTATAAGCAACAGCAACGTACGGGATCCCTTTATTTCTGCTCCTCGGCCAGTGCGATTCATGCAAACAGTTCTCCTGCGTAGAGAAGGTTTGCGTGAAGGTAGGGGTCATGCTCTGCTGGTCTCCCGGCCGCTCGCCAGCAGCCCATATGGTTGCCAGAATGCAGCATTAATTTTCTGAGGCAGCGTGCAACTGATGTATAGTGCCACACTGTATAAATTGGCACAATATTGGAAGTTATAAATTCATGGATAAGACTGAAACTATTAAAGTAACCCTTCTCGTGGCTTCCGAAGTGTTCATGCGTTTCTCGAGCGGAAGTATTGGAGCTGTAATTTTGCATAACACAATGCAAAAACTTACGTTAGAGCAACATTAACATTGCAAACGTGGGTCATCAAACTGCAGTCCTTACGTAGATGACACACCCACTGAGGTAAATAAATTAACCAGAATAATGATTGCAGCTTTGGACACTGTAAACACACATGAGTCAGGGAGGGAAAAGAAGTTTTTCATTGCACCATTATCTCACCCGCATGAATTGCACACACCGTGTACATCAAAGTATCAATTTCATAGCCTAATTGGTAAACATAGTACACACAGGCTGTGTGGGCAAATTCATGCTGCATGAAAAATCTTTGCTTAGATCCCACTTTTCTTACTGGATAAATGTAGGAGCTTATATGTAATAACCTTGACCTGTTTAAAATACAAGTAAAGCGGGGGAGTAGAGGGGAAAACAGGGCAAGTGTGGCAAGTTATGTAATTGGGTTTTGGAAATCTTTAGGTTTTCAGTTCAATTATCCTCGCTCTATTTTTAGGGAGAGGGAAGCACAAAACTGTATAAATGGCAGCGGTCTTAATAAATGTATCTTACTTTTGGTTTATATATGGATGAATTACAAAAACCACCAAGAAAATTCCCATAAGGAAAATGCTTAATTTTTATTATGTATAGAAGATCTTTCCAAGTAATCCATTGGTAAACACTTCTTGGGCCAAGACCCCTCGAGTTATATTTGTACTATGTACAGTGTAAGGGCCTTTTTCTAGCTCTACAGCCAACTGACCTAGCCTGGCCACCTCCATGATTTTAAATTGTTTTAGCTCTAAAACAGGGTGGCGGCATGCAGATTGCCTGCTGGAGTGGTTTCTGGCCCGTGCTGACTCCTAGCCTGTGCCCAGGAGTTGTCCGTGAGCTATCTGGTTCACCGCCAGACCACACTAACACTTTACCTTACAGATGGCTGGGCACAAAGTAGTGGATCTGGATATGGAAATGGTCCAGCGGACCATTTAGCAGTGGAGAAAGAGCCTGAAAGCTGCTCTTGTGCTTCAAGGCGTGGTCCTCTGCCCGGGCTGGGTGCTCAGGCATACCTATGTTTGTAGGTTCAGGGCACGCACAGCCTCTGTCCTGTCTTTACTGAAGTGTGCTCTTTGAGCCGCGTGCACCAAGGTGGATGAGAGTTTGACTGTCCTGTGGCATGTGAGCATTTGTGTTGACTTCACAAGTATGTATGTTTGTCAGGTGAACAGCTCCTGGAAATCAGAAGCACATGGGAAGAGAGAGGGCCAGGTCCCAGTCAGAGGTTTGCAGTCGATGTCAGCCTAATACTGGAATCCTGCTGGATTCATCCTCAAATGAATACCAAATGCTTTTCTGGAAAACGCCTTTTATCCAGGGAGTGCTATTCTCAGTGTAGAGATATTGAGGAGAAATTTAATGGCTGGTATACACATCAGATTATCAGATAATCTCTCCTGGCCTCATCACATACATTTAAAAATACAATCAGTTAAAACAAACTTCAGAGCTGCTGCACTTACCACAAAAGCTTTCTGATAGTTTTTATTTTTAAACACAGATCTCTAAAGTATTTTCTCCCAAACTGCTGTGTTGTGAAAGAAAATGAGAAATTGGCCAACCATAAGAAGGGAAAGGAAGAAACGGAGTCTGTGTAAAATTGTCCAGTGGACAGCATAAATGAACTGTCATCATCCCGTCTCCAGAAATTGATCTGATCTCTCTGTGGTATACAGCATTATTTGTAAAAATGGTAAAGATGCTTTGACAGAAGTTAGGCATTTCTTTTCAGTTGAGCGTAGCTCCCCAATCAGTGGTCCAAACTAGGCTCTTAGTTACAACCTGTGTAAGTTACAACAATGTGTAAGGCTCTTTGAGCAAGACATAGTGGGTGTTTGGTCTTATGATTAACCTGCTGCCACTGGCCACGCATGCTCTCCACCCTGTAATTACTTGACTGAAAAAATAACAATGCCATTCAAAGCATACATTGTATAGAAAATTAAAAGAGCACTCATTTTAGTCTGTTTTCACACTTGCACAATGACTAGAACTCGTACGTGCGTTTCATGTATGAGCAGAATTTGTTTGGCCACATCTGAGCAGGTTTTGTTAGAGAAGTTTGATTTGGAAGCAAACTGGGTCAGCGTGCCATTGGGTTTTTGTTCTTATTTCACTTTTTAAGAACCAATCTGAAAGCACCGAAAGAATTTTCACTTCAGAATATCTTACAACTAAGCTAAGAATGTAATGGCTATTCAATTATTTGCTCCTACAGTCGCTGTTCTTTTAAATCATATGCATAGGTCCTGTGTGTGGCGAGCTTTAGCCTCAAAAACAATACTTCAGGAAGCTTCTAAGTGCAAACAATGGTGTAAATCTGTGAAATGAAAGTGCTTGCTTAGCAAAACAAAAGGCCAGTCCTTCCCTTGACAAGTTTTCCTTAGTAATGCTTCTGCGTTCTTGAGGACTTTGTCCAGAGTAAGTATGGAATAGAAGCGAGGTTTGTATGTACGGATGAGAAGCAAGGGAAAGCATCAAGGAACTCCTCTGTAGAAACCTGCAGTGGGGTTTATTCTATCTATCTAACCTGAATTGTCTAAAAGTTAGACTGAGAGGGTGAGTGTAGTCTGCCGCTATGGGTAGTGGAGAGAAGCAGCCGTTTCCAGAATGCTGTTGACACCTGTCTCGTGACAGGTTTAAAGCCTAACTTTTAGGTGCCTATGGAGAAGCGAGATGAATCCCTCCTTGAGAGTAATGCTGCAATCCCTCAGCTTCTTCAAAGCTTCAGTCTTTTGATTGTGGCATAGGCTTCGCTTCCGAGCCCACCACTGCTTTAGCCAATGATGCCATTTTTGTATTAGGCATGGTACAGCTGTATTGTTTATGTCATTCATACAAAGACGAGGAGTCCCTCCACCTCTGTTAAACCGAATGCATCAAGCTTGATGAAGGACCTGTTTTTCAGTTTATGGATGTCGCAGCTCAGTCCTGCCCAGCTGGGTAAAGAAGGGAATAGCTGCAGGGGGGTGTGTTGAGGAGTGTGTTTACATTGCAGAATGTGAAACAGGGATACTTGGGCTACATTTATAAACTGTGTCCTTTTCAACTGTCTAAACTTGTCCATGTGAAATTCTCTCCTGCCTCACCTCCTAGATAGCTAGCTGGGACGTCTGTGCTCAGCACTGTATCTGCCAGCGTAGGAATACTCAATAATTACACTTCTAAATAACTGAGCCCTGACTCTTCTCTGTGAGACCAACCTTTAATACCAGGTTGTGCATTTTTTCCTCAAACACCCTCACCTTTCATCCCATGCCGCTCCTTGATTGTGGGAAGACACCCAGCCAAAATCAGAAAGGTACTTCCTTCACATCATTCTAAATTCACTGTGGTCATGAAGTTTGCGGACTACCAGCCTATGGATGAGGCACCTGGTGTGCTGCAACCTCTGCTTGTTATGCTAACCACAAGCATCACATTTTTACTGTGTTCCCGCATCTTTCCCCTTTCTGTCTGGTCATTATATTCCCTTGCTCCTTACTGTGTTTAAATACGTGCTGGGATTTGCACTTTGAGGCAGGGATCATCTTCTTGTGCGCATGTGCAGCAATTAACACAGCTCAATACGATGGGGGCAAGATGCATCACCACGTGAAAAATATTAAAGCTTGCTAGCAAGTGTGACTACCAGACCCTGGTACAGTAATCATCAGCACTTTGTATCCGTGGCTCCTTCTCCCATGAGTACAATTTTGTACAACAACAGGGAATGGAAAAAACAGTCTGTCTCCTGGCAGAACGGGCAGGATGACACAATGGCATTTAGAGCTTGTTGTTAATGACCTTTTCATGCACGACATAGAGCCTCATAGGTAGTTTAAGAAATGTGTAAGAGTGTCCTTACTTAATGTTACCCCACAAGGCACTGTGGGATCTATTTAAGCAAATCTTAAAGATGGCATGCTCTTACTGTGTAAGCACCTTCAGGATCGACATCTTTCAGACAACCTTTCCTGTATGCAGTTGTTCCAAATGCAAAATTTGTCCTTACATTGTTTTCACATTGTAAAAGTGCATTTAGATGTTACCAAACAAAAAAAAAACCCCAACCAAAACCATAAACAGTTTGGGAGTAGGTGTGACATAAACAAAGTGTGAGTTCCAGGGCATATATCCCAAGGAAGGTTATCCAGATCCAGCACTGCAGGCCAATCAAATGAGAAACCAAGAATTAAAGGACGTCATAGACAAAGATTGTGGAGTGCAGCTCTTTGGGTGAAGGATCTCCTGAATTGCATTACTTCTACATTTCAGAATGGGAAGATCACGGCTTTCGCTCTTTCTGAGTGAAGTTAGAAACGTGCACAGAAATAGGTGCCTAGATTAATGACCTGTTTTCCAAAATGCTGTAAATTCCCAGCCATCAAAGGCACCTTTGAATCTTCACTTAGAAATTTAGACCACGAGGCATGAAAAATGTGTCCTTTGCCTCCCAATAGCACATATCTGAATATGGGAATTCAGCAGAAAGGCTCCGCAAAGAAAACCTCACCCGTCGTGGTTATGGGAGATGGATGTAAACTGCTTAATGTAACACATCATCGGAGTCTGGAGGCGCAGCTCAGCAGCTGGGGTGTGCTGCCAGGCTGCGGGTTTTCCCTGCCAGGGGCTCTGCCTGCTCAGCTGCTCAGCCCCGGCCCCGGAGCACGGCAGAGATCAGCCACTCTGGGCACGTTGCACTCGCTGCGATGTATGTACGTGGGGCTGCAGTGACCGCTTCGGGTATTGCTAGCAAGGACGTTGTGGCAGCAGGGAGCTCAGCAAACCTCACCAAGCATGCTGCTGAGTCAAGGGATCAGTCTGGTGGGCCTCTCTGCTAGCAGAGTTACACTGCCAGCAGCGTTTTAGAGCTAGGGCAGCGTAGTCTTCCCAAGGCACAGGCACTTCAGCTCAAGTAGGGTGTTTAGAAATACCCAGTCGATGCTGGATTTCGTTGCGGTTGTTGACCCTAATCTGACCATCAGAATTACCGTCATATGAGAAAGCAGCATGGTGAGATTACAGCTCCTTCTCACTGTAATTTTTGATTGACGGTGGGCTCAGAACACATCATGCGCTGAGGAGACAATATAAAATGCCCTGCTGCAGGCATGAGCCATGGCACAAGTGCCCTGGTGCAGAGGGAGCCATGGAAAGACTCCTCTATATTCCACAAGACTGAGGCAGAATGAGCAGCAGATCTGTTCTGGCTTGTTTAATAAAAACTGTAGACTTTAATTCAGCCGGTCTTTGGATTAATGTAGTGACTTACATTTGGTGAAGTCCTATCTTTCATAAAGACTGAAACTGAAGATGGCAAGAGACAGGATAAAGAACCTCACGGGGTTTGTTGCAGTCGTTAATCATCCTTGCGCTAAGAGGTGTGTCGTATTCGATGTGTCCAAATTCAACTTCCAGGCACTAGCTCTTGTCACAGTTCTCCGTTTTGTTCAACAGCCCTTTGGTACTTCATATTTTCTGCCTTTTAAGACACTCATATCTTATCTGCTGGTTTATAAAGATACCTCTTTGTCTTCTTTTTAACTAGCTAAACACATAACCAACCATCTCACTGTAACGCACTTTTCCTAGCTTGGAAGTAAGCACTAAGGCTGTTCACTGCACTTGCAAGCATATCTTGACTTTTCTGAAAGGGAATACTAGCATCCAGCAAAACAACAATTCGTCTTTCTGGCTGTAGGAGTTGAAGCACTCACCGTGTCCTTTGGGGCCTCCTGGCACGAAGGTGAGCTCAGCATAAATCAGGCCGTACTTCTCATATCAAATTCTTCCTGAATCTTTGAGCTGTATTCTATTGTTTCAGTTCAGAGTACATTGCATTACCAGATGAATTAAAAAAAGGTACATATTAAGACAACATTCCTTCATGGGCACAATAGCGTTCTTTCTAGCCATACATCTTTTTAACAAACGTAAAATATTTTAAGGAGAAACTATTTAAATTCTATCTGCAGTAATACAACTAATTTCGTTCCTTAAAACCAGGCTTTTTGATGTCTGGGGGTGCAAAGGAGCTTCTAAACACTTACAAATCTCTCTAAATGGAAATAAATATATATATATAGTCAATACTTCTTTATTTTTTCCCATTTCATTCCCATGTCTTGGCTTCTAGGCCAAGAAGTGATGTGTTAAGTTATATCAGAGATGGTCTGAAGCTCAATCCCAATGATCTGATGGGTTGCTTATAGAGAAAATGCTACAAATTCCTTAAGGAAAGCAGTGGTGGTTGTTTTCACTGAATCACAGATTGCTTGCAATGGCTCTGAAGACTGTCTATACATATGATAACTCTTCTTTTGCTAAGAATTATAGACTGTTCTATTACTTGTTAAACACAGTAGGAGCGTTACTGCCGACCGGAGAGTTAAAAATTGTCATTGGTAAAAATTCCTGTGATCCATAGCTTTTCTCAACGGCCAGTTTTGGGGGTTTCTGTCTCAAAACAAGCTATAGCACATATACTTCAAGAAGGAGAAAAAATGCGCAGGGATATGAAATGTGCTTTTAGAGATATTTACAAGATCTTCCAAAGTCCTAGTTACTTGCGTTTGTCCTTGGAAAGCAGATATACCAGTGTTACAGCCCTCAGCCTTTCAGCAAGAGTAAGAAATTGAAATGGATTTAAAGAAAATAATAATTTAATACTCTCATATACAAATAAAGTCTTGAGCTCAAAGGGCTCCATTAGACTGAGCAGAGAAAAAAAGAGTCTTCAGAAATTATTATTCCTTTTAAATATAATTATTTTCCTTAAGGAGGATCTTAAAGAGACTGGAACTGCCCAGCCTTGCTGCGATATCTGTACAGCAGGCTGTTGGATTAACTGTACAGGAGATTTGAAAGGGTTATTGCAGGTTTCTCACCAGTGCTGGAAAAATGAAATTACACCAGACCCAAACTGAATTAAGTAGTTAAGAACCCAGCCTAACACGTTAACATGACCTTCTCGCTACCGATTTAATGTTTTTCAAGCAAAGCCATGATCCTTAGCCACTGATGTAAATGGATTTGCTATTGACTGTAGCAAAAACAAAACTGAGGCTCGTTTGTGGTTCAAGATTTTTTGCAAAGAGATTTGGCACACAATGCACAGCGATAACACAAAAGCAGCATTGAACATGTAATGGATACACAGGGAAGGGACAAGAGTAGAATAAAATAAAAGGTTGTCCATTTTAGAATGCGCCCTTCCCACTCTTCCATCTTTCCCGTTCTGTTTTCCCTCTTCTTTCTTCCTTTCCTTTTCTTTCATTTCCTTGTCTTTCTTTGCCGTGCCTTGCCAATTCTAGAAGGCAGTTATATGTTTGCTGAATTCTTCTTTACTAAGAATATAACTCAGCTCTTGCTAAGTTATGTGTATGCTTACATATCTTTCTGACTACAGATATTTATGTGAGGTCAGGAAAGGATCTTCAAGGATTTCTCCAGCTGATAACAAGATGCTCACGGAGGCCGCCTTAACCACGGGAAAGCCACACTCACTGCAACTTCTCTGCTGTTAAAAAGAGAGGCTCTGGTGGAGGGCACCTCAGGGCAGGACCCTCACCTCGCTGTTCTGAATCCACTCCTGGAAATGCTTCTCTTCCTTAATTTTGAAGCAATGATAGGAAATCCTTTCTGTACCATGCACCTCATGTCTCATCATGTGTCAGGCCCTGCACCCCGTGCGTGGAAACTCCAGTGCCGGCCCCGGAGCGAGGGGCTTCGGTCACTGTTCCTGCTGTTCATGCGGTGCCCGTCTCTGGTCTCCACGGGGCTGCAGGGCAGGAGTGGGCATAGGAGCCGGGCACAGGGCAGGAGGGCAGGTGTCCTGCCTCGGACTCTCTGCTGCCGCAGCCACAGACTCCTCCAGACTAATATCAGCAGCAGCAAATAACCCTTCAGTGGCCCTTCCTGAGGAGAGAGTGCCGGCTAAAAGCTGAGGTTGCCAAGCTCATCACTTTTGTCATACTATGTTTTCTTTTAGGATAAGCACGGCACACATATACATGAGCAATGAGAAAGGGGAGAAGACACAGCCGTGTGTGCTGGAGATATGCGTCGTGCCATGAAATTGCCTCCGTCACTTCGCCTTTTCATAGCTGTGCTCCAGTCTACCCTTCCTTGGGCACCCACCTTGTTTCTACACTTAAGTACCTAATGACACCGTTTTCCTCAACAAATGCGTGTGCTGCTCCCTCGACAGGGCAGAAGGAAATTCGCCTAGCGCAGAGGGAGATCCTGTCTGACAAAATTTGAATATTCAAGTCAGGCAGACAAGTTCCCTTGTGGGAATGTTCCTCTCCTCTGATGTGCCCAACCAGTGAGTTTTCCTACGTTTTTGAAACTGCCATACCTCAAAGAGCAGGGTATAAACCTGCTGCATGAGAAAGTTTGGTATCCACTGATTACTGAGTCTTTCCAGAGCTGGGGAAGGAGTCAGGTCATGATCTCAGTCTGACTTTCTGTTTGACAGAGCTTTTCAAAATCTTCAGCAAGCCTAATAGCTGCTTATGAAAATTTGGATATGAAAATCAATCATAATGTGCATCACCTTTTTTCATCCAGCTACCAAAACTGGGAGGGAACTTAGAAACTCCCATTTTACAGAGGAGGAAGCAGATGCTGAGTGATTTGATGAAGCAGAAAGAGGAGGCAGGCTCCTGAATCATCCTCTTCCTCCCTACCTGCTCAGCCGCTACACCTCCCGTAGGTACCTGTCATGCTGCTCCTGGCTGTTGTTTGTGGGAGGTGTTAGTAAATGCAGCTATTCTTAGCTGTCCCTGGGCAGAGCCATGAGTGCCACCTCGGGCTGAATACCCATCAAGTACCCTAGATACGTCCAAGGACCTAGGCAATTGCTGGTCCAAATGGCTCCCATGCCTTAGGGACAGTGGAGAGGGTGAAGGGAAGGTGCAAGTGCATTTTCCATACTCAGCAGCAGCAGCCTCAGCATGCCACCTGCCTTTCTGTTGTCAGATTCTCCCAAAAAAGGACTGTGTGTGAGGACCTCCCCACTCACAATCTGTTCCTGAGGCATACTACTCACAGGTGAAGAGTTTTGTTACAGAGGGAGGTCAACGAGAGTGTGTTTGAATCTCAGCAGCAGAGGCTCCGCTTGCACCCTTCAACCATTCAAAGGCAGGACTCCACCACTCTGTTGTAACTTACTCTGTAAAAGTTGTGTTACAATCAAAGAAAAAAAGCTCCGATTTAGGCACCAAGCAGGGATGAGATCCTAGAAGTTCAGGCTGTGCCCGACGGATGAGTGCTGAAAGATCTCTGGAAGAGGAACTAGTAGCAAAGTCTACAATGCCGACGTGCCAGCACGAATAGATGGCAGGACTCGGAGTTTTAAGGCTTACTCAGATTATATACTCGTGTATGTCAGCAGTGTTGGCGATTTGCCTTCTATGTAGTGGCAGTGAGTATCAGCGTAAATCCACTTTAAAGCTCCCTACAAAAAGAATGCATTTTCTTGAGGAGCTTTAATGAAAAACAATGCAAACTCAACACAAATTGACCCGTCCTTTAGACAGGAAGAAATCAGCCCATTATTTTGTTACTAAATTCAATAAAAATAATGACTTTACCAATACGTAATAGTTCCATCATTCTAGCTATCGGATAAGCAAAACCTTAGTCATATGGATGAGAACTGAAAGAAGTCATTAGTAGCACAGAGGCAATTTTAACAATTCTGTGTTTGATTCCCATGGAGAATTTCATATGTCAGTCACATCTCCTAAACAAAAAAAAACTGGCAGTCCCATGGAAAGTAGTTTATATACAGATAGACTCATTGGCTTGTTTTCACACAAGCTTGTGTTGATATAAGGAGATAAATAACATTAGTTGTTTGATGAAGTTTTTTCATTCAGATTTCTAGCTGGCACGAGTTGGTGCACCTTCAGTGATTCAGGTCTGAATTACTTTCACGCCAAAGTCAAGGTAACGCACTTCAGCGGAGTTACACTGCTTTACACTTGCTGAAAGTCCGCTGAATTTTTTAAAGCCTCTTTTGTAGTGATATAAATACAGTGCAACATCAGTCTGAAATCATGGATGCATAACAATTTTAGTATTTGGCTGTCATACATATGTATGTGGCTATGTAACTAAAAATGTACAAATACACATTTTACTCCCCAGTGTTTGTCATGGGATTAATGTAAGGGAATACAACTGAGGAACCCAAAGTCCACTCACACCTTACAAGTACCACCCCTGGTGCCACTGCATCTGTAGGTAAAGGTGGGTCTTTATACAGCACTTATGTTCCCCCTGTATTGTTATGGGAATTGTAGCTCAGCCAGGTGTGGAAGCTCACACAGATAATACCACCAGCTCCCGCAGTTGTCCATCAGCCCAGGCTTCCCTCTGTTGTGACTGTGCTCAAACAGTCCCCTGGACTATCAAATAACCCATCCCCAAGCCTTCAGGTATAGAGGAGAATGGGCAGGGTGACTGGAGCCACAAAAGATGAGAGGAAGAAGAAACATAATTGCAAAGAATGAAGAATTAAAAGTGTGATACAGAAGGACAAGCATTAGTGCAGGCAAGAGATGCAAGGTAAAGCATATAAAAAGAAAAAGAACCGGGGAGGCATGGGCAGAGATAGAGGTGATGATAAAACTGTGCTAGGGCAGAGACCAAAGAAATAAAAACGGTTTCTAAGCGGTTGCGGGTGAAGGTTTCCACCCAAATCCAGGTTTCACAGCTTTGAAGCCATCTCTGAGTTGTAGCTCTCAACAGTGCCTCTCTGATAATCTACCTCTGCAGCCTGCAGAGTTGGTCCTTCTCAATTTTGGCAGTTTGTGAATGGATTTTTCTGTTTGCTCTTCTCCTTGTGGATAAAGGACAAAATGTGCCCCGTAGAGAGTCAGTCACAGGAACAGTTTCCCTGTAAGAGTACCTGAGGCACAGCAGTGCTGCCAGCAACATGGATTAGCTCTGTTTTTCAGGACATGGCTAAGAATTAGCTGGCATTTATGCTTCTGTTCCCTTCCAGGAGTTGTCACAGGTGTAATGTTTTATGTCTTGTCAATCACGTTCACCAACACAATGTTTATTTTCTCGTTTGCTCTGACTTCAGACAAAAGGTGCCTTGCTGTGGCATGCAAAGGCAGAATGATGTAAACATCTACGTGAATTCATGTAAATAACGATACCTTCTACTGATGATGGTATTGGGAGATGGTAACATTCTCATGAATGCAGTTCCCAGTAGGAATACCACAACTGAAGAAACTTCTACTGCATTTGCTATGTATTTCAGCCATTCTCTGCTATTGACAACAGGGAGCTGTGAAGCCCAGACTTCCTGCATGGGAAGAGCAGTTTAAGGAATGCAAATTTGATATATACAGTTTAGTGCTTTACATGAATTTCACTCCTGAATGGCTTTAAAATAGCTTTGCCCTTGCAAGATGAAATTTTCAGTTGACAAATAACTTGAATTGGAGCCCATTTGTGTGCTAGGAAAATAGTGTATATCAGCTGTTTCTGAGAAAAAAAAATCGCCATAGTGAAACATATTTTAGAATAACCATGCAAAATATCGCTGATGGGCAAATGCTTGGTGATTAGTGTTCATCATGGTTCCTTTTTAAGTGGTGACTTCTATTTTTATGCTGAACTTTCTCTAAATCAGTGACACAATGTTATCTCAAGACCTTTCAGCCAGATAAGACCATGCCAGTTTCCTCAAAAACGGTCTTCTATCTATGGATTTTGTATATATTTGGGGTAGGGAGGCACTGTGGGAAGAAAAACATTGACTGTGTTTAAATTACTATGAAAGTAGAATTCTTAAAAGTTGATAGTAGTTAGCGAGTTGACCTGAAAGTTTTTGGTAACTTGCATAGCATCGAGATAGGCCTTATACCGGATTTGTCCAAAGACTTTGGACAGATGCTCTGGAAAGCAAAAAGAACAGCCCTAAAAAAGGCAAGGAAAATCAGTGTTCTAAAATCTCTATGACCATCCACCTTGGGCAGGGAAAAGTCACAGCACTAAAAAGTACCCCCTACCAACATGTGACTAGTCATCTTGAACGGAGCAAAAGTCTATTCAAGAGATGTGATGTCCAGCAGATCACCATCTGGCCTATTGGCTGCTGTCCTAGGTTTTACTTTGTTCAAATCCAGAAGCCTGAAAGAGCTGCTATGTTTTCAGATGCCAGCTATCTTCAGAAATTTATTATTCTTTTTTTTTAATCTCTATTCTTCTATCCTGTGAAATGCCAAGGTCTTTTTATGTTCCTTAATCTTCTGCATGAAAGCAGGCATATCGAATGCATGCATATGAACACATGTAGAGTCGATCTAGAGAGGGCTTTACTGTTCAAATATTATTTTATAAAATTGTTTTTTACAGTGTATTGTATGTTTGAAAGTCTAAAAAGAATAAATTATCTACAATCCTTGGTAAATAAAGTTTTCAAACTACTTATCAAATTGGTAAACATCTCTGAGGGTGGAGGCAGGGAAAGGTAACAACTAGATTTTCAAGGTTGCTAATACGATTTTCAAAAGCACCAGAAGAGGCTGTCTGTTTGAGTACTCAACTACTCAGCAGCATAATTCTAAGAAGAAAGCTTTAATAATCGTCCCCGAGACAATCAGATTGTCAGATGGTAGTTTTAGTTCTGCACAAAGAAAGTTAACATTTTCAATCACATCTCGACAGGTTTTGGTAAAATTCTTCAGCTGTACTTTCTAAACAGAGGACATCCCTCTTCTTAGATTATTTTTAAAATGCATAAAGACTGATTATTTTTGAAGTAATTTGACTAAATTCCTATGTAATATTGAGGCTCATCTGACTTTGGTATGACAGTTGTAGTTCATTCTAAATTAATTATGTCAGATTATAACTATATTTAATATTGTAATTTGTTTAAGTGCTTGAATTAATGAATAGAGTAGATGATACTGGGTTTCCCTTCATGCAACACTCAGGACCTACGAGGCTGTCAGTCGGTCAATCTAAACACCTGACCAGCTTTCCTGATCCCCATCCAGTTTCCGAACACTTTCCCACCTACTGAGTTGTGCTGGTTGAACTTACTTAGTTGTCATTTTAAAGCCGATTAAGAACAGCAAAAAGCTCTAATTTAAAATATTTACATTTAAAATTATCTGCATTAAGCTGAAGTTTGCCCAAAGCACTCGGGAACAGACTGCAACTGAACCTGAGCTGCAGACAGACAAGACGTGCCAAACCCACCAGTGGTTGAAAGTAGTGTCCCAGCTGCCTGTTTATGTGTCCATTGACATGGCAGTGAAATCACTGGGGACCAACATGGATGGATGGGGTTGGCTTAGCCGCTTGCCTTGGCGTGACTCACAAAGTTTCTTCCTTGCTGCTTCTGCTCTCCTGTTTGCCCTGGGAATGCGTGAGCTGCTCGTGCAGCAGTCCCTCTGCTGCTGCCGTTCTCAGTGGGATGCCTTGAGCAAACCAAAATCAGTGAGGGTTCGCTTTGCACTGCTCAACTGGAAATCACAGAAGCTCAGACCTGATTCATGAGTAGCCCAGGGCCAGGTACTGTGGACATGGGGAAGACAGCTACGGCATCATTGTTTCAGGCGTCATTCTCCAGGGCAGTCCATCCATAAACTGGAGGCTGAGGCCCGTTGTCCTGACCCTTCTGTGGGAATGGTGATGGCTGGCGGAGAGGTGGCAAGAAACAAAGGGCAAGAAACACTGCCAGTGAACTGTGAGGTGAACATGAACCAAAGAAACATCACTGTGCTTGCTCCTTGTGTCTAGACATTGATGGAGAGTGTGCATCTCCTATGTGTATAATGAATTAGCAGCTAAAGAAACTATGAAAAGACAGAAGTCGTCACACAGCCAAGGACTGGCAAGCACAAAACAATGCACTGCAAAATTGCTCAGTACTTTTGCACTGGCATGCTATTATGTCAAAAACTTGTAATTTGGAGGGTGAGTATACAAGTATTCATTTGATTTTATATCTTTGTTGCTAGTTTCTGGGATGAAGACTAGACGAGTGCTTCTGGCCCGCTTTATGAATTCTGAATACCATCTGTATTCCAAAATAGCTAAACATGGACTGTTCATTAGATGTGCTAAGAAAGTGTTAGTGTTTTACAGAAATTGTTGCCTGCATTTCACTGAAGTGACAGAGCACACTGCTGTTTTTTGGTCCCCATATGTCAGCTGCTTTGAGCAGCAGGAGGGGACTAGAAGGTTCCCAGAGGTTCCTTCCAGCCTCGACTGACTGTTCTGTGATTCTGTGACTTGGTGATTTTATGCATAAAACACTGGCTGAGAGAAGTGCTGTTTCCCAGCTATGTTTCATTTTAGCCTTAATCCATTTGAACAACTGGATTTGCTTCTGAATTGACAGCAAAATGAAGATGCTGATATAAAAAGAAACACAGGCAGGATACTTTAACAAATTCTGAAGAGGATGGAAATGAGAGAAATCACAGTTGCATCACTTTCACCAAAAGGGGAAGTAAAAACCACAGAGGAAACCATCAAAACCAACTGTGTCACATCTTCCTGTATGCAATTGTTAGCTCTCTTATAGTGAGTAGCTGGCACAACATTTATTTCATCTGTTGGAAGACAGATGTCAAATACAAACATCCACAAACCATATTTTGTTTATGGTGGACGTGTCTTCTCTCCTGTTCAAAGCCTAAATTCTACCAGTTTGATTTAAAAAAAAATAAAAAGTAATCATCTTTTTCAGTTAAAGGAAGGTAAAAATGAAGAAGGGTGACTTAAAGCACCTTTATATCACACCTGAATTCAGCCATAGGTCTTTACTCTCTGGAGAATTTTGCAGCTCCCCCCTAATATTAAATAACAGGAATGATGAATCGTGTTTTGATCAAGTCTAATTTGTCAGAACTGAGAGTCTGAAACTGAAGTTTGTGTCATGGTTATCTTCTGAGCTCAGTTTCAAAGATGAGTTTTTTGGTTCCCTTATTACCCTTTGCCTGCTGCTCAGAGAGGGATGGCGGCCAAATTCATCAGCAACACACCGGTGCCCACTGGGCCTGCTTGGCAGTGCCAGTGAGCCGCAGCAGTCCCCGGCCAGCAGCCACCCACATCAGCCCCTCCACTCAAACCAGCGGGACGTGCCTGGCCTCAGCATCCCTTCGGGGACCACGCCATCCCCTCCTGTGCCAGGAGCCCCCGTGCACCAGGGAGATGTTGGGTTAGTGCAGGGAGGCTTTGCTCTTCCCCTGCTGCTCACAGATCACCTCAGTGCCTGCTCTGAGGTCTCTCGCACTTTTCCCTTCTGTGCACCCTTCATTTTAACAGCCTCCCCGTGCTATTTCTTCATTAGATGTAATTTGTCCAGCAAATGAACTGAAAGTAGCGCTGTTCATTTGTGCATGTACTGGGGTCGGGCAGAGGAACAGCTTTAATTTTTTCATCTAAAAATATGATCGAAGCATTATCTTGCAGCTGCGTGTTAGCACGTGCAGGACCCACAGCCAGAGGAAAGCTCTCGTTCGTGACCCGCAGATATTTGCTTGAGGCCCGTGAATTTGTTGCGTTGCTTGGAACTGGCATCTTGAAGCTTCTGCAAGTTAAGTGAATCTCGACCTGGTCTACTTTCATGATGGGTCAAAAGGAGGAGTAAAATGTGCGTGGGTTTGTGCTATGGATGCTCTACATACTGTCTGCACCATTGCTGCACTGCACAGGGCAGGAACCAAAGACCTGACCTTACTGGCTTCAGACAAGGGCATACGAACAGGGAAGGTGGCTAGATCTACGTCCCTCTGGTCAAATGCAGTCTTCTGGAAAGGTGCTGTCACAGTCACAAGAATGGTATGGATGAAGAAGCACTGTGCTGAAAGATGAATGCGTCCAGGAGGAGGAACAGCTTAGATGATAGAAATCTGCCAGTCCTTTTAATGTGGCATCTATATGGCACTTCTTACCGACACGTCTCAAAGTGCTTCCCTGCCTTTGATTCCAGATCCTTGTCTGCTCTTTTTTTTCACACCTTGCTATCAACCCTCCACTAAAGGATGATCTGCACTATGATGATTTCAAAACACAGGCTATTTTTAAAGGTTCAGATTGGACAGCAATAGAGCTCCTTCTAAGACATACAGGAGTGCAAGGCCTGGAGTTATTAAAATAAGTCTTTTTTTTTTTCTGATTTTGGTCGAGCATTCTGAGTGTCCCTGGTAGCCTTCCCTTGAGGTCTGTAAGGTCACGGGGCCTGCGCAGGAGCCAGAGGGGAGCGCTGAGGGCCAGTTGCCTGCGCCCTTTCCTCCTGCCTGTGAAATAACGACAATGCAGCACATTGTCGCCTGGGAAGGGGACACACTCTGGCTACCAAGCGTGCCTGGGAGGGGGAAAGCAGGCAAGGAGACATGCAAAATTCCCCGGTGCTCGTCCATGAAATGCATAAGGTTCTGGGTCATACTTGAGCATGATCCCCACAGCATCCCTCTCAGGCTTCAGCTGTCAACAGCCATACCCTGCTGTGTGGAGGTACCTCTTTCCACATGCTGGTGAGCAGTGCTGAAGACAGATGTATCAGGTTTTGTGCTGCACTCTGGCTGGGCTCATGGCAAGTGCAGCAGGACATACTGAAGGCTCACGGCTCTCAGCGGATGTAATGGGTGTCCACCAGCATGATGCTGCCGCCCACAATCCCACTGGCTGCCACCCACTGAGGTTACACATGTGCAGCATCACCACACAGAAGGTTTTGTTCACACACACCAGCAAGAGGGTCACTACTCAACAGACAAGACCTCTGCTCATTTGTAGTTTTCCCTACAAGAAACAATTCACTGGGGCTTCTGCCCCTACACTGGTAGCCACAGTGCAGATCAGCAAAGGGGTTGTTGAAAACACTACTGCCCCGAAGCACAGATGCTGGCCGTCTTATTCCTTGTGCTGTAGGAAAGCCTGCTTTTAAATTTTGCCTTTTCTCACTCTCATCTCCTTCATCTGGAGCACCATGACTTACATATCTCCTGAGCGGCCCCCGAGGAAGAGCTCAGGACTGCGTTTCGCTCAGGCATGGGCTGAGGTCCTTGCAGTCAGTCCCCTGGGCTGTGCTCGATGCCAGCCCATGTGTTCCTTCTCCTGGGAGCTGCTGAGGGCAGGAGGGGCAAGGGGTGAGGAGAGCCACCCCTCCCCAAACAGAGGACAGGTGGCAGTGAGAAGGGAGACTGAGGCAGGTACAAGTTTAGCCAAGACCATGGTGAAAAACAGGTTCATGATGTAGGAGAGCAGGGACGTAATGGGAGGAAAGGGAGAGACACTGGCAGATGGAGCAGGCGGCCAAGGAGGGGCAAAAAGAACGGGAGAGGGAAAGAGAAAGGCTGATGAGAAGGAAGACAGCAATAAATAGTAATGTGAAATAAGTAAATGGCAATTAATAGCAATCTGCTCAGGGTACTGGGCAAAGGATGATGAACTTGCAATAAATTAAAGGCAGTGAACAAGCTATCTATTAGAGTCAGCCAGCCAGCACACAATCAATCAATAGCAATGCAGAATTGGAAGACAGGGAATAATACTAATAGACAGATAACACATGCATTGCCCTCTTGGTGGGATGCTCCTAGAAGGACTATAGACCTGCATGTGTCTGGCAGTCACAGGCGCACAAGGAGAGGAAGTCTGCTGATGGAGCACTTCTGCATATCAAAGAGGTGTAAAACCGGAACAGCTGTCGGGATCCTCATAGAGATTCTCTATCAGATTTCAGGTGCACTTTGAATTCATGCCACACCTTGAGGAGGAAGACTGAGAGATGCCCATGCAGTTTTCTCCCTCCGGAAGGTATTGGCAAGTGAGAGGCTGGAGCACTTTGTGGCAAAGGGGTAGCTCTGATAAATGACTGGATTGTGGCTGGAATTTAGAGACTTTCCTATACCCCTGCAATGCATTTGCAGAGAACTGCAACTTCCTTTTTTACTACTCTTGCCCAGAAAAAGAATGTTCAGGTCTTCCATATAAAATCAATCAAACTGACACAGGCCAAGAAAGCACAGCCTTGATTTCCCTGTAACCACGTTATCCCCCCACCTCTTCCCTAAAAGTGTCAGCACGCAGTCTCCAGGACTCTTTCTGAGTTTGGATCTAGGAGGCCCTTGTCATACACAAGGAGGACATAATTAGTCTGAGATTAAATATCTGCCAATCAAGATAACATACAGGTCATCATTAACACAAGAAAAATTACAAAATCATCTGCAGAAATTTTTTTAGTCACAAATTTTACCCAGAGGGCCTGACCTGAATGTCTGGTACACATCTTTGAGATGAGGGATGATATCCTATCCCATTTTAGCTTTAATCTGTAACTCCGCTAGATTCCTGCCACGCTCCCAGAAGTGTGCTAGGTGGCATATGTGCATATGCATGTCTGTTGCACTGTCTCCCCAAATGTGTCAAAAAGACACACATTTTATAGAGCATGCCAATAGCAACGCTGCATCCTATGCCATCCAGTCCTCCTTCCAGCCAGCGCTTCCATGCTGTGGGGTTTGCCTGCTGCCTTCATGAGCCGGCCCAGAGACAGGCACCTGAGCACAGCGCACCTGCCTCCTCCCATCCCTCTGTGCACCGAGGCTTGCCAGATGTACCATGCCCCATAATGAATGAAGAAGGGGTGGGATATGTTATACAAGAACAGGAAGAAAACTCAATCTGATGAGCAATTTGCCATATGAGCCATAACACATGGCCGTGTCCTGGGGAAGAGCAAACCTCAGCAGCAGCAGCAGTCTCCTCACGGCATGCTTTCTTTGCAGTGATCTATTCCAGCTCATCCAGATGATGGGGTGAGTGAAGGCTAGCTCGAGATTTTCTTGTGTGCCATTCACATTGCTTGGCTCCTTTACATCTTGTACATGCTCACAGGAGTGCTTGTCTTTCGGTTGTTGCCTTCTGAAGTGCTGAGAAATGCTGCCTGAGTGCTGAGCTGTCTGTGGCAAAGAAGCTGCGCTGTCAGGCTCTAAGATGGCATAATGCTCTTTATCGTGACGTGCCCTTGAAGCTGCACAAAACAGCTGCTGCTGAACAGCTTCTCAAGACCCCAGCTCAAAGGAATCACAGTGTTTCTGCCTCACCACCTGCTCTGGCTGTCTCTGGGTCAGCAGCATGCTTTGGCATTTTGGACTGAGCAACTTGATCAAAACAGAAACCTGAAATGATGCTGGACGAGCTGACAGCGTAGCTACTGCTAACCACAAGAGCCAGCTGGGACAATACAAGTGGTACCTGGCAGGAAAACCGCAGCTACATTTTATTTGCCGCTACACCGCAGGGTTAAGTGCATCTGAAGGGATATTGGTCCCATTACATGGCAGACCTGGAGGCTCCCAGCACCGGTACCATTCAGCAGCCTAAAAGAATAACCCTAGAAGCTGTGACGGCAAGAGAGACAATGATGTGGTCTGCACCTCTGGGTGCTCGCAAGTTGCTGAACTCCTGGTCCTCCCAAGCACTGAATGGCACAGAAGAGCTATGTGGTGCTCCCTAGTCATTTGGATTTCACACAATTTGTGACTAACTACAATCAAAAGGAGCACATCCTATTTTTATCCTCCATACAGCGAGTAATAAACATTTTTCTTGCTTTTGGGAAAAAAAAATTCTTTCTCTTTGAATCCATAGTTTATTCTGTTGTGACTAGCCCTTTGAATCTGTGCCCAAGGAAAAAGAAGTGGAGTTTTGTGTCCTGTTTCAGTGTGGAGCTGTATGAAGGTATATTGCTCATGAGTTATACCTAAGACGCAAGAAAATACTCAAGTGTCAGTAAAGCAGACTGTGATCCTGGTTGCAGCTGCTTGGTGGATGAGACACTGCAGGAGCACAGAAGAAAAGGAGAAGGCTGTGACCCCAGAGTTAGGGGCTCCATCACAGTGGCAAAGAGAGAAAACAGAAAGGGGCAGTCAGTGGCCCAGCACAGTGACTTGAAAGGCTGGAGCATGGCCCCAAGTGGAAAATATGCAGAAAGCTGCTGGTTTTGGGGTTATTATCTCTTCCAGAGTCACTCAGAACAGAGGGAGAAAGAAAAAAAAAAAAAGAAATATTCTGTTTTCCCTATTAGATCCATGATACGTCTCTGCAGACAGCATCGTCCTCCTTCTTGGCAGTCAGATCTTTTTTCTCTCCCAATAAAAGAGCCTCTGGAGAGCAACTAAGATGAACAACTCCACTGGAGCAGCTTAGGCCAGCACGTGCCGCCCTACATGGCCAGACTGAAATCTGAACTTCTGCCCCCTTCCATGCATGAGTTCATATTTTGGCAAGTCCACAGAGTTTCTAAACAATTATATGTTTCATTTACTGGTATAAAAGGGGAAGCCACTCCAGACAAGTAAATAAGATACAGAGATAAGTTTCTTGAGAAATTTAAGGTCTCCATGAAAACACAAATATACAAAGGATGTCTAAATAAATGACATTTATAAATAGTATACTTAGCGTACCGTTATTCATACTATCTTTCTTCTCCAGTTAATGTTTAAAAGAAAATCATTCCATAAGGATATTTTCCTTGAGTGTATTCAAGATGGCCAACAAAATGGCTTTAAGTAGTTAGAACAGACAAAATGATGCTGCTTCACTACAGTAAAAATAAACATTCTCATATAATGCCTCTCGTTTTAATTTAATGCATTCAGATGAGTTATTAGTCTCATTCATGATAAACCAATAATTTGTCCTGTTTTTCTCTTACTAATAGCAGGGAGCAATGTCAATTCTCAGTTTAGTTCTGCTTCTCTCACTGTCCTGAACGCCAGAGCCGATGGCTACTGTGGGAGCAAACAGGAAAGGAACAACCAAGAGAAACTTCAGCCCCTGCACGCTTTTCTGCTGCTCCATTAGGAAGCCCTGCTCAGAGACATTCCTGTTTGTCCGGTTATCGAAATATAATCTGGAAAATAAACATATCTGTGTTATAATGCCCTGTAGTACTGCTGAGAAGGTCTCACTGGTCAATTTTCCATGTGGATGGTGCCCTCCTCCCAGTCATTGTGCTTACAGTGCTCCTTTGCCATAGGAGCCTCAGTTGTGCAGGCAGTGATGCTGAGGCACTGCAAGCTTCACGGACCATTTTCGAAAGCGGACTGTAATGCCTAAGGGATGAGACCAGCAATGAGCACCTCTAAGAAGCCTGACACAGGTGACTTGCTCAAGGGCACACATGAAACGAGTAGCAGAACCGATACTGAAAATTAGAGGATCAAACTCACATCCATCTTCCCAACCGGTCTTCTTCTGACAAATAATACAGCAATACACCATTAATGGGAAGATGATGGCTAGAGATTATCAAAGTACGCTATTCATTCCTACAATGTTTCGTGTTTCATGTTCCAGTCTGGGAGAAGGACCAATTTTCAGAAAAGAATAAGCACTCACTTCCTGACAAACAGGTTCTTTAAATTCTGAGAAAGTGGATACTCCAAATAGAAGGCAGCCAAAATCACTAGCCAGTTTTGCAAATCTTTCTGCTTTGCAAGATTTCAGCTATCATTTGCCTTAAAAAAAGAAAAGGAACAGAATTTCATTCATTTTAAGAAACTTATGATGTCACATGTGAAAAGTCAACAGATAGCAACTTAGACTAATCGCTAAAAGATTACCTACTTGAAGGTGGACTAGG
The DNA here is from genome assembly GCA_013398225.1 of Steatornis caripensis. Classification (NCBI taxonomy): domain Eukaryota; kingdom Metazoa; phylum Chordata; class Aves; order Caprimulgiformes; family Steatornithidae; genus Steatornis; species Steatornis caripensis. Next base: position 451,335 of record VZSC01019415.1, read on the forward strand.
CAATCTCTCAGTACAAAATCAATGAATGACATTTTTATGAAGCCAGATTTTAAATGCATCAGATTTCGTGCTAACCAGCTGATTTATTATTGGATCAAACTTTGGTTTCCTAGTCTAACATTTAAAACAGAAAGTGTTAAAGACACAACGTGTTTGTTCTCCATAAACTGCCTACAGACCTGAAACTTTCACGTTCCTTTAATTCTTTTTCATCTGAGCCCTTCTCTTTTGTTACCATAGATATGAAGTTAGAGTTTTCTTATAATTGCTTTTCTTTCCACGGAGGTCTAACTCCCTCCTCCTCGAGGGCTTGCTTTCCCTACAGTCAAGGGAGTGTTAGCCACAAATTCTGGTGGGAGCAGAAGTGTAATCTTAACATAGATCAAAATTACAATGCAACATAGATCATCTGGATGATTTTAAGGGAAAAAGAAAATTCCATCCAGTCTAGACCTTTCACATAAACAGGGAGGGTTTTTTCTCCCAGCAGAGGCATTTTCCCACATGGCACCAAACCCAGTAAGTTGGAGATTACTTCAAGATAATAAAGATGTTGGCTGAGCAAAATTCACCCCTGCCCAGAAGGCCAGCACAAGGTCTTAAATGATCTATAGGTTTTGTGCTGACCCCTGGCACAGAAGCACTTTTCATCGTCTATGCAAATAAAACAGGCAGGCTTTCCTGCGCCGAGGCTAGGAAAGGGCAGGGGCCAAGAGCGATTGTACTGACAGGCCATTCATTTCACGCTCTTGTCTCCTTAATTTCCTTGGTTTATCAGTGCTTTTTGGCTTAAAGATAATGTTTCCTGGACGCGCCTTTAAGAAGTCTGCCAAATGCGAGATATTTGGGCAAGAACGGTTGCAGAGAGCCCCCCGAGGTGCAGTTTCAGGGGGGATGTGGGGGAGTGGGGTGTGGGGAGAGGGGCCCTGAGCTCAATGAGTGCAACCGACCGCAGCCAGATGACAAGTGCTTAAAATCAATCGCCGCAGCACCCCGACATGCTCCCGTGCCACAGGGGTGGATAGGGACGAGTGCTCGTTAGCACGTGAAGGAGATTCATATATAGCGGCAGGTTATTGGGTATGGAAACCTGTGCCTCCGTGTGCCACCTGGTGTGGAGAGACCTTGGAGGTGCTGGTTCCAGGACCAGATAGAGCCACTGATGGTTTAGCTAAAATGGAAAAGACTGGTGAAAACTCGTGCTAAGGTAACGGGGCCAGCACTGCAGAATTAGGAGCTTCCAAAAGGCAAGATCATTTGGGGAATGTCTATGCGAGATGCTATATGACTAGCATACGGTTTAGCGTTTCAAAAAAACCCAAGCAATCACAACAAAGAGGAGCCAGTAAATAAAACATAACTAATATGTGAAAAGCAGCTATATTGACAGTGACTACTTAGGAGACCAACTTTGTATTCAGGGGCAGCTCCCGTACCTTAGTGAGAAGCCGAGGATGTACACAAAACTTGCAATGCAGAGTCAGATTTATGCAGGTTTAAATTCTTGCCTGCATCTGTTGGCTTCAATCAAAACTGAAATGTGAGTGAGAAGGGATGTGATCTCTTCTTAAAATGAAGGAAGAATACAGAAAAAAGAGGCTGTCTGGAACGTTACTAGCTGTTCTCCACCTCCAGAAAGGGAGAATGCTTTTTATTACACATCACTACTACATTTTTCGATAAAAGTAAAACCTGGCATTTCTGTGAATGATATGTGTATTTTATTGATCTCATCCACCTACTGTGGATCTGATAGAAGTAACATTTTTCCTAAAAGAATATTAAAAGAAGAACATAAAAATTGGAACACTGGATAAGCAATTGCCAAGAAAGTTGAGGTTTATGTGCTTATCACATTAAATGAAATTGTAGTGGGTCTTTACTCTTATACGCAATTATCAAGGCGGTCTCACCTGCACCTATTTGGATTTCGCACGTTTTGTACAGTCAATGCATTAATATTTTACAGGCAGTTTGTTGCATACGAAGGAATAAAGCAAATGGAGGCCAGTGGGATAGCAAATCTTGTAGGCTTGTAATAGCAGAAAGCTCAACAAAGCTTGCAGTGGACGCAGAGTCTGGATGAGAAAATAAAGCAGCCTATTTATTACAGCACTACAATTATCCAGACTTTTAGATGGGCTAGCTGGTTATTTTCCTTAGGTCTTCACATAATCCTTGGTTTGACTGTCTGTGGTATGAACTCTGGCTGGTGGAACGAGCCAGGGAAAACCTGTGTACTGCCTGCGACCGTCTGTGTCCTGGGAGACCATCACCCGCGGAGCCCTCGTACTGCTGCAGGCACAGCCAAGTGCAGGGCACTGATTACCTTGCCTCTTTTAACATCACAGTGTTATTTGTGGAGAGAGAAATCATTATGACCTTGCGTGAACTGGAATTTTACTGATACCTCACTTCTTTTGGGAATGGTGGGGAAGCCTGCACTAAGAATTTTGCTTGACTGCAGAATCGGGCTCACCTTTGAGTCTTCTTCAGAAGACATGCCTTTTGTTTTGTTTTGTTTTGTCAGTATTATCTTATGGCTAACAAATATATAAAGATTCAGGTGCGTGCAGTGAAATGCCTTTTTTTAATCCTTTTTACTAACAAAAATCTCTTGTAAGAGATGGGAAGCAAGTGTGATTTTTAATGGCAGTCTGTGATATAAATTACTATGCAAACTTGGCTTTGTTATTTTTTGTGTTTCCAATGTAAGAAATGATGGCTTTTATATACTCTCACATATACTGCCACGCTTATTACTTATCTTAGAGGTTTATACACACACACACACACACACACACACACGCATAGGGCACATGTATGTGCGTGTGTATATGAACATGTGTAAATCACAGGACAGTGGCTGTGTGATCTACCCTTCCTCAAATTATTAACTTTGTAAGTTGTTAATGAAAGAAAGAAATAAAGAAAATACATGCTCTAAGAAAGGATGTGAAATGACCCAAACTTAGGGTTGTACCCAAGATTGGGCTAGCCAGCTTAGAAAAAAATTTTCTTTTTTTTTTTTTGTGAAGAGAGTGTTTTCCAAAATCGTTGCATGAGCTGGGAACCGGTTAAATGAAACTGTCCTCTCAGCTTTGCCAGTGTCCAAAACCTAGGTCAGGACAGAATGAAAACTGAAAGTCATTTCTCTTTGGGGTGGAGCCAAGATGGGAAATGTTACTCACATCTCTACTTACAGCAAGCTGCATGAATTATAGCCTGGAGCAAGCCCCTGAGGACATTCTGCATTTTTTAATTCTCTTAGTCCCTGTCATCTCTGAATAGGCACAGCCTTTGCTGAACCAGAGGCAGAACCACGCTGCAACGTTTGTCAGTGGTGACATTTTGTAGGCAGACCAAAAGGTGCTAAAATATAAACTCTTCTTTGGATATATACATACACATACACACACATAATATAATATTTATATTTTATATATATTTTGTATTTATTTATTTTTATATATATATATGTAAAAATTACTTCAAAACCAAGCTTTTCATGGAAACATGAAACACATTCCAGGGGACATTATAGTGCAGTTGAGCTGGACACCAAAGTGTCTTCTGAAATAAGTATTTCTTAGATACTTGTGGGAATCTTTTCTAAAAAAAAATCCAAGGATTTCAGAATTAACTCTTGGATAGGTAGATATGGAAGAAAAAAGCAAAAAAAACAATTTGGAAAAGAAAGTGACTGTAACTTGATTCACTGACCTGCTTTGCTGTTTGCTTCCAGCAGCTGCTTTGTTGCTTGCTGGAAGATGAATGGCCTAAACGTTACAGCGTAGCAGGCGCCGCTCTGTAGTTAAAGTTAGTTTTTAGGCCAATTTTCTATCTTACAACTTCTCCAAATATAAAATTGTTCCTAATAGAAATCCCAGCTGGCATATCCCGTCCCAAGGAATGATGTTGAAAGACACCAGGCAGCAATCCACCTATGGCATTTTAAAGAGATGGAGTCAGTTTTGAAATACCCCCTTTCCAGGTTTTAAACACCAATGTTCTTGGCATATTTTGTCTTGTTCATAGTTTGATCTACAAGATGCCATTTATTGTTGACTTGGCTGAGACATATCTTTTACTACTGCCAGTGTGTTAACACATGTCTAGTTTAAATGTACTAAGGTAGGCAGGGCAAGAATTAACTAACTGCTGATTAGAGCATTGATAGTGAAGGTACAAGGTAGCTGGAGAAGGGCTACCTTGGAGAAAGCTCTGATGAGAAGTATATATCCAACCAAAGCCTATTTGAAGTATGTAGAATAAGACTGCCAACTCCCACCTCCCAAACTGTCTAATACCAGCCTTTTACCTCTAGATGCCCTGCTAAAGTTTTTCGGATAGCTGTTAAGACAGACTGGCCTAACTGGATGGTGGCAAGCTGTCCCTCTTGTCCCTATCTTTCTGTTTTTTGTTTTTGAATTCTTTTTGTATCAGTCTTATTAGCTTGAAAGTTGACTAGTTTCATCATTTCAATGTCCTCGTTCCATGAATGGAATAATCACTTAGATTTCTGAACACTTGTTTTTCTGGAGGATGGCTTGGTTTTATTATTCAATACCAGACTGCCAAGTTTGCTTAGTTGGGGGTTTTTTTGGGGGGGGCGGGGCTGGGAGGGGTTAAGGGTACGCTTCTAGTCCATCTCTTTAATTAAATACTGCAGAAGTTTCTGATACCTTCATGCCAGGTATGCCAGTTGATTTTCTTCTCCTAAAAATTTCTGCAGCTGGGAAGACGGCAGCCTCACCGCAGCAGCCTGACTCCACCTTTTGCTCAAGTGTGCAAGGAGTGGAGTGAAATGGAAGGAAAACAACCAATGAAAGGTTCATAACAAAATAAGGATAACCTACATTTTGGAGGATAATCAAGCCAGCGAAGAATACCCAGAAATGTATGGGCAAATGTTAGTGTGAAATCCTGATTTATTCTGGACTCAGTTGGAAAATGCCACATGTTGCTGGCTAGCCCAAAAGTTCTTGATTCCTGCCACGCTTTGGGCTGCTTGCAAGGTTGAACTACAAAGTGTCTTCATTGTTTCAGAGACAGTAAATGAGACACAGACTCCCTAATAGGATAACGAACCATGCCTCAAATTGAAATTAATTGGATTTCCTTGTTTCAGGAAGAGAAGAGCAGTCATACTGGATCAGATCAGGGGTCACCGTAGCCTGACATGTTGCCTTGGACAGGAGTCAGCGGCAGGTGCCTAGGGAGAGTGCAAGAGCAGGGCTTGCATACAGTTATATTTTTTCGGAATACTTTCCCAGCTTCTAGTGATTGCTGACTCCAGGTTTCCATGAGAAAGAGGAGGTGCGTTTGCATTTAATAGTCCTCAGTGGAAAGTCCATGGAAGAAAAATCACTTCTTAAGCCCTGTTTCCCCCACTCGAGGCATGCCCTTACCCAAAGAGTTGGACGTGAGCTTTTGTTGCATACTTTTGCTCTCACAGTGGCTGGAACTTTTGCAGTTTTTGGCAAGGGCCATTTACTTACCAGTGATTCAGCCTTCAGCAATCAGCACAATGGTGAAACTGCACTGCAGCAGCTCAGGGACGAACTTGCAAATCCTACCGCCATCTCCCTTCCTTGTCCATTTTCTTCCTTTTTATGAGGTGGGAGGAATGATATGAAGCCTTCTTCTGACATTTAAATACATAATCTGATGAGTTATTTCTGAAAAACACCCAAAATAAAAAGGATGGTGAGAAGACACTTGGTTCTTCCTACTAATCAGCTGTAGCAACTTTTTATCTCCTAGCCTTTTCTAAGTTTCCATATTAATATTAAATTCCCTACTCTTAGCATTTTAATTAATTTTCTGTTTCACAGTTAACATTTATATTACTGCATCTTGCTTACGTTTCGGGCTTTTGGGGGAATGGAGTGTCTGAACTCTCCTTGTAAACCAGAAGTTTACTTATATGCAAAGGGTCCAAACCGGTTATTTTGGATTGCCCCAGGGCCATGATTCCGTGAGTCCAGAAATGGAATTTTGGACACCTGGCACTGTGTCAAAACATGACAGCCGCAGGGCATTAATCCGTTTATCACTCTAAAGAGACTGTACTGATTGAGATGTGCTAATGTTTGATAATATTTTCCCAGCAGATCTACAAGGCTTGGTGTCCATAGGCCTTTGACTGGACCTCTTCAGTTTTTTCTTGCCACCTGCATGCCAAGGGCGTGGTCTCCGGTTATTGCTGTGCTGTTCTCTAACCTGGTTTGGACCCATGAACTTCCTCTTCTATTTGCATGTTCATCAGGCATGAACTGTGCTCAGACTTCTCCTTGCCTACTGCCAACGTGCCTCAGTTTCCAGTCGTGTTAGTGCCTGGACTCACTCATGCACAGCATGAGAAGTGTGGCTCCACTGCTCTGTCTATACCTACAGAGACAGAAACCACCTTCCACGTGTCCTAACTGGATCCTAACTGGACCCAAGTACAGGTACTGGCATGGACAAGTCAAGAGACATGTCCATGCTCTTGGCTGTCACTGAAAACCTATGGAATAGTACAGCCTGTCGTACCATCCCACACAATTATTTCAGCACTTTGTATAGGCCCTTTTGGATTAACTTGCTCAGACGGCCCTACAAAAAGCAAACAGCCATAATGTGTGCTACTAAGTGTTTTGCACCTCTTGAGGCAAAGGAGTTGGACTGTGTTACAAGTTGATATATATATATATACCGCCGTTGAATAGGACAATGATGAATGGTGAATAGGAACATCTCACACCCCGTTGGTTGGAGGCAGTGGATCTCTTCTGAAAAGGAAGGGGAAGCAAGAGCCTGAAAGAGTGCCAGCAGTACACTGTCTCCATTTACCTCACTGTTCTCTGTAACAGGAGCACACTTGCTGGTTTTGCATGCTTTGGCCAGGCAAGAGTTGTTGAAACCCAGGTGTTGTGGAGCCTGCCAGGCCAGCAGAACAAACTCGCAATTGCCATTGACAAGATCCTGGCACGGAACCGAGGAGGACAGAGAGGAACAAAGGGTGGGCATCTGCCTCTTCTCAAGGGTCCCAACCCTGGAGACACACACTTGCACTAGCGAGGCCTGTCACACTGCGCGTTTGTGCTCATCCTCTGCAGACAATTTGAACAGAGACTCTTCTGGGTAGCATAAATCAGCTCCAAATTTACCTTGTTGGATGTCCAGTTTCCGCACCAAAGCAGAGTGGCAGTGTGTGGCGAACTACCTCTTTCCTTAGGCTGGCCTTATTCATCAAGAGGTGAGGGATCAGGAAATTTAACTTAAACAACAGGATCTATGTAAATCAGCTCTGTGAGGTGTAAGGATGAAGCTAGGTGTGGATTCATCCTGCTACTTACTATGATTTGGAAATATCTTGCTGGCCATAGTGCTAAGCTTCCTCTAAACACCTTTTGCAGAACACCCTTGGAAACAAATGTGAGCTGCCCTTAAAACTGGAAGGCTGGTCCCTTGGGGTGCCATCTCCAAACGTCCTCTCAATGCAACTGGGCCAGCATTCATCAGGCACACAAGGCAACCAAAAAAAGAGGGCGAATGCAACAACAGGGCTGCCAGGTCATGACAGTGGTGCAAGCTGGCACAGAATACCTGATCACTAACCTGATAGAAATGCAGTTGAGGGCTTGTTTCTGATCTGGATTAAAATTGTAGTGCCAGATCATCTGGCAGATACAGAGCTGGTATTAATAAATGTTGAATCACAGACTTGGTGAACAATACCTGGCTCAAACTCTGCACTCCAAACACATATATTACTGCTGCTGAATGAACCCCCTACTCAATGAACTGATGTGATGAGATAGAGAAAACACTTTAATGATTGATACTATCTCAGGCAAGAAAGGGGATGCAGGTGAGGAATATAAGAACAGTACAGTGGCAATTAGAGCTAATATTAGTCTGACTGACCTGCCTTGACGTTAAATGCCTTGGAGATTTCACCCTGCCATTGAAAAGTGTGCTTTTCTGCATAAGTCTTATTAAAAGGGGGTAAGCTTCATGCATATGTCATTAGAAATGTATAAGGATATCTCAGCACGTCTGGGCCAATCCTGGTAGTAGAAGAAACACTGTGTAGGTAGAATGCTACCACTGCCTTCAGGGAGCAGCAAAGAGGGAGGAAAACATATTCTGCATTAGAAGGAGCTGGGCTGCTGTTTAAACTAAGAGGAAAAGTTAGCTAACGTTAGTTTAGTTTAACTATCTTAGGTGACAGAACAGACAGTTCGTGGCAGCTAAGTGTGAGGCAGGACATACTCTGGTCATCCAAACCAGTGAAAGGATGGGCAAAGTTCCCCCACCCCAGCTTTCAGCATTTCGTAAGACATGCACTCCTCTGCCTGTTAATAAAATCAGAGCTCACCCCAAATTCAGAAAAACCTGGTTTCTGTTGCGAAGCCTTAAGAGTGACCCCTTCACGTGCTTGTGCGTATCTGCAAGTCAGCACGTGGTCCTGTTGGCTTCTGTGCCTCTGGGGAAGCAACAGGCCTTACTACCACCAAGACTGTTGCTAAAGTAAAGAGCATCGTTCTTCTCAAGCTCTCCTCTTGGTGAGGTGTGAGTGTCAGCCAGTAATGTGAATGAAGAACTGCACAGGCATTTAAACAGCTCTCAGACTCTGCTCTACCCTTTTGCAGTCAAGCAAGATTTCCCCCAGGCTAGAGGGGTATTTGGCAAGTGGTGGCGTTCGTATGTCAGCTTGTTTATCGTAACATTTAAATTCAGCTGGTTCAGCACGGGGCATATGTTTGCTGCTAGGCTCAACTGGTACAAAATGCTCAGTGTAACTGTTGTGCTGGGTGTTAGGACACAGGAAGCGACAGACCGGTCCAGACTCGGAAGGTGTTTAGATGTGTGTAAAGAGAAGCAGGGCAAACCACTATAAAAGAAAATTACTCATGGGACTGAATTCAAAGCACTTTTTCTCTGTTAATTAAGTTTTTCACGAACTCACGGTGAAAAGTGCATTAAGGTTCAAAATTTATATTGTTGTACAAAAAATAACGAGCTGAAGCTGGTGCTGAAACAGAACACCATACTACTGCCATAGCCATACCCCTGGAGAGCATATAATGCAGATAGAATGGGTTTGGCTTAAACACAGCAAACCTCGCAGGTGGGACACATATTCCTTGTCTACACTAGCAACCTTGATACGGATGTCTTGGCAAACCCTCCTGCTTCTTACAACCCTTCAGTATTTTTACAGATGAAAAAGAGGTTGCCAGCAGGGAATGTCGCAGCATGTAGAGAACTAATTACAAGTGATAATAATCCATCAGACCTACACTGAGATTAAAATGTCTCATGGAATCAGTTTTGTCCTTGAAAGGTGGATGCTAGCCTTTCTTTGCACAGTCTAACCTAGGAACGCGTAGCAAAAAAGCTGTCTTGCAAGTCCCAAAATGAAACGAACCATCTCAACAAAAGTGCTTTCCCCTGAGCAAAGTGCCACAGGGCATCAACTAACAGAGCTACAGCAGTTTGCTCTGCAGACTGCTGGCAAAACTCAAAGATGGACCAGGTCCCAGATGTTTCTGAAGATTTTCCACAAGCGAAACTGCAGCTTTCCAGACTTTTGGCTAGCTATGTGATAAGGATGTTTTTGGCAGAGTGTATGGTCTAATCAAAGATGATGATTTTGGTGGCCTATGTATTTTATCTAATCCCATAACAATCCCTTCATCACCTTGCCAGCAATTTGGGAGACAACAGGTACTGGCAGATTATGCTGCCAAAATTCTCCTTGTGCCCAGGTATTTCATCTGGGTGCAACTGCCGTGGCAAGGTGGGTACCACAAAGCAGCGCAGCCTTTTCTGCGTTGCCTAACACAACCCCACCCGGTATGGGACCTATTTGCAGCATGGGAGGGCCGCACCCTCGGTAAATCCTGCCCTGGATGCTGCACAGTGGCAGAGCAAGGGGAAACATGGAACTGCTGGCCCTGGGCCAGGGCGAGCGGCTGGGAGATCCCGGCGCTGATCCCCTGGCTGCCGCTAATGTGACCTCCCTGTGTCTCCCTCTTGTTTCCTCTGAGGCAGGATATGGTTTGACCTTCCAAAAGCCACAAAAGAGCGCTGGGGATTGTAGCAATGTAGATGTAACAATATGGGGATTTGAAATGGTGGTTTCCAGCTCCTGTTACCCTCAGCGCTACGGGGATGACAGCAGGGACACACCTGAGCTGCAGAGGGGAAGCAGACCCTCCGGACCACACGACATACCCTAAAGGTGCCCACTGACCTCAGCAGGTGGGGTTTCACCTGCAGTCTGAAGCAACACTCAGCGAGGAGGGACCTGCCACTGCTTCCCTGTGTCAAGACAAGTCTACTGAGCATCACCGCACGTGGGTTTCTCAGGACCCCTTTCAGCAAGATATTCATCTCACGGTTAATACAAGCAGCTGCCGATCATTACACTGGGATTATGCGTGTGCTTATGTTTCTTGTTGAATGGGAGTCTTAAGGCAGCATGGGGAAAACGTTAAGGAAATGGGCTTCAAGGCTTGGAAAAATCATTACTGACCAGACTGAAAATACAAAGAAAGCGTTTACCTCTTACTTTTTTTTCAGGTAATTAAACGATCCTACTACATGATAACTTACACCTGAGCTATCAAATCTAACACTGGCCATTTTTCCCATTAATTAAACACTGTAACAGCAGATGGAGTTTAGAATAGACACATCTATTAGAATTGGGCTGAAACAGTATTTTTAGAGGAAGTATCTGGTATACTGGTTTGGGGGTGGTGATGAAACAGTGCTTAATAGTCCTGTTATCTAACCTACTAATCGCACAACAATCCATCAGCAATTATCCAGTATCTTATGGGAAGCCACTGAACTGGCCGAGCAAGTCTCAGCACCCAGATGGATGACAACAGGCTGCGAGTCGCAAGGCGTGCCGGGATGTTGTCCCTCCCGTCCCAGCCAGGAGAGCAGCAGCCTCCCCAGAGAGCAGCCAGGATGGGCTCTCCTCGTGGAGGATCCTGCCCACGCTGATGAAAAGCCATTTATCTTTCAGAGGCTGAAGACAGACTAAAAAACCCAGTCCCTCACAGTCTTGAAAGTGAGTGTGGTCTTTTCTGAGCCTGTTCTCCTTTATCTTCTATATTAGCTTCTGTTCCTCCGTTCCAGTTTTATCTGTTCCGTACATATTCATCCTACATTCACCATTTTCTTTCTCAGTAGCTTCAGACCCACCGGAGGCATTGCTGGGGGGAAAATGAACAGCGGGGGAGTTCATTCTTTCTGGCTGAGCCTGGTCCGATGCTCAGATGCCATGGGTATGAGCAATCAGAAAAAAATCCCAACATCTAGATAGCTGCTCAGCTGAAAGACCTAACACTCCCATTTACAAAAGGCAGGAGACACACCTAGAAGACCTGATTTGGATGTAACAATATTAAAACAACCAGCGCCCTGTACACCCTATGTGAAGGGCAAAGGCAGATTGAATGCTTAGGAGGAAAGCGGTTCTGAAACCCAGCTATCACTGTTGTTTTGCCAAAACAGACTCAACAGCAAAAGATCAACACACGGCCATGGCAATTCTCAGGCTGCTCAAGGAGCTTGAGAACGATGACACATCAAGACTTCAGACTAGCAGAAATCTTCTTGTTCACCCTGATGTTGGGACTCCATGGTGTTCAGTGTTGTTCAGATCCACATTCTTTGGTCAGCCATGCAAATAGCGGCTACTTTCAAAAAGGTGATCAAGGGATGGCTCAGATTTTGGGCACAGCTTCACTGGGGGGGATGCTGGATCCCCCTATGGTAAGAGTTTTTCATTATTAAGTACTGGAATTAGGCACCTTTTGCCCGTACAAACTTTGTTTCTGCTGTAAATCTAATTGATAGCTTTCCCCACCTTAGCCCTTGTATTTAAAATGCTAACATACACTTCGTCATAAGCATCTCGGTTTTGCTCACCCATCTCAGAATACGTCCTCCTTCTAAAACCTGAGCAAGGAAATCTGCAGCCAGCAGGGCAGGTCTGGGGAATGACTTTACAAGAACTTCATTCAGCTGCTTTCTGAGTTCCTAGAACAAGGAACACAGAAAGTACATTTTTCTTTTATCAGAGGACTTGTGTTTTCTTGTGAGGTTAGTTGGCAAGTTGTTGGATTGGGAAGCCCCACTCATGCCAATGATTCTGTGGGGCAGCACGCATGCTGTGGTCCTTATGGAGCCTTAGAGGTCCAGCTGTGCTTAGGCAGTTACCAATCCAGGGCCTAATTTAGTCCAGTCATTAGTGAGCAGCAGGCACAACACATCCGAGGCTTTTTGCTTGAGAATGCAGCAACTGTCCAAGGGGGCAAAGCTTCCTTGAAAAACACCCTGATGGTGTCAGAAACAGGCCTCCCTGGAAAGAAGAATGAGTTTGGAAGAAATTATCTAAAATCCTGGAAATATGAGGGTTTACCAAACAAGTTTCTCACTGATGGAACAAGACCCGTAACGAAATTCCAGTCTGGGTTGCTTTCTGCTGCATCATGCCGTTGTGCAAATACGCAATTACGTGCCACCACACCACCAAGGCTGTGCAGTTGCGTACCTCTGAAATTGCCAAAGAGCTCAATCAGCTAACCCCATCATAATACACTTAGCACTGTTTGCCTTGCTTTTACCTTTGCTTTTTAACTAAAGGGGTGGAGGAAATTAAGTAAGGATTCTGTTTATTTGCAGTTACCATCTCCAGTTTGCAGATCTCGGGAAATGAGGGTGCTTGGCCACAACGGACAACACAAGCTGTGGATTTGCCTGGAGTCCCCTGCAGTGCCCCTGCGCACAGTGTGGGCTGCAGGACGTGTAAGCCGGTGGAAGCTGTGGGATTGCACAGCTGCCTGCGCTTGCCCCCAGCTAAACTGGGGCTGCATCAAACAGGATGTGTAGCGCGTCAGTTGTTTTTGTAATTTAGTCAGGCTACTCACTAATGGCCCCTATATCTGCAGGTAGGGAGTCCCGGACGGAAAAATGGGTACAAAATACATGTGCAGAGTCTGTTAGGTATCTCAGACCTCTAGCACTTATCCCACACCAATATGTAATAACTCTGTGCAGTCTGGGACAAACTGAGCCTATAGCATGTGTGCTGTGCAGTTAATTGCAGTAAATCAGAGGTGACTGCAACGCGTGGCACTTGCTGAGGAAGTGGAGGTTGTTTGAGCAGCACTGTCACAGAAGGTCTGCCTCGTGCATAGTTGGTGCAAGAGTGTGTGTGTGTGTGTGTGTGTGCACGTACAACGACTTTGGAGTCAGTGTGAAGCAGTCTGATGAGTTAAAATTTATTTGACAACTGCAAAATCTGGAAAAAGTCCAAATTCTTTTTTTCCTTCACTTGAACAAGATTTGTATGCTGAAAAAGAGGGCATGCTCACATAAACCAAGACTTATTGGGGCCTAAATTCAAAGTATTTAACTCTCCTGAAAGTGCTTGGGTGGGGGTGAAGACATTTTAGTACTTGACCCAGCTGCTCCCATGGAAAATGGAGAATTGTGTTTGCTGAAGCTAGTAATAAAATACTGTGACAGCTACAGGTGCTTCTCTCACACACCTGTGTGGCTCTCTGCAAATTAAGCTGCTGGTGATGGATGTGTAATTGTGTTTGCAGATGTGTATCTGATGGGATCTTGGAAGCGTTCTTTGCTCAGGAATGAAAGAAGCAGTGCCCAGCCCACTCCCCTTTGGCTGGCGTGGCTCTGCAGGGCCGACTTGAGAAAAACAGTGTTTCAGACTTGTCTCGGCCCTGATGGCGGCGGAGATAGCTGCATTACCTGCTTCTCATTCAGCCACCTTGCAGGGTTTGCAGGGCTGTGACAGTTTGGGGAGATTTTAAGAGGTGGCTTTTCGCTTGCCAAGTGAGCAGAGTTGACATGGGCATGCGGGGCAGGCACGCACCCCTGCCATGCCCCAGGGGCAGAGGCACCCACAGCTCACCTTCCCTCCCACCCAGGGCCATGCTCGGAGATCCTGTGGCTGCCTTCCTCCACCCAGGCCACCCGCCCGCCCCGCTCCTCCTCCTCCTCCCCCTCCCAGCCTGACCGGCTGCTCTGTGCCCTCCGCTCCCCCCATTTCCCTTGGCAATTTCTCACAGGCAGGTCGGTGACTGCAGGCAGCCCGGGCAGGACTGCTTGGAGTGAGGGAGAGGAGTAGCCTAGGGCTACAGAAAAATTATCATCTGCTGTGCCTACAAAATTAATCTGTTGTGTCAAGGCCAACATTAAACTATGCCCCTGTTCTTCTCGTCGCTGTGTTCGTCGGGCTAGGCTATGCAATCACACAAGACACCGAGTGCCTCCGCCGCACCGGGTCCTTCCTGTAGGCCCTCCTTCCGCTCCCTCTTTTTCCCTGTGAAATAGATCAGAAATACTCTTAATTTATGAGCTGTGACTAGTCAGTATTCCCATCAACGTATTTTTCAAGGACAGAAATATATGACAGATTCTGGGCATGTCTGCAAAATCCAATTGTTTTTAGTCGAGGAACCATCATTTTCGATTGCTGTGCTCCCTCCAAATTAGATACTCATTCTCATCCTATTATATTCTATTCTACTGCTGTGTGCTGATTTACAGCTGGGGAAAACCTACTCAGTGAAATATCCACTGTCACTGATGAATTCTGCATGAGATGTATGATTAAATGTTATTTAATTTTTTAATGATGTCCACAAGTGTATATGAGTGTTCTCTGGGGAATATAATTTTCCAGGCGGCAACGCTGAGCAGTAAGCTACTCAGACACATGATGTGCTAAACAATTCAGATAGGTCAGATGATCAGATGTGACTGTTCCAGCTTTAACATTTATGGCTGCTGAAGAACAGAAACGAGCTTGCTGTGCCTGCAAAAAGAAATCTTTCCTTATTTGATTTTGTACTACAAGCATCACCTGGCAACTTGGTTGTAGCCTTGCCTCTCATCAGAGTACATCCACGCTGATCCCTCGTTTTGCAAAAACATTATGCCTTTTACCTTGATATTGATCTGCTTGCCAAGGATTAGCATAAAATTGTACAACCCGCTTAAAGCTTTATCATATCTTCATTGCAAAACCCATATAAGCCCTTTTCTATTATGACAGAAAAGTCTGTATCGCATCCCTTAATCTGTCAGCCTTCTGAAGGAATGAAAGATGTAGATATGATTGCAGAGTTTGAAAGTCCTGTTCTAGGCTGGTCCAGCTGACTGGAAAAGGAACCTAAAGAAGATATATCTCTGCATCCCACTCACCTCAGTCCCTCTTCCGGAGTTTTGTAATGCAAGATGCCTGCACATGCTGTTTTAAACACCAAGTTCCCAAGTGTATCATTAAGTATATTCTGTCTCATTAAGAACGCACAGCTATTCCTCTGAGCTGGAGAAGTCAGAAGCAGCGGGGTGGGATGCTGGTGGTATCATTTACCTCTCACAGTGTAACAGCTATGATCAGGATGGACTTCTGACAGGACCCACTGCCCTCCTCCTGGCCTTGACTGGAAAATGACCGTCTTGAAGTTTGCAAAGCTGGGATTTTATGTTTGAAACTTTCTGAAGTATGGGTGAAAATTTAGTTTCATGAGTGTCTCGTGAAGTACTGATTTCTGGTCCCTACAGGCATACTGTAGTGCACACACATTATAACACACGAAATCACTAATTTCTTTGGATGGACTTCGATGGATTTCCTTCCAGTTAACTGGAAACTGAGTCTTACAGAGGACAGAAACTACTCAGGTTAATATCACATAAATAATTACACCCCAGAGTGCATTACACAGATGGCATCACCTTCCTTTTCTTTAATCTGTGAATGTTTTGTTCTTGCTGTTCACAAACATCTTTCCTTTTTTTAGAGAAAAGAAATTGAAAAGGAAACTAAGAGTAGTTTTGTCTCCAGTGACTTACACCATAGGACAACAAACTAGGCCCAGCTCAGTTGCAATCACCCTTTTTTCTCACCGTGATGTCCTTAAGAGTTTGGTACTGACATGCTGAGCTGGCCTGGTGTCACAGTGATACTGGTGCTCATCCAGTGACACTTCTACGAGAGGTGAGAAAGCTGTTTGCAGAGCAAGAAACTCTGGATATAAATAGCAACGTCCCCTCCACCCCTTGCTTCCAGTGGGCTATAATAATAACTGACATGTCAGCCTTGCTCTGGGTGGGCTCTGCAGGAGCTGGCGGAGAGGCAGATAAAAGATCACCCTCAGAAAGACCCAGCGAGCAACAGAGTATCTGCAGGGAGCTGTGCGAGGAGGGAGGGGAAAGGCAAAGCCCAGGGAGAGAGGTCAACCGTGCAGCAGTCTTTGACTGAGACCAAGCCTTTCCAGGCACTGCCTTTACATGTGCCACTGTTTTAGCAGAGAAATTCTTACATGGAGAACTTCCTCTGTAGAGCTCGACCTCTTTTCCTGACCCAATGTTATACTGGAAGGTGAGTGTCTGGACTTCAGAGTCCTACAAGGGGTGAGGTGTCTTTCCGTGTAGTTTGCTCTGGGTGCTTTTGTGCGTGCGCTGTTATGGCTCTAGACCTCCAAGCTCTCTCTTCTTCTGGAGCCCTTGCCCACCAGCCTGCATCAGGCATGCCTGCTCTCCAGTGACTCCTCCCTCCTGATGAGTTTGTGGGGTGTACTTTGAAGGGGGGCTTCTCTACCTGGGTATTCCCTTTGCTGGTCTAGAGTCTCTTGTTTAAGTCTCACCGTCTTAAATTTACAGAAGACTTTTGTGGAGATCTCGCAATGCTCCTTTTTCACTGACGCTTTTGCACTGGCCGGGCCTAGCAACTGTAGAAATACCATTAAACAAAATGTCAGGACTGTGCAGCCGAAGCACTGTAGAGAAACACCAACAGCTTCCCTTACACAAACTGTGATCCCTTTAGTGGTACTCCCTGGCCCCTGTTTTAGTGAAACACCAGGCTTAGCCAGCTGGGTCACTTGCCAAATCATTTGTAGATCCTACAGAATCAAAGCCTCTGTCACAAACAGTACCAGTATGTGACAACGTGATACTCAAGCATTTGGTCAGTTCCTATTCCAACACAAGCTAGCTGAGGAACAATAAATGATACAAAACACTGTCTTCCCAAAACATTTGGCTACTCTGTCCCTTTATTTCTGGATCTAATCAGTATTCCAAACCAATATGCGTGCAGTCTTGCATTTACAGATTTTTGTTGCTGATCCAAATCTCTCGCTTGGCATATCTGGAAGCCACTTTGCTCATCGTCCCTCGGCAGGGATGGTGACAGCTGTCCCAGGGCTGACTGCTGCACCCTGTCACTGGGAGCTCTGGGCGCTGGGAGAGGGGAGACCACAGCGCCACGCAGGCACGAGAGCTGAATTTTGCCTCAGGGTAAAAAACTGGGGGAAAATAAATGCAAAATCAGAACACAGGCTACATCAAAATAAGACTGACACATCAGCTCGCGGCGGCTGGGGGAGGGGATGGCACTGCANCTACTCTGTCCCTTTATTTCTGGATCTAATCAGTATTCCAAACCAATATGCGTGCAGTCTTGCATTTACAGATTTTTGTTGCTGATCCAAATCTCTCGCTTGGCATATCTGGAAGCCACTTTGCTCATCGTCCCTCGGCAGGGATGGTGACAGCTGTCCCAGGGCTGACTGCTGCACCCTGTCGCTGGGAGCTCTGGGCACTGGGAGAGGGGAGACCACAGCGTCACGCAGGCACGAGAGCTGAATTTTGCCTCAGGGTAAAAAACTGGGGGAAAATAAATGCAAAATCAGAACACAGGCTACATCAAAATAAGACTGACACATCAGCTCGCGGCGGCTGGGGGAGGGGATGGCACTGCAGACTGCGAGGCAGCTGCTTAGCACTGCTAGAGCTTTGCTTACCAGCGCTTCAGCTTTGGATTTTTATTTTCTTTTGAAATCTCACAAGGGGTGAGATGCTAAAGCACAGTGAAAAGCCGGACTGCAAATCACCAGCCTGTCTGGCTGTAATGATTTGAGGGCATGATGCTGCAAGTGCTTCCCCATCTGCGTCCCCCTCTGGCAGGCGCCCCAGCTGTGCCGTGCGGTGCCCAGCTGAGCCGTGGCCCACCCGGCGCAGGCAGGCCACAGCCTGCCTTGCAGCCCTGCCAGGGAGGGGAATGGGGACCCAGTCCTACACCTCATTTGCTGCTTCACATCAAAATCCTGCAGGAAAAGGAAAGGGAGGGAAGATCGACGTGTTCAGTGGATCACATTAGCATCGCCGCAATCCCGGTTGGGAAATACCTTGTGTGCTCTCCAAGATCCCTGGGCAAAATGAGGGATTTGTTTCTAAGGGGAAAGCCGGTGATTCAGCACAGCTGAAGCCAGCCTGCTCCTTCTGCATGGTGGTGGTGGTGGGGGCGAACAGCCTGGGCACATCCCCCGGGACTGAACGGGATCCACCCTCTTGTGCGTTCAGAAGTTGTGTCTGACTCAGGGACAAAGCAGAATAAACACATGAACGTTTCTTAAAGCTGCCATTTTAGAAGCTTTCCAGTTAGTTAGGCATGGAAATACTGGGCATTTGCAGGTATGTGTGAGATACACGTTGTTGCCCCACCGAGGTGAGCCAGCTGCTGCTGAGGTGGGGCGCAGGAGACACCTCAACATGGCTGCAGGACTGGGGTCTTTGCCCTTTAAATCATTTTTTCACTGTCTTTCTCATGCCATTTTGTCAGCAGCCAGAAAGACAGGGCCCCAGGGCTGTGACTGGCACCACTCCAGCGAAGTTGTTCTTTCCCTCTCTGCAGGCTTGGGATCATCCTGGGGCTTGGCCCTTTGCTCCCAGTGGATCACGGTGCCAGCTTGTCATGGCTGATGCGGTCTAGGGGGTGGCAGGAGGGGCTTAGGGTGCCTTCAGCTATCGGACATGGTCCTGTCTTCCTGGACACAAGATGATTCTTGGAAACCTGCTATCAGTGTGCCAAGGTACCTGGCAGGCAGCAGTAGTGGGTACAGGCACATCAGCAGGGGCTCAGTCTAGAAAATAATGTCGAGACCAACTGAAAGGATGACAGGGAGGGGCCTCCATCTGCTTTATTTAAGGTTGCATTTAGTTTCTTCCGGCAAGGAAAGCCAGAGAGAATATTTTTTGGAGCCCTGGCTACTCTGAAAGATTTGAAGCTGACATGGCTACCACTTCTTTCTGTTTTGAAACACAGGAGGGAGGAGGGGAGCTGTCTGCCAGGCAGATGTAAGCGCTGTGACTCATGTACATCACTATCCCAGTAATGCATCCTATTCGAACAATAAACTTGATGTTAACCTTCCCCACACTTCTTTGAAAGCAAAAAAAGTCTATCCTGGCCAGGGGTACATAATCCTTGGTTTTCCATGATTAACATCAAAGGGCTGTCATGCAGCTTAATTTGATATTGGTTGCAAGATACGTTTAGATCTCAGAGTGGTTGTAATAGTGCAAAATACATAATTAATAATGAGTAGTAGCTCCATAATCTGTGGGTCTCCCCTCCTTCTTGATGTGTTCTCATCCCAGTCACAAGCACAAAACCCCCCAAGCGTTCCTTTGTGTCACCTTAAAACCATCACTCTAACACTTTATTTCTGTTCATTATTTTTCTCCAGGTTACAGCTACATGTTCAGACTACAAACAATATCAGGCAGAGACTTTATGCCCACTATATCTGAAAAGGGTTTGCAACAGAATAAAAGTGTTGCTAACAGAACAAACACTGTAGTAATTAAGTAGTCATTGAATTTTAGGACCCAGCGGTAAGAGTAGACGCATTAGTTGGTCCCCTGACACAAAGATAAGCACCAGTCTGCTGCAGCACGCACCATGACCCGCTGAGAGATTAGAAACAGAGGGTGTAAACGCTGATTGCTGGAGAGAGACTGTGGGGAGGACAAGCAGGGAAAGACTGGCACAAACTCTGCTCCTTTGTGGGAGGCAATTGACCCATGGGCAAGGGCATCCCCGGGGCTATGCCAGAGTTCGCCTTTGGTGTTTTTTCATATTACCACCCCTTCTACTACGGTTATTGTTGTTTATTATTATTATTATTATTTGATATTACCACCCATCCACAGCAGACATGATGCAGAGTAGCCTAATTCAGGCAGCAGATGGGTATAAGTGCTCCTTCTGCAGCCTCCCAGCTCACACCTGCTGACCACAGCGCCACTGCTGCTGCAGCTGGTCCTGCGCCGATGAACCAGGGAGCAGCTGGAGGCACCGAAGGCAGTGGCGCAGGTCCTCTGGTGATGCTGCCGCTCGAGAGCTGACGGCATACAGCAGAGAGCCCTGCACACAGCCGTGGGCTGCAATGTCTCAGAACTCTTGCAAGTTGATCTTCCTATGTGCATCCCTTAGAAGCTGCAGACACCCTTCTGGTCACATCACGTTGCACTCTAGTTGCATCCAGCAGCATTCAAGGATGTGGTTCCACTAGTTGCAAGGTCCTTCCCCTCGCTCTATTGAATAACCTTTTCCCACATCATGTGTAGGATTATTAAACTGTCTCTTCTCAAAATGTTTCCCCTCTGAACCAACACGGAAGGAGCAAGATGCAGCAGATGGGGTAAGAAGGGGCAAGGACGTTTTTTCATGGGCCAACAAATGCCTCGAGAGCTAGTCACAACACCCTTTCATCATTTTTGTTCAGCACTCAGCAAATGCAGAGCCATTTATTGTCCATTGAATAGTCTGTAGAGCTCTGCTTTTGCTGAGTTGTACGTGGATCTGAGCCAAAAGGAGAAGAAATAATTAACAGTCTGCCCTGTCCATATGTTTAAAATACACTACAAAACGAAAACAGTCCTGTGGAGAGTTCTCTGTAGTAAAGCTTTTCCGTCATGTGGAGTTGGAATATTTTCTCTGTTCCTCAGGGGAGGACTTAGGACAATATTTAAGAAACCAGAGTTCATATTAATTTTGAGAATCTTTCTTTCCAATTCTTTCAATTCGTTATTCATACCTTGTATGCCAGTATAAAAAGAGAATTAAGTTATAGTATGTATTGAAGCTATTTCACATGTTCAGAATTCATAAGAATAGTATGGAAGAACCGAAATGAGTTTCAACCCTGACAGTACAATCTAGAAACCAGAATGATTCCTGTTTAAAGCCAGACTTTTACTGAAACTTTATGGTCTACACCCATTTATTGAAAATGAATCTGACATCACCAGACCAAAACCCATTTAAAGCAACTTACTGGGATTGACTATCTTAGGAAAGAAATAACATTTAAAAGTCTGTTAATAATAGGGTGTCCTTGTATGACAAAGGGAGGCATTTGTGTCAATTCCTACTAACATTAAATGAAGCAGTACCCATGTGAATGCTGCCCATTCCTGTTTAAACGACTAATTTCAGATAATCTCCTTAGGAATCATGATAATAGCTCCTCTGCTCATATCAGTGCCCATTGGCCTCATTATCAGATGCATTGCAATTGCTTTCTGGTGAATCACCAGTGCAAAGCAAACAAGATCCCGGCAGAATCAGCCAGCAAATGATCCTCACCTCACTGAGTAGTCGTGACTGACTACACATCCAGTTCCCTACCATTGTCACCAAAGGTTGTGACAATGGTCAAGCTGAGTCTTCCAGCTTACCCTTAGGGGGCAATTACCCTTGGCTTGTCCTCTGTCCCTCCGCCCTTTGCCAAAGCTTGGAAAATTTTCAGGTAATAAAACCGAGAATAATAAGGCTGTATGGTTGGTTTTGTGTTCACATGAAGGACCTGCACAAAAAGCCAAACTCTCCTGCTGTTGCTGGTGTACTCCCCTGGGATTTTCTGGCATCCTGCATCAAAAGTCTATGAAAGTTAATTTGGCATAACCAGTTCGGTTTAGGACAGATCACAGGGTCAGCCATCCAACCTGCAGTGTTATCTTGCTGGTAGTCTCAGTAGAAAAGCCAATCTCCGAACAACCTACAGGCAAGGCAGCAGCTCAGCCCTTAGATATGGCCCTCTGAACTCACTTGACCCTTAGATGTGGCCCTTTGGACTCACACTGAGGTCCGCTGGCAGAGCCAGGTGGAGGTTTCACTGGCACATCCCAGGCTTCACCTGTAGATTTTAATCTCTCTAATCATTAATCTGGCACCTTGCAGTGTAAATACTCCAAGAAGATGTGTAGTCATCTGGGTTGGCTGGACAAGGATCAACTATTCCTTGTGGAATCTCAAACATCCGCCGGCACAGGCATTGCTGGACTGGCACATTGGCTGTCCTCAAGGGGAAGCCAACTATTAGCTTCCCAGACAGCTGGGGACGGTTGTTGTATAACATCAGCACCTTCTCCTTGTTCTCCATGTCTCAGGGGCCTATTTTTTTCATGGTCCCTCACCCCACAGCTCTGACTGGTACGGCAAGTTTGCACGGGGCCATTCTTCTGGGGCACATGTTCGCAGTTAGAGCACAGCTGGGGCTGCCTGTGGTGGCAATGGCATGGGGGGCATCGCAAAAGTTTCAGTGTCAATCCTCTGCCTTCTGGGAAGAAATTCAAACAAAGGGTCTCTAAGGCTAAGGGATGTGTTTTACTAGGTGGGTAGCAGGGGTGTCAAAGCCTTCTCCTCTGAGAAGATGAAATATATTCTGTCTTCTTCATGGGGACCAATGCTTTTGTCCTGCCATGCTGTCCCAGCTCAGCCCATGCGCCCCGGCTCACTGCTTCCAAGGCCTCTTCCCTGGCTTTAAATGCCAGAATATAGTGGCATAACACAAACTTCACCTTTCTTTTATTTCCCCACTAACTGAAAGGTCAAAACAAATTGAATTAGAGAACTATGTGGGAAATTCAGTAATTAAAAGCTTGCGAACAGGTGCAAAAACCAATTGCAAAAATAGTTACCCAGTAATTTTGTTACATTGAGGTAAGAGCCGTATATGCTACATAATATAATAGGAGCTTATGGAGACAAAACCACTGAGAAGCTGTAAGTTATAGTTTGAATCACAGGAGAAAATCTACATTTCTTTCACGATCCAGGCTCAGGAGGCGGCGGGGAAGCTGAGCTCTGGGCACAGATGACATCCTGACATCCTCCTTAAACTGCACGACATGCGTGCCATCAGGTGCCATCTACAATTTGCGTATGCACAGCCTCCATTTCCTGAGCTGGCCAGCTGAGGGGCGAGGGGCAAGTGAAGCAGTGGGGACAGGTAGACTGGAAGTCTGTCCTGTTATAACCAGCCAATACTCTATAATTGGGTGACAAGCCCCACTGCGAGGTGTTTGCCCTGGGAATGAAACTGCTAGGTAGTGTCAGATGGGCTGAATGCCTCTTCACAGAAGAGGAGGAAGGAGGTGGCGGGGAAGTAAGAAAACTCATTATCAAATCAGTAATGTCATCTAAATCATTCTATCCTGATCTTGTCCAGAGGGGGAAAGCTGGCAGGCATCTCCTGACAGCTGAGTAGGAATGTCCTGCAGAACGGGTTGCACCTCTCCTCCCTCCTCATGCAGAACAGAGTTGAACAGGGAAGAAAGCTTTGAGAATCCTGAGTATTTTCCCAGCACCACTGCTGCTGTTGAGCGTGATAGGCAACATTTCCTTCAAGTTTCAGGCCACCAAGAAAATAGGGTTGGATGAGAGCTCCATAGGTCACGGCAAGGCAGAAGCAACTGTGCTGAAAACAGCAGACACAGAGCTGTCCTGTGAGGTGAGCATAGCTTGGACAAGAACAGTGGGTAGTCTACAGAGAGCTGTCAGGTCAGGTTTTACAGGTCTGGAAGTGTCTCACAGACTAAATAACCAGTGCCTAGATTTTAAACCAAATCCCAAAGTCCCTGGTAAGTGGGTAACTCTCTGCATCTTGCAGGTGGCTGTTGACCATTAATCACAGCAAGGTTTTCAGTGATGGCGAAATTGGCCTAAAGGTAAGCAAGGGGAAAATACATGTGCAAGATATTTAAATAACACCAACCTTGTAATTTAAAAAAGGAAACGCCTTTCTGAAGCAGCTGACAGAACAGTTAAGCCTTAGCTAAACCGGGGACCTTGAAGCTAGAAGAGGCACCTCCATTATGTCCTGAGGTCTGTTCTTCAGGGAGAACCTGTTGTCAACAGTCAACAGTTGTTCTTAACTCAAATGACACAGGGGAAAAAGAAACCTTGGCTATTGCCAAAACTATTTTTTTTTCCCCTGCTAAATCAGTTTGATCCTGCTGGGGTCATCAGATTGAAATAGTCCTTTCCATGAAATAGTTAAATTTCTGTAGTCCTCTGATGCTGAATTTTCTACTGATCCTTCAGGGCAGCCAGTCTGAAGGAGAAAGGGTAGAGGGATCCCTTGTCCAACCTTTTTTAATTTTAATTTATTGCAGTCAGTGCTGTCCTTTACCACTGCATATAGCTAGGGGGAAGGGAAGAGAGCTGAGCCTTCAGCTGAGGGATTTCAGTAACCTTGGTGCTTGAACACACAGCCAGTGCACAGCAGGGATCTGCTTTGCCTGTTATATGCCTTTTCCCATAATACTAAATGGACTTGTTTTCTTAAAACTGAAGTCTTCGTAATGCAAGGATCTTTTTTAGATACAAACTCAATATTATGAAATACACCACATCACATCTTATGCTAACGGGTTATGAAAATATAAGATATCAAAAGTTGAATCTTTTCTGGGTGCTGTCTTCTCTGAGCCCAAATAGTAGCTGTCCTATTAATAAGCAGAACAATATGGTTCTACCATTGCCAAACCCACATCAGCTCAGACATCTTAGTAAGCTTTGGAATGAACCCAGTTTCAATATCTACTTTTTGCAGTAAATCAATTTTAAATGGGGAGAAATACACCTTCAAGTAATATGAAGGGAAATAAAATAAATATTCATCAAACTAGTAGGAGAAATCAAACTTTTCTGAAGCAATTTATGTTTGCAACAGTAAACCACCCTCAAAATTGTACAATTCACCCCACAACCTTTACATTATCAGTCTCTAGACCAACCTGACGTGAAAACCATGATAGTATCTATGGACCTCATTAAAGTTACTGTCTTTTGGGTTGGAAAGGTCAGCAAGGTTACCATGCTGGTACAGTAATATTTCCCACCAGTATGAAAATTTTCTGAGTTTACAGATCCAAGAGTTTTGATCACTAACAAGACTCTTATTTGAACCATTAAATCACAGCATGGCACCCCAATTCAGCTAGATGCTTAAGCACCGAATCTGAGCTTTAATGCCAAATAAACAAGCGTATCATACTGTTATGCCATTTAGGCTGCTATACAAACTGGAATAAAACACATCTATCTTAATGCGTGCATTAAACATTCTGTGTAAGCGCATGAAATTATGATCTTAGTGTTCCATAATGAAATCATAACTGCTGCTTGCAATAAGCTCAGCATAAATCTTCCTGCTTTCCCAATGAGGCAGTGTCAGACTCCTCTGAAATCTGTTCCATAAAAGCAATAAAATCATGATATGGGAGAAAAAGCAAAGAAGAAAGGTCAGTCAGGACTAAGTACTCAGAAGACAAACATTTTCATGCTCCTGAATGTCAGGTTTCTGTCTGTGTTCTCATCTCAGGATTCATCTCTGTAACATGTTTTCCTTCCAGCACACTCTTTTAGCTGTTGATTGGGGAAGATCTTGCAATACTCAGCATCACTACAAGTTATGACTTCATTCCCATCTATTGATGTGGGTAGGTTTATGGCTTTTTGCTGACCTCTTGAAGTTTTGATCCAAGCCTTCAATTTCTCATGCATGAAAGCCAGAAAAGTCTAGATAGCATCCAGAATGCCAAAAACATCTGATCTTGGTTGTCTTCATAAATCAGATGATGCGTTGTCAGTAGCGTTTACAAATGCTGGACACCAATAAACCTACAGCGGGCTTGTACTGGTCCTTTTACAACATGTGCTGAAATGTCTCGGTGACTCCTGTTTATTCCAAGAAACGTAAGAAAACTCTCTTTTCAGCTCACCACCAAGTCCACAGCTTTCATTCAAGCAATATTTCCACCTGACCCCAGGGCACAGAGGGACCCCTGCTTGTGTTGGTGGACTCCTGGTCTTTGATGCCTCTGTGAGGCTGGCCAGGGAGCTCTGCTCTGTGTCCCTGCTGGGCATGCAGCCTCTCCTGGGGATTAACAAGCCCTTCTGTTCCCTCGGTTATTGCTGGTTTAGAAACAAAGCCAGGGAAGTGGTGTTTTGGTTGGGAGAGATGATATGCTAAGGAAGCATGCCTTAAGGAATAGGCCGTTATTGCGTTTGCATTAAGATTAAGAAGCAGCAGGGAGGAGGCAAGGGGGAAGGCTGGGAAAGCAGACCTAGAGCCATTTGAAGTGGATAGACCGGATTTATTGTGCTAGACACTGATAGCAGGGATGCTGCTCTTTCATTTGCAGGCTCTGTGTTTGCCTGATTAGCAGAGTTGCATGTAAACACTTGGTAGGCAAGCTTGACATTAAGCTTAAAGCAGCAAGAGTTGAAGTTGCTGGCTGATTGCAGGAAAACTCGGAACCTTGATATTTTAATTTTGTCTGGAGTTCAGCTTTTGGGCCCAAGCTCAGTGCTTTTGGAAAGAAAACCCATTCCTCATTCTGAGTCAGAAACATGCTACCCTTACATTATTACAGAGCATATTTGGTGCGTATTATTCAGCCCACGGCTCCTCCTGCAATTTCTCAGCTTTTCGTAGTCCTGCATGCAATTTTCCCTGTCTGAGGAATATCAGTGCTGCAACAGCCCCAAGGAAAAAACCTTAATTTAAAAACAAAAACACAGAGACGGTTGCACAGAGATCCTTAACTGTGCCTTTATGCCAATGGCCAGCTGAAGCAAGTGAAACGTGCTGTTGTATTCCTTAGCTGGATTCAGATAACACTTTGCCAGAGAAATATTTCATTCAGTTAAGAAGAAAAGAGAAAGTCTGGGGCACTTGAAAACATTTGTCAGTTCAGGCAGAACATGGCCCAGCTAATCTAGTTGGAAAGAAAATAAGAAAAATCAAACCATCATTTCAGCATTCAAGTGTTCCCAATTTGTTTTAAAATTAATTGTAGCTAAGACGAAATTTTGAAAGCAGAGAGAGTAATCCCCCACAAAAGACAAACAAAATCGCCTGGATTAGCTTCATCGTTTTTCTCCAGTTTTTTCACTCAGAGAAGCACTGTTAGTTGTGACCTAAAGCTGCTGTAAGCCAGCTGAAGGACATCCATGACTTGCTGCAGGCTTCGGGAGAGCCTGTTGTAACTCTGGGAGAGGTGCTGGGTGCGTTTCAGCCCAGATCCGCAGTGATACTCAGGCAACTGAGCGCTGTTGAAGCCCAATTTAGGAACTTCTGAGGGGTCAAGCGCTTGGGAAAAATGCCCCAGGACCTGCAGCAGTCCTTGGTGGCCGCAGGGCACCCAAGACAGCAGCAGCTTAAGCTACTTCCCCCTCAGGCCTGGAGATGTCTCCTGGTATCTCCAGCCTGGCGGCACTGGCTGCAGGGACCAAGTACAAACTGTTCTCCATACAAGTTCAACACTCCCTCCTTTAAAGCCGAAGTGTGTGCTCACAGGGTGGGCCAGCAACGCCATGCTCCTCTCATCTGCTGTGACCTGACAGGAGACCAAGGAGTTGCCTGTGTGGGTTGCGTGCCAAGAGCAGCAATAAGCTCTTTCCATCCTTCCAGGGAAAACACAGCCCTATTTCAGACCATACTNGATGTCTCCTGGTGTCTCCAGCCTGGCGGCACTGGCTGCAGGGACCAAGTACAAACTGTTCTCCATACAAGTTCAACACTCCCTCCTTTAAAGCCGAAGTGTGTGCTCACAGGGTGGGCCAGCAACGCCATGCTCCTCTCATCTGCTGTGACCTGACAGGAGACCAAGGAGTTGCCTGTGTGGGTTGCGTGCCAAGAGCAGCAATAAGCTCTTTCCATCCTTCCAGGGAAAACACAGCCCTATTTCAGACCATACTGGTTTATCTGTCCCAAATCTCTCTGACACCCACAACCAGAAAGCACCATCTTATAAACTGCCCCCATCCTCACTACAATCCCATGAAGTGAGACAGCAGGGCGAAGAGGAGCCAAATCCAGGCTTGATAATGCAAGGTGACTGAATTTGCTGCGCTTAGTGAGAGGGGTTCCAGCTTGCTTTCACGAGAAAAGGATGTGTCATTGATTTCACTGCCTCCCCTTCTGTCTGTCTGTCATCCATCCTGCCCTCCAGCAACATTTTAGCCTGCCGGATAATCTTAAACACCACCGAAGGCAGTAATGGTCTCAAAGGTGTTCCTGAAAGACTCATCAGAATCAGCAGCTGGGTGCAGACAGGACAAAACCAGGCTTCATTAGCTCTGCTACTCACAGAGTGGCTTGCAATAGTGTAAATATGTTTAATTCCTTACTGCCTGTGCCCTAGAGATTTGCATTTAAAAGAGGAAGAGGGGAGCTTGCAGATTCAAATGTATAGTTAGGTCCCCTTAATTCTATTATTCCAAAATTTGAAACTAGGTAAGAACACAGTGCTATTGGTCCAGGATCAACCACATTTTAGCCTTCTGCATCTGAAAGACGGAGTATGTTGTGGTTTCTTTCTGTGCATCACTGGAAAACCCAGGTTTTATTCCAAAAGAGAGGCAGGGAACTGCATCGCAGGAAGCCTTTAAGTGGCTTGCTGGCAAACGGGATTAACATAACGAATTATCACACAATGTGCTGCAGTCGGAGGCACAGAGATTAATTGCTGAAGGCCAGATGGGAGCGGTAGGGGTAAATACAGCCTTTTGTTGAAGGAAAGAGGGAGAGGGCTGAGCGTTCAAATCTGCAGTGACCAGGAGGAAAATGCGAGCGCTTCAGGGGATTTTGCCTCGGCAGGGCAGAGGCAGGCGGCGCAGCCCCAGGGAGACCTGCCCCGAGCCGAACCGCTCACACCGTCTGCAGAGAGGCAGCATGTGAGCACCCCATGATCTGTCAAGGGACACCACCGTGTCCCCAGCTGCCCATACACTGCTCTCCAAGATGGTGCCGCATGGCCTAGCACCAGCCCTCTCCTCCCGTCCTTGCTCCTGGGGCTTGCCTGTGAGGGCTCTGAGGGGCTGGGCACCATTTTTTGTACTCAAGCCACTGCCTCCCGGCTGGCAGAGTGCAAACACCTTTCTTTTATTCTCTCCTTCCGCTATTCCAGGACCTGGCCTATGTCTTTCTGAATGTCATGGGATATTAAGGAAACTTTTAAGTGGCTTACTAAGATGCCACAAATATAAAGCCATATTTCATATGGACAGAAGTTAAATGTAGATCATTAATGAAAGCTGGCTGGGACAACTCATGTAACTCACTGCATTTCATGTCACCATTTAAACGGGAATGCATTTTTACAATAAAAGGCCCTTCAGTTT
Organism: Steatornis caripensis; assembly: GCA_013398225.1. Lineage (NCBI taxonomy): Eukaryota > Metazoa > Chordata > Aves > Caprimulgiformes > Steatornithidae > Steatornis > Steatornis caripensis. The sequence goes on from VZSC01019415.1 coordinate 480,643, forward strand.
TAATGTAGATCTAGAAACCGTTGCCTACCTATTTGTTGATATATGTCTAAAAAGCCTGCTTTCAGGGATCCTGCCTTCCAAATATCATGTCTAGTGCAACATTTTGCTTCTGACTTTTAACACTGAATTGGCAACATGACTGCCAATGGGGCTAATTTACAGGAATATGCTTCAGTATCAAATAAAGAATTTAGAGATGCTTCCTACTGCAATTTCAGCATTGATGCATTTCAATTGATTTACCATCAGAGGAGCATCTGGGCCCTAGTCCAAGAAGTGCTGTATTATTTTTCTATTATGGTGACACCTTGCTAGTTGATTTAGGAAAAAAAAAGTAATTAACACAAATACTATTCTTCAGTTTACTGGCATTTCAGGAAGGACACATTAAAGCACAGTACTCTGGAGCACTGTAATGTTGGGCAGAGCTTGGTATAGATCCTGAGAGTGAATGGAGAAGGAACAGCTGACTTCTTGGTAGAAGCAGGAATTGATGGTAACGTTTACATTTCAACTAATCAAAGGCACTAATGGGTTTTAAGCTCTCCCAAGCATCCACTGAAATAACCATGTTATCGGTCTCATACACATCCCAAGCCTCAATTTCTCAGGTAATGCTGAATAGGAGAATCTATATCCCAGTAAGGAACTTATCTGCATTTCCAGCCTCGTGTTTTGATGACAAATATGTTTATCTATCTTTTTAGCGCTGAAAACCAGCATTCATTTGGCTGGGGAATAGGTACAGTTTGTCCTCCTCTAATAGGCAAACCTCCAAATCTCTAGTTCCACAGGATACGCCTAGACTGAAGAGTGCCCACATTTAATGACACAGACATCTTTAATTCAAAACAAACACGCTTTGTTGTAAGTTATACCATAGTTGCTAATCCACCAAGGCTGGCTTTTTTTCTTTGCTGAAGCACATAAATTTCTATAGAGGATTGAGTCTGCTAACACCATGTCGGTCTGACTGAAAGTTACTAGCTATTGCTAACTGGGAATGGTCTTCAGAGAGACTCTTGAGAAAGGCATAAACTTTTACCCCTGGGTCCATGATGTCTTAACGTTTGTGCCACAGATTGCAGACTCAACTTTCCAATGTGACCCGGCAGGAACAATGCAGCCGAGGCTGCCTGACACTATATATACAGTGGACTGCAAATACTCAGAGAGAAAAATTAAGTCGTCCATTTGGCTCAGCGGGCTGTGAATGCAGGTGCCAAGCACCGTTGCTTTGAGCTCCACCATTGTTTCCTCAACACTGGCAGCCAAAGACTGCCAAAAAGAAGGGGTCCATACTGTAAACCTGTATTTCTGGCATGTAGGTGGAATGTGTGAAGTAGGACTTACTACATGAAAGAGGCAAAACTCACTGAGAAGGACATCAAGAACCCAAAAGACATCTAAGTCCTGGCCACGTGAATTGAACTCCATGGATTGGGCAGAAGTCACAGAAAGATCAAAACTACACCTGGTCAAGAATTTTCCAATGTGACTAATCAAAACTAAAAAGGTTTTGTAGTAGTTGCTCAATTTTGAGGAAGTTCTGTTGACAAAGTGCCGCTCAGTTAGGTTTCCTGCTAGTCCATGGGGCAGGCTGATGGAGGAGCCATGCTTCCCGAGTACCTGGTTTCATGGTGACCCCACCACAGAAATTTTTAAGTCAGGAATTTCAGACTCACAGCTGCTCTTTAGGGAACCTGCAGAGCCAGCTCAGTCCAGTGATTTCAGAGTTTCAGGTTCCCAGGCATGCAGGAACTGGGCACAAATTTTTTGTTCAGATTGATTCTTTAAAGAGGAAAAACCTGCCAAATAAACAACATGCAGAATTCAGCCAGAGAGAAGCATTTCCCTTTGGAAAAGCTTTATTTCCAGAACTTATTTTCTCTGGGAAGTTCTATAGTTTACTGCTCCAGTTCCAGATTTAGCAATGTTGGAGATTTCCATGAATGGAATTTCGACAAGGTCTAATTTATCACCCTCCCTCTGAGAGGAGCCAAGTTCCGGAGACACAGCAGATAATATTATTGCAATTATCTGCATGACCTTCTGCCACTGATATCTCCTGTTGCTGTGTGGTGTGTGTGTGGGGAAGGAGAGTCATTTTGCGGGCGAACTCTGATTTTCATCCTTCCTTCCTTTCCAGTCTCCTACATAATCTTAAGCAAGATAAATTTCACAGAAATCCAAGCCCACACTTCTTTGGAAACTTACTGAAAAGCATGTAAGGAATGAAACTGCTGAATCTAAGCAGGTGGCAGGTCTGTTCTCTTCAATTTTGGTTTTAGCTGTTGAATTTCTGCAAATGCGAGTGTCATGTTGCTTCCAATATACAACCCTGATTTCTACTCCGCTGAAGTGCATTCCCACAATCATCAGGGAAAGAAATAAATCTTACTGTATATATTAACATATGCCTCTCTTTTCTGTAGCTGGTTCTTTATTGCAGTAAAGGAATTTATATGAAAGACGTATTAGAATTTAAGTTGGGAAGGAAGAGACAGAAAGATGGTTAAATATTTTTTTCCTTGCCAAATTATTTATGTGCTCATTTTTAAGTAATACTCTCATCTCTCAGGATGTATAGCTTTCATTACCTAAGCCAAAACTAAAAATCACTTCACATTAAAACATCTTGTTATGTTTTACAGCATAGAAAAAACCTCAGAGACAAATAGACCAAGGAAACAAAATAGCCAAGGCCAATTTAAGCCAGATTAAATCTGACCAAGCTTGCAGTTGAATGAGTTTTTGAGAAGCGGTATTAGTGCTCATATGCAATTTACTTTTCAGAGACAGGATCCTGTAGGAGGACTAGCTAGCTATTCATTAGGCCACCAAGCATTCTTTAGCTGTATTTTAAAGTCTAAATTTAGATGATGGGAGGGCTATTTCGGGCAATTCAGCTAAAGCTAGTGCAGACACTAACTGATATGGGAAATTGTTTCTAGAAAAGCCATTGACCTACTGCATACACTTGAAATTCAGTCACAGTTAGAGCAGGGATTTTTTTAAAGTTCTTTTTATTAAATAAAAAAAAGAAAACTATGCTCCCCAATTAGTTAAACATCAGCAGGTTTGGTGCTTCTTATTGCTGCATATACTATAACTTTTGAGAAAGAGGCTACTTCTTGCTGCCTTTTACTCAAGAGAGCTGAAGAGCAAAGACAAGAAAAGATGTGGAACACGACAGACCATGGGCCATCACAGGGCCACTGATCCCTGTTCATCGTGGGCCAGACAAGAGCCGACTCTGGTATGCTAAGCTGCAGTTAGAAATTGGACACCGTGCATGAAAGCCTATTGCAAAGATTAGTGGTGCAAAATGCAGATGCTGGAACTTTACCTGAATGTCTTATGCTTTGGGTGGTGCAACACCATGTTGAAAGCAAAGACAGCTGCACAGGGCAGGCTGCCTGGCCGTTAATGGCAGAGGGGAGGATCAGATGATGAAAGCTTCTCAGGGTGGCACTCTGGTCAGGAGCAAAGTGCCATGAACAGCGTAGCAAATATTGATGCCCTGGGTAACCACATGCATGCTGGTAATGGGAGGAAACTGTCCAGCTGGGCAAATGTGTTTGGTGCAAAGCTGAGAGAGAGCACGAAGCACTGATCAGGAAAATCAGTAAGGCTTTTTTAACAGGGAGTCATCAAAATGAAAGATCTCTGAAAGGGCCATTTTCAACAAGGATGCAAGAAGGTGAAAACAAAATTCAGCCACTGCAGAAGAGAGTCACTGTTTAGGGCACTTGCCTTAGATGTGGGAAAGCCAAGCTTCAGCCTGTGACTGAATCACATGCGCAGATGATTTGTTCATGTGTCTCCCGCGTCCCCAGCTAATGCCCCAGCCAGCAGGCTCTTGCCTTGTTCCGGGAAGGGAAGATACCTGGACAGCTTTTCATTTCATTCAAAGCAGAAGCAGGGAACACTCCTGAACACCAGAAAGATGTGTTTCTTGCCTGATTCTTGCATGGTGTGAAGTGGCATTGGGCACAGCCCCTTGCTTGTGCAGAGTCCCACAGAGCAGCTTACCACCACTCTCTCAGGAGACAGGAGAGTGTGACTCTCACTTACCTGTTGAGGTGCCAGCAAGCAGACCAGAAGCAGGGTAGGAGTGAGGCAGAAACACTGTTGTGCTGGAGAAATGCTCACCGACTGCTTCTTGCTTGGAAAGTGGCAGCGAGTTCAGCAGTGAGTTGCCAGAGCAAAGGGAGAAGAAGCCTCAGGTGGGAAAAGGTAGAGGAAGAAAGAAACATTTAGACCATTCCTGTTAATCATTGTAAGGGGAACAAAATTTACAAGTCATCAAATTGAATCTAACCAAGTCGTTTCTCCTTCCCTGACCGTTTGCCGTCTGCTCAAGCATGTACCTTTAGAGTATGTGTATTTGTACAGGCTCTGTCTGTAGTTTTATCTGATAATCAAAGTCCTCTCCAGCAGAGGATACAAAAAATTACCAGCAGACTTGGAAGCTGCACAGTGCAAGAGGCCGTAAACACAGCGGTGCAGCCTGCAAGCCACTCTCTGGGGGCACGTGGTGCCAGAAAAGGGAGCTTGGTGCTTTTGTTTCATGGGAGCATCGCTCACATAGAGCGTGCAGTGAAATGGCACCTCGGGATGTTACCATTGCTACCGCCACTAGAGAAAGGTGACGGTGAACCCGTGAGTTTCCAGGCAGCCGGGAAATAGCTCCCCAGTGCCTGTGACAGGGCCAGGAATAGAGCTGCTTCCAGTCTTCCTTGTGCATAACCGTGATACAGCAGAAAGCCTGAGCTGTGGCTCTGTGCCAGAGGAATGAGGAAAGACTCATTCCCCTGCCCATACTGTCCTCTGTTTCCTTTCATCTTGCAAGTCAGGAACACGACGATGTTTGGCCCCGAGTGTGGACAGCAGGAGAAAAGCAATAATGACTTCACAAGAAATACTGGGCAAACAACTGAACAACTCCCATTGCCTCACATGCCTGCTGTACACAGGGTTTTCATCAACCACATATTTACTGAAACAGTCACGTAAAAAAAATGAAATAACATGTCACAAACTTACGTGGTTGCAGGACTTGCGTTAACTAGGACAGAAGCGCATGACCCTCCTACATTAAATGGTAAGGGTGGAACAGGAAAGATGATGCTCTGTCAGGAATAGCACGGATGATAAACATTTATTTCAAAATGAACAGGTGAGACTCTAGCCTCTGAAGCCAGTATATTTCTTCCCTTCCTGCCAAGGATGATGGAGTAAGGAATTATTCTTAGGCTTACAACTGAGACTAAAAATAATCATGACCCCTCTGCAAACCCTAAGAAAAAGCGTACCTAACGTTTTATTTAAACAGGTCTTTGCAAAATTCATCAAAACTGTTCCAAGAATGCATCAGCAAATTACTCCACCCCCCGTAACACCTGGGAGGGGTGGCACCTGTCATGTCCTCTGTGACCGATTCTCAAAGTCAAGTAGGTGGTTCTGACCCTGCCTTGCAAGTGTTATCAGTGGCAGTTTCGCCCGTAACCTACAGAACCACACTGCAAAAGCTCATTTTATTACTTGTACAGCAAAGGAATAATGTTCCCGTGGGAGACATGCAGGGCCAGGAGTCTGGTCTGACACAGGCTTTGGCCACATCTCCTGCACGACACCGGGCAAGCCCCAGAAACATTTCCTAGCTTTACCTGCTGCTGGAGGAGGAGCACTGTGACTGGCAGGAAAGGAAGGTTTTGGGCACAAGGACTAGCTCCTGGCCTCAGCCGCTCCAGCACTTCCATCTACTGCAATTTGTCCTTGGACAGGGAGGTGTCTCTGGATCACTTTGTGGAACTAAGTCAGATTCATTAAAAGATACCTCAGTGAAACAGAGCAAGACGCACGTGGTCTAGGCATAAATCCTTGCGTCAGTTACTGTCTAACCCAAGAGAAGCTGAAGTGCACAAGCAGGAGCAGATTGACCAGGAAAAATGAGGTATTGAGGTACCTCGGCACCTCTGTTTGCTGCAGGACGTGCTTGTGACTGGGCACTTCCAGCTGCCTGACACAGGGGACCATCCAAGGAACTCCCCTAATAAAGACACACTGTTTAGGTGCCTGCTTGCTCCTCCACATGTGTCCACACAAATTTCTTACAGCGAAAACTTCTCCATAACCCTCTCAGTTAGAGGTTAGCTTACATTTCTGTTAGGCTGGCTCTACATGAGAAGAAGTCTCTTCTGGAGATTGCAGGGTGGATTACTTGAGCAAGTTGGTTCAACTGAAGTTCAGATTAGCATCTAGACTAAATTAACAAGCTTCTTTGGTTGGCCCGTTATTAATTCTTACATTGAGAGACCACATGAATTTGTACACCTGTGACCGAATAAGTAACCTGTAAACATGCACATGCAGAGGTTTGCCAGTGAGAGTCTATTGGGACCCTGTCTTGGCCCTGATTTACTGGGAAAACTGCTTATTCTTTGATTTCTTTTTCAGACCAGATTCTCTGTACGTCATTCCAGAGAATGTCTTTTAGAGCCAGTTTTTATTGTGTTTACTTTGATCCTAGAGATACTCAGTTGGAAAGAAGTATAAGGAATTTAGGGGACATAATTACTAGAATTCCTTATACCCGCCAATCTGGTTGCATTGTGAAAACCCCATTAAGTGTATTGGAGAAAACCACAGGAAAGGCACAAAAAATTTAAGCATTACCTACCGTATTAATCTGTCTAAAAGCATTGCTCCAAAGAGAAGGTCAAGTATAATTCCAATTGGTTTACAGCCACTGCAGTTAAATACCTTCAGTTAAATCTCTATGACTACATAGCATCGTAATACCTTATACCATCAGAGCCTTTAGTCAAAAGACCTTAATGTTCTTATAAACTTTATTCCAAAGTTTAAGAAGCTGGTCTTCTAGTGGCCCCATGTGATGGGCCAAGACTTCAGAATACTTAGGCTGGAGAGCACAAGCAAAGCATTCAATTTCTCTTCCTCCGGTTGCGATGCCCAAGCTAAAGCCCTGACGGAACCTCACTGCAGGAGCTCTTCTTGTTCAGCTCCGTTTTCGTAGCCTCCACAGCCTGGTGCTTTATGTCCTGGCTCATCTATGGGCTGCAGAGAAATTAATCACTGAGAATTTTGATGCATACAGAATGGGTTTAGGCACTGTCAGAAACAGTGCTATAGAGTAGAAGAAAATCTACACAAACAATATGCTCCCTTCTGATAAATATATTACGGCTGTATGGCAGCAAACATGTCCTGCAAAACACAGAATATGCAACTGCTTTAATGAGGCGTGTTATTGTTAAAATCAGTCTTTAAATGCAGCATGAGATGTGCCCCATAGCTGATTACCACAAACCCCGGCATGTTGTACAAGCCTTGTGCGAGACAGATACCTCATTTACAGATAATGCAACTAACAGATGAGGGAATTGCTTCTGCAATGACTCGGGCTCCAGCTGCGAGCCGCCGTGACCTCTCCTCCAGGCTCCTGAGGACATGCCCTGTCTCAGCTTGGGTAACTGGTCTTCTCTTTGAGGCAGGGGGCAGGTTTCAGAGCTGCTTTTTATCTTTGCTCTTATCATATCATCTCCTTTCCTCCGTCTCCTCGCTTCATCTGATGATGTATTAGGGCTACTTATTCAGGCCCCAGAAACAACCAGAGGGAGCACTGAAGAGTCTGTGGTCTCAGAAAAACCACAAAATAATTCTGCTGTGACAGCTGACGCAGCTCACACACTTCTACGGTGGTGATATGGCATGTCAGCCTGCTGCTTTTGTGCAAGCAGTGACGGGATTACTTACGGATTACAAACACGGTACAAATAAAGCAACTTCTTGCTCTGTGCCTTCATTCTAAACTCTTCTTTCTTTCAGTCTGGAGGACTTGTGCCAATTTCCCTATCCACCCCTCGAAGACAGCAGAGAGCGCAACAGATGGGGAGGGATGTATCAGCCTAACACTATGTGCCCAGCCTAACACTAGCCCGCAGCTCAGGAAGCTGGGTATCTATCTTCAGACGTGTCTCTGCTCTGAAATTAGCAGATTACAACTTTGGAAAAAGTGGCGCTGTTACATTTCTTAACATACTTTTCTGGATTTAGCCCTTCCTCTCATGTCTCAAACTTCCATTAAACTAAGGCCAATTTGAAGCTTAGTATGTAGCATAGACTACGCGTGTCCCCACCCCTCTACAAGTGTCGCGTTGGTATTTATGAGAGGATGGTCCAAGACTGTTTCAGCCATGTGATGGTGGCTTTCCCAGGGCCCTGGGTGCAACGTTGGCAGTCCTACCACGTGCTCGTCAGGGTCACAAAAGTGCACCAACACATGCTGCCAGACCACTTGCACTGTGTATCTGGGCTGGACCATGGCTCACCCCTCGCCTGGATGCTTGGGGAAAGGGGAGTGGCTGCAGCATCAGCCCCCCGCAAATGCCAGGTAGGTTATTTCATCCCAGTGACTTCAGTATCTACCACTCCCTATCTCCAACACCCTCTGAACAAGCAGGATGGCACATTGTGAGCAGACCTGTTTGTTAAGCACGTAGGAATTTCCAGGATTTGCTCTCAGACAGGCCAGAAGGTTTCCTCCAGGAGAGCCAGAGATGTGTTGTTCTGGTGAGATGGTGCAGAGTTTTCAACATTTTGTTGTTCACTGTAAGTGGCATTTAAGGTTGCTAATCATTTTAAACTCCTGCACCGGTTCTTTTCATTAGGTTGCTATGCCCAGAAACCACGTATGTGGAGCAAAGGAAAGCTCAGCTTTTCTCCCTTCTCTGGCTCAAATTCTCAATACCTTGGGAAAATAGAAACAACCCACTGTGTTTAGGTTGCCACCTTCTTTTTGTGGATTTTGCCCTTCAGATGCAGCATAACATAAAAACATAACGTAAGAATAGCCAAACGTCCATCCAGTCAGTATCTTACTCAGCAATTGCAGGTACCTAGACAGGAACAAGAGAAGCAGAGATACATTCTGTGCATATTTTCTCAAACTCAGCTTGGGACTCTGGGATTTACAGAACCCAAAGTAATTTCTTTGTATTTGAGTTCCCCCCACCATCCCTTCCTCCTATGTTTCTCCAGTTGTTTTTTGGACTCACGTACTAGACACTAAAGGTTTACAACACGTGGAAGTGTTACGCACTTTACCAAGGCACCATACAAAGCAGACCCTCCTCTTGCTTCTTCTGAGCCTCCCGAAACATCTTGGTGCTGGAGACTACCTAGGGACTTTTTCGCTAGCCATGCTTCCACCCCGAACCAAACGCTGCTATACTGTGGGCTACTGCAGGTTTTCACTCGTTAACAAGCTGCCAGGGAGTCATTGTCACAGTGTATTCACCTAAAATAATCATCTCAGACATAGGCTTAGTTAAAACCTAGAGAGGAGTGAAGGAGAGAGCCGGCACCCTGGAGCTTCCTGTGTATTTCGAAAGAGCTGTTATCACTGGAGATAAGAGGATGAACAGGTGAACACTCCACCATCTTTTGTTTCCATTGTGATAAGCTGATGCTTCTGAGGACTTCAGAGCTGACTGAGCCTTCCTGATATTACCTTTTCCAGAGCACGCCTGCAGCTTGAGTGCAAAGTGCCGGATGCAGACAGCAGCCTGGGTGCTGGTAGCAATGCAGGCACATAAGGGCTTCTTGGTCCACAGACCTCAGCAGCGTGGGTCATGCATCACTATGGATGGCTCTGCTGCTTGCAGATTTGGAGCAGCAGCGCGTGGTGCTGACATACCTTCCCTGCCCTGCCCAGCTTGCCATACACTCCTCCTTGCACCAGAGAGGAGTTTTTCATTCCAGTGCATTCCCAGGAGCTGCAGCAACACCACTACTCTCTATTTCCTATGAGGTTTCCTGAAAACATCTTCCAGCTTTCTTAGTCCTATCACCCGGCATTGCCCTTGCAATCACACGTCAGACATACACTTCAGTGCAAGGTACCTATCACATGCCAGCAGGCTAACATGGCAGAGACTGTATTCTCCCATGGCTGCAGTAGAAATTGTACAACATGTAGAAACAGGCTTTCTGTGTATGAGTTGTGAGAGTGAGCGTGGTTATCAGAGCTGCCAGGCCTTGCAAGAACTGGACTCTGCTTGAGGCCTCTTTGCTTAGCATTTTTCCCAAACTGGAAGTGAAGAAAACAGTCCAAAAGAAATACTGCCATGACAGGCAGCAATCTTGCACGCTTTATCATAGGTGCTGGGCCCAGCTGGGCTTTCTGGTTGAGTATCTTGTGAGCTGAGTCACTCCTGTCAGCAATTTGGTACCCCTGGGTGCCTGACACCAGGAATGTGTGTCCCTGTCTGAAAGCACAGTATATATCCCTGTGTGTTTGTGGGAGTTAAGGCCAGAGCTTTGCTTGAGTGAGGAAGGTGCATGCTCTTCCAGCAGCACAGCCCTAAGGCATGATGTCTTCGGAAGGCAGAGGCAAGCATAGTGCTTTTATAGAGGCTGGTCAAGTGATTTCTATGAGACCCACCAGCAGAGCATACAGGGGCCTTGGATCCGCTTTCAGCTTCTCCTGAATTGCTAGACAAAGACCACTCATTCTGATCCAATTTCTTCACCCGTGTGTGAGAAAACAGCCCAGTAAAGACCCAGTTACTACCTATCTTTCTTTTCCTGTGTGAGTTTTCCCCTCTTCACAATTTTAATAGGCAGATTGTGCATCACTAACGCTTGTTTTACAGTATTTGAAGGATTTCCTGGCAGGCAGCAAGGAGCACGTGAACCCAGAATTGGCTGACGGCAAAGGAAATGAACAAAATCCACTCAAGATCGTGGACTAAGGGAACGTCTCATCGCAGGGAAAGTATCTGCCATTTGCCCTTGATAGTCACCCGTGGGGGAAGCTAAAAAAAACCAAGAAAGCAAACCCAGTACTGCATAAGGTAACTCTTCCATGAAGTACAGTACCCTTCCCATGGATGACCACCTCTCCTTCGTCTTAGTAGGACTTAAACTTGGCTTTAAAATTATCTAGATGGGGTGGAGAGAACAAAGAATGGAGAGAAGGAGGTGCAGGAGGAAGTAATATTGGATTTGAAGAGCCAGTTTGCTGAGACAAGCAGCTAAGAATAATCCTATAGTTCTTGTGCCCCATTTATACATGTGCTAATGAGAAATGAAGGCACATTCAAATATGAAGCTACTACTATGACTTTAACTCCCCTGGTCTGAGTCAACGCCAAAATCCAACAAAGAAAACATACTAGTGACTTGTTCTGGCTACCTGGGGTCACCAGGGGACTACACAGACAAAAAGGCATCCAAATGCAGCACAGTGTTACTGCTTTACCTGCCGCATATTGCTAAAGCTTCTCTCAGATGAGTCAGTGAACGCTGAGCACCTGTTGCGTTCATGAATAGGCAAAGCCGCACGAGCCCTACTAAATCAGCTGCCATCAGATGTCATGCCCTTCTTCCACTCACCCTGCCACCTCCCAACCTTTGTGCAGCTGACAGTGGCCTGAGCACTGGAGACTAACCACCACATTTGCAGATTCCTTGCTTACTTTAATATATTGTCTCTAACTGTTGGGAAGCTTCAGAATGGAAGACAGCCGGATCATTCCCTTTCTTAACTGCATTGCAAGCCTGTTGGATTGGTCAACCGAGAAGAGCTACCATTTACTTGTCCTATTTGAGATCATCACCTCCACCCTTCCCACCACCCACACACTTTTCCTCAGGAAGCAATTACATTGCCATTCACTTTAACAAAAGTTATTCATCTTCTGAATTGGCCTTCAACAAGGCGAGCATCAGACAGGCACACTCATTACAGGCTCACCCATGAATACCAACCCCTCCCTTTTACAGAGGGCTTAACCCACATGAAAGCCCAGCCTTTTAGAAGTTGTTTGCAGCACTCCCTGCACAAGAGTCCCCCAAACAATGCGCTCATAGTACAAGGCACATTGATCAAACAGGTTAGCCGTTAAGCAACCTCTTCACTCCCCCAGCTTCACACACAAAGTCTCTCCCTCTCTTAAGATGTAAAAGACCTTCCTTTAAGGTATGATGCCTAAAATAAACTCAGCTGCACGTTATTACCCACATGATGGGAACTGCTGCCTGAGCTGCGGCTGTGCTCAGCCAAGGAATGAAGCAACCAAAAAGCTGGCACGGCTCCAGGCATGGTCAAGACATCTCAAATCCTAAGTCCCAACAGGGAAACCAAAGACCTTCGTTGTTTCATGACTTGGATTTTTAATTTTCACATCCTGAATTTTTTTAAACTCATTTTCTTTGGAAACAAGGCTTAGGCTGTTCCTTGTTTTGTGTGTATGTGTGTGTGTCCCTCCAGACTTTTGAATGGATTGGCCAATTTAAACCACATTTAACAGATTAAAATATTAAATTTTCACAGGTTTTTATGGAAACTGACTTCTGAGAAAAAAAGAAGAGTCCTGACTCAAAGCTGAAGCGTGAGCTCACTCCCTGTTAGCTGTCAGAGACTACACTTTGGATAGGGCCCTTATAAGTGCTGAAAAATTTCTTTCAGATGTTCTGGAGACAGAGCTATTCAGCGGCTTAGGTGTTAGCTGCCCAAGGGTGTTGCCAGCCTTGAGCTGCACATCTGTAAGAGATCAGCCCTTCCTCATTCTGGCGCTCAAAATATTCTGGATTTCTTATAGACCTTGATTCTCATCCTACTCCCTGACTGTAGATTTAGCTCTTCCAGTCCTTCTCAGTGACTTACATGCAGGCTCCTTTCTTCCTCATTCCAGTGCCCTCTGCTTTGTCAACTTCGTGATAACTAGGTGCCCGGATCTGACTGTGGCATGAAAACAAACTCCCTGTTGAATAATGCATCTCTCTAACACTTACCTTCCCTCTCTTGGCAGGGAGAGGTTGTTACATTTGTTTTCACCTTTCCATTCAGTCAGCTGAAGAAAACTGCTGGCACCTGCACCTTGCACAGGCTTTTGGAGAGGCTTTAATTGCAGATTCATGCTCCTCCTGCCCATCATCATTACAAATTGTTAGCTTTACGCTTCTGTGAGAAGCAGAAGCAGTTGATCTCTCTTCTCCTGCACAATGCTGGTAAGCAGAGGAGTGGTTGTTTAATTTTTGCCCTGATTTTCAAGCAAAAGGCTGTCAATGGATTAGTCCAAAGAAGAGGAATTTTTTTTTTTGCACATCAGCAGAGTGAAAGAGATAAAGTGCCTCAGGCACCTTACCAGCGAAATGTGAAGGCAAACTTTGCTGTGAAGGGTCTAGACTCTGAAGATTTTTGTAAGTCCTTAGCTCTTGCAGAGACACAGTTCTTAGTCAGGTCACTGGGAATTTCTACCTGAACACAGACCGAATGAAATGAGTAAGTTTCAGATCTAGCCCCAGGAGGTTCAAACCTTTATTATTTCAGAATTCATCTTGTTCTAATACATGCGATAAAAGTTGCAAGTGCCTTTGTTGGCCATTTTTTCCTATGTTTTTCCTTTTCTATAAATAGGGAGCCTATGGAATGAGATGAAAAGTGACCTCCCCTTAACCCAGGGACAGGGATAGTCCAAAGGGTTGCCATACAAGTTTTTCCAATCTCCACCCTGCCAGGATAATGCACTGCCCACTGTGGAGCAACCTCCGGGCTAAAAGAGCCATGCAGCCCCCATGCTGATTTGGGAGCTTGGCCTTTCTGCTGCGGCTGCCAAAAGTGACATGAGTTAGTGCTAGGTTTGCTTTCTGTTAGCAGCTGTGCTGAGATCATGGGGTTTCTTAAGCTCTCAGTGTCCGACTGAAAACTTTCAGTCAGCAGTGCTGTTTTCTGATGGAATCACACTGGTGACCTGGAGGTGAAAGATGATTTCATCTGTGTTTCCACTAAAACAACTTCATGGCTCAGAGTTCGTTCTGTCCCTAAGTACTGTGAGAGCAGCCCTAGAAATGAGTATGAATGTGTGTGGTTGCATGTATACGCAGCAGTATGCCTTTGAGTATCTGCACTTGAATTCAAAGATCTGAACTACTCAGAGTGAGTGACTTACTTAGACATTTGTAATTACAGCACATCCTGGGTTTATTAAGGCTACTGAAGCTCATTAATGAACTTTGAAGTATACTTAAAATGTATAGGAGCAGAGTTAAGATGGAGCACATTCAATGTCAAATTAATAGCTGGAATCCCTTAAAAGGGCAATAACAGAAATACTGGGGGATCCATGAAATCTGTCAAGTTATCCCATGTTCTGGTGGAAAGCAAAGAAGCTGTAAGAGTGCACATAGTCATACAACGAGCTCTGACACAACCTCTCTGTCCGCTAAACACTGTACTGGGCTAGCTCCGTGAAGCGGTTGAACTGAACTCAGAGCCCAGCTATTCATACTGAAGGGACCAGGTAGCAAGTCTATCTACTAGGTCCACAAATAAGAATAGAGCTGGTATTTTTTGATAAATTTTTGCAAAGCTCCTGACTATTTTTCNCTCCATGAAGCGGTTGAACTGAACTCAGAGCCCAGCTATTCATACTGAAGGGACCAGGTAGCAAGTCTATCTACTAGGTCCACAAATAAGAATAGAGCTGGTATTTTTTGATAAATTTTTGCAAAGCTCCTGACTATTTTTCAGTAAATTTCATGAGTGTTCTAAAACCACTAGTCAGACAGTTTCTGATGCCTTCTTCTTGCTCCAGGTCTATCAACACAAAAATTGGAGATGGGCCCAAGTTCAGGTTTAGATGCAGACCTGGTTTCCAGGTTAGCTTTAGCCTCAATCTACAGACGCCTCCTCCTAAATATTTTAACCCAGGTCAAATGTGCGTTTGAAGCAAATCTCCTAATCAGAGCCACTGCCTGCTCTTTGGTTTACATTGCAGAGATGTCTCAGGGCACACGAGACGTCTTTAGAATGAAACTAAGCAGTAAGATGCACTCCCACAGCCAATGTGTACAGGCCCCTGTCTAACCTCATGAAATGGCATCAGGACGTCTAATGTGATCACTGGACCTTCAGCATCAGTGGTTGAGGCCAGCAGATATGCTCATTGCCATGCACTACTGTCCAACAGAGGTGTTATGTAGACACCTTAGCATTGGAATATGTAAAAAGACACTAACACTACACAGCATGTTGCATGGGGTTTACCTTCCTTCTTAAAATGTGCATGCTCATATTGAAAGGGAAGGAAACAAGCATCGCTGTCGTGACTAGAGAGGCCAGCCATTGCTCAGCGTAATCTTTGTTCAGACTATCATCAGGACACATCTCAGAACTGCCGTTTTCATGCATTGGTAAAACAGAGAGCAGGACGTCAGCACAAATGCTTCCTGCTACTTTTCCTGGGCTTGATTATTACTGTGTGTTTGTGTGAAAAATGCACGTTCAGAGGTAGGTTTGGAAAGAGCAAATCACTGGGTGTGGTAGCAGATCTCAAAACTGCCAGTATGGTGTTAAAAATGTTGGCTTGGGCATTGCAGGAAGCCCTTGGGAGCCCAGGGGACCTGGACGTAAGTGCCTGCCTACCAGAGCAAGGCACCTTCGGGCATGTCCCACCGGGCAATCAGCCAGCTGCCTGCAAGGCCTCCTGTTGTTTAAGAGGCAGCTGGCAGTGGGGCACGGCTGCTTGAGATTGCTTTTTCGGAGCACACAGCACAGCCAGTACCTCTGAGTTAGTCTGTAAAATGGCGTTGCTGCTGGGAGTCCAGCTCGGCCTTCTGCCGGTGGCTTTGACTTTCGCAAGGAAAAGTTTTCTGTTGCCGTGTACAAATGTGATTTAATCTTAACTGTTGCAGTAGGCCGTAGTATATTAAACGCATAAAACAGATTAAACCTGTTAAGATACTTGTTTACTAAAGATAATTAAAGATAGCTTTAGAAGTTGTATGTAAGCAGTGGTTTAGCAAAACTGGAATAAATAAATAGACAATATTTTCCCACCTTAGCTCTAGTTGTGATACAGGAAATAAAGTGACCAAAAAAAGGTTTGAGGTGAGATTAAGAAGTAAGACCTGGGCAGCGTTTAGCAATATTGTCTTATCACACATGGCCAGTAGATTAATTTGTTGCCTCATATAGGATAATATAACTTTGTATAGTTCAAAGTTATTTAATATGAACAGTAATACTGATTACCTTTATAGCTGTAGATGATTTGAAACTGAGAGCAGCAGAACTTCCTAGATAGATTAAAGTAATTTTGTGTTAGTGATGAGATAGGAAGAAAGAAGACCACAGTGAGGGCTCTGGCTCACATTGGTGTTGTAGGAATGGATGTCCACCCATGCTGAAACTTCCACCTGCAGATGCCCTAAGATCTCCCCTGAAACTTAGTCTCTGGGTATTGTCAGGTGGGATTTCTTTCCTAATAGGCTGCCCACCTATGCACATCCCTTATCACAAATTTTCAGTTTTGAAAACAAATGTTTTGTTTCTCTTGCTCATAATGCACATAATCACACAATTAATGACTTCTGTGTCACTGTTGTCCATGATTTCTGCATACAGTTAGCTCCTCTTCATTGCTCTGTGCTCATTAAACGTTATATGTTTACCCACATAAGTACAATTCTTCTCAGTCACTGCGAGATTCCAGTTTCTTTGCAGAAGGTACCTCCAAGTGTCACGGTTGCCAGCTCATGGCTAGAGGTCAAGAGGCATCGGAGCTTAACTTTCATCATATGGTAATAAGAGTGCTGCCTTTGGTCATGTGCCTACCTGCTGCATCTGGGCTTTTGCTGAGATGGAGGCAGTACATTCCTCATTTAAATAAAGCCCCGGGCACTTCTGCAGTGCACACCAATAAGGTTCTGCTTGTGCCCAAGAAGTCAAGACAGCCCAGCCATCTCCTTTGGGCCCTTTACACCCTAGTGATCAGTGTAACGAGCAAGCCGACTCTCTCTTCACTCACTGTGCGCTACAGAGCAGATAGCAAAGTGGGCTCATCAGTTCTTTCATACTAAAAATGCCAACAAATATTTGACGTGAAGTCTCCCTTTTCGTGATGCGTATGAACTTGCAGGAAAAATAAACCAAAAACCAACTCTGGATCTTTCTCTCTCCAGAGGACACAAATTAGGCTTTTTTATCTTGCTTAGCCATCCTGCTAAGCCTGCTGCCGCACTCTGCACCAGTGTGGATGCAGCGTATGCCAAGCAAAGCAGTTTTCTTGGGACAAGTTATGATACCTTCCTGGGCAGTGGCAATGAGGATAGCAACAACTCTTTTTCAAGCGAGAGGTTAAAAACAAAAGAGACGCAAAAGTGACAGCTGTGACAGTCCTTTGTCATAAGGGCTTGAAAATTGCTGTAAACATGTGCACGACAGTAAAAAAGAAAGGCTGATGGATGGTTTGCTGTTGAAGATGGGGGCCTTAATCCTGCAGGAGAGGCAGCTTCAGTGTTATACTTGGCCAATGCACTTCGACGAGCCTCAGAGGCACAACGGGCTTGGCAGATAACTTGTGTGGCACTGCAGTCCCTGGCACTCCTCTCCCTACACGTTCGGGAATCCCACCAGCACCAGTCAGCATTTGGTGCATGTCAGGCTGGCAGCTGAGGTGTATTGTGAGGGAAGCAGAGTTTGGCCCCTACTTTGAGGGATGACACTTTGAGAGATGCAGGCTACCCCCTGCACTGGGCACACAGTTACACCGGTTCAGGCTCTGCAGGGCAGACGAGGCTGTGTACAGTCCAGGCTGCCTTGGCTTAGCTGGGGCTACTCCGATGCTGCTCTGCAGGGCTGTTTTCCCCCACAGTTGTATGTCCCTGCAAATGCCTCATGAAAACCGATATCATCTGAATGTTGACCTGCCCCAAAAGGTATTCATGAGACTTGTTTAATTAAACATTCATAACTTCAGCGGAAATATAGAGATGAAAGATGCAAGATGCAATTACGAAGCATTATTATGGCGTTTATGTGGATAAAACTGAAATGATCCAAGAGGGACAGCTCTCCAGCCTTGTACCTTTCTGTCAAGATCTTTCCCTCCTTAGGGGATAGAAACAGAGAGATGTGGGGGCTAGGCTTGCTGTATGCTGCTTTATTTCATACCTGACCAGCAGCACCGCAGCGCACGGCAGCTGGGACGCTCTCCTCCTGTGTGCTGGGACATGGGGGCTTTCAGTGACAAGGCATTAACTCACCAAGAGCCATTAGGAGGGAAGGAAATCTCTGGAGAACCTGCCTGCTCGCTGTATGCACCAGTTTTCATTACCTTTATAAATAACAGCTGGAACACAAGACGAAGACCAGAGTGGAGAGCCTTATTAGTTAAAATGTCATCCATGGTCATGAGGCATGCACTACTCTCTTTTGGGCTTCTGTCTCCTCTCTGGCATCCCAAACTGCAGGAAAAAAAAGCCTTGAGAGCGAAAGCAGGACTTTCTCGAAGGACCGTTAGCAGTGTGTGTGAGAGTAGGTGTATTAGGAGCATTTTTTCCTTTGTCCACAGGCAGGCATGCAGCTCTGAGCAGTGTGCCCAAGGCACCTCTTGAATATTTGGGAGTGGGGCTGAGAAGAGCCATGTCTGTCCCTCTCCATACCTTCACCCTGGAGAGTTTTTAGGTTACAGTTACAAAAGCAAAACAAAGTGAAGCTGAGTGCCATAGTCTTATTCCACACCATGGGAAAGGGCACTGCCTCTGCCCCCACCTCTTGTGCGCACCCATCCCCGGGGGAAGCATCACCACAGCTGTGCGAGTACTGAGACTGGTGAAGAACCCAGCCACATCTGGCACCTCTGGCTGCATCTGCACCAGGAGGTGCAGCAGAGTCAGGGCACGAGCACTGGCTCTGGCCCCTAAGTATCCATACGGTCACATTTTGAGCATGCTGGCTGGCATGATTTTGGCTCTTGCCAGGTAGCTCCCAGCCAGGCAACAGCCAGGGAGAGCCTAAGCCAGGGATGATCCACCCTGCTTTGGGGACTGAGAAAATTTAGCGGTGCAAGCAACAAACTGTGACACCTCAGTTGGCCTGAGTCCAAAAATGGTCCCGTCCCTGGGGAGTATTACTTATTTGTATAGAGAGCTGCCGAGGGCCTGAGCACACACTGATCTCTTATCTATACAAAGTGTCCTGCTAGAGCTGGCAAGCGGCTTTTACATCATTTTGCTTTTGCTTCTGTGGATAAACCCAAGATACGATGCTTGAGGGCTGTCACTGCAGTAACTGGCATCAAGCACACATCAGCCCCGTGGCACTGCTCCTGTCAGGTTTGCATGAAACACAGGGCTCCTGCAAGTGGCTGACCCCCTTTCTTCACCATAACTATAACAGGCGGGAAAACAGAGAGGCACGGTTGAGAGGGCAGCAGCCACAGGGCAGGCGGCACGTCCAGCTCTGCCTGTCCCGTCCCAGTGCCCTGCCAGGCGACTCTGCTTTCCTGGGGTACGGCTTTTCTGCCGAGGAAAGCCAAAGGTTAATCTGGCAGGTAGACCCAGCCCAAGTTGCATGATACCGCTGAGTTCATATTGAGTAAGTGTAATTAGACGATGAGAACCTCATGGCAGGGCGTGCCTGGTTTCAGTCAAAGGTGGAACATTATTAAGTACCATTTACATCCAGAGAAACACCCTCTTTTGAAATCGCTGATGCCAGTAACACATGCTTTGTATTTAACTCGCTTCATGAAATGGGAAGTCAGCGGCAGAACACAGAATTTCTAATTTGCTTGCTGCCAGCACTGTGATTAATGG
Organism: Steatornis caripensis; assembly: GCA_013398225.1. Lineage (NCBI taxonomy): Eukaryota > Metazoa > Chordata > Aves > Caprimulgiformes > Steatornithidae > Steatornis > Steatornis caripensis. Next base: position 500,275 of record VZSC01019415.1, read on the forward strand.
AGTTTCAAAACACCCCATCAGCCAATTATGATGGATACTAACCCTTTAATAGGAATCTTTGGCTGGATCCTTGTTACTCAGATTTAGTGCTCAGGCCAGTTAGACTGTAAATTATTTTGTCTCTGGGAAAAAGAGAAAACTTCTCCAAGAGATAATAAACAACTCAAGTTTTTTGTTTCATTGAGATCATCTGGAGGAGCAGGGATGCGGTACATTTTGTGCTCCTTGCCTATCAACATGCAATTAGGAATGATTACTCTTCACCATAAGCCACCCTTTTTCTGGAGGGTGCTCACTTTGGGTAGATGGAGGAAAGGCTGCGGGCAAAAACCTAAACCTCAATTTAAGAAGTGTTCTACGGCAGTGAGCCCAAACTCTGCACCTTCAAAAAATGGATGTGTTACAGTGTATTACTAATAATAAAAAAAATCAGATTCATCTGCAGTATCGCAAGTGTTTATGGTGATTTTAAATGAGTCATAGTTTTGTCTTTCCTTCACAAAACCATTGGAGAAGAGTATGGTGAGGTAGCTGCACCTCGATTGTTAGTTTGCTTATGTTTAGTTTATCTCAGAGTTTAAATATAAAATTAGCGGAAGGAACTCTGTACCCCAGAGTGAACAAGAACAGGCAGAAGAACCATTTCAGGTTTCTTTTATTTGCATATCATCTGTTTTAAGTTTTGGACATAAATTAACTCATGTGCACCTTGAAAAATAAGAGAGTGTTTCTCTCCTCTATTACCTGTTGCAGGAGCCTCCCCAGTATCCAGAAGGCGGCAGTTGTGAGAAGCCGGTCCCAGCCACTGCAGAGGGAGAGGTGCAAGGACTCCTGTGGCTGGCACACACCGAATAATTATCCTAACAGAAGAATAATGTGCAAAAATATTTTATCAAATTACTTTTTATTACAGACAAACGAAGCACAGCAGTTGGGACACAACAAGATTTGCACACAAGATCAGATCATCCATCCACCGATCTCAGATGCTTGCCTCTGGCCGTAACGGGAATAGCTTTAAGCCAAGTGTGCTGCTGCTCACTTAGGGCCCTGTATTGAATTATATTCATTTACAGCTCCCCAGAGGAACTTGGTGTCTGCCTTTGGCAATGAGAGAGGAAGGAAAGGATGAACCGCTGCTGAGTTGCCACCCCTGGGCTGGAGCAAGCCCAGCTCCCGCAGCAAAGACCCATTCTCTGTCCCTCCCAACAGTCTCCGCTCCAGGTCTTGCCGGCTGAGCCACCGCTCCTCAGCAGCATTGCCACAGAAGCAACAGGACCATACCCGAAATGTTTGAACCAAGTGCTCCTGCCCCAGTTTCAGACGACCCTTTGTGTCAGGGACTGTCTTCATTCCGCTTCTGTAGCACAAATAGCACAATGCAAGGCCGGGCTGTGATCAGGGCTCCTAATGCCCATAGTAATAAAAAGAACGTCAACAGCCGTAATAATCTGCATTGTGAGAATGGCATGTGAGTGTGGATCTCCTCCAGCACCAGCAACAGCACATCTCATTTATTTAATATAAAATCTCTAGCTGCAGCATGTCCCGTGTGATTGTCTGCTTTCCTATCATCTCAGAGCACCCTGAAAGCATGCTCTCCCAGCTTGGACAGGGAGTACAGAGGTGATGGGGATCCCCGCTGGATGTGGCTGGGGAAACCACTCATCCCAGGCAACAGTACTGCTGTGTCTCCTCCACATGTCACTCGTACTCAGGGGAGAAGTACAATAAATGGGATTCTTCTCTGTTTGTCACCATTTCCTATCCCTTGAGCTTGGGCTTAGAGTGCTGCCTCTGATCAAAGAAGTGCTGAGAGACACAAACAATGATGTGGGGATAAGATTAACGGAGCAAAAGGTGCAGTGTAGATGATGTAGGTGCATGTAGATGATGCCCCATCTCCTCCCTCCACCTCACCCCGATGCAGGGCTTTGGAGGCTGCAGGTTGCCACCAGGAGGAGGGAGTGGCACAGGGGACAAGAGGAGGTGACAGCAGAATCACCAAGACCTGCCTAAACTAAGGGCTGGGAAAATTCTGTATTAGGGAATCACTTTGGTCTCTATTCTAGAGCTTCTAATAAATGCCCCACGTCTCCACATCAGTTTGTGGAGCACATCAGTAACTCGTATTGACTCCATCCACCACGGATCTGTCTCATACATCTGCGCTTTCATACAGCAGCTGGCACCCGGGATTGATACTACACATAGGTTGGCCTCAGCAAACACCTGTGGAGGAGCAGTTAATCTGCAGGATCTTTGTCAGAATTTCTTCAGAGCCATTGCAACGTGAAGTGTCATTGCAGCAGCTAACAAACACAGACATGTCCGTGGCCTGTGCTAAACCCACCTGCAAGCACAGAAGATGGAGCTTTTCGCCTCTTGGCCCATCATTTAAACTTTGCTGCAGTGACCAACAGTGACAACACGCTGTTACACTCTGATGGATGTTTTGTCTCCGGTACAAAATGGATGTGTTCGTGGTGGAAGTGCACACGTGCAGGTCTTGCAGCTGCAGCCATGTCCTGCCTCAGAGGCAGCTGGAGGCAGGGACAACAACTGTCAGTAGGGCTCGACCAATGCCTCCCATCTGAGGTACAGATCCTTCTGGCCATCCGCACCATTCGTCCCAAGAGCATCCTTGAAAGTTCCCAAGTATGGGTGGGACTTCATGGCAATTAAAAGGCAGAAACTTTCCAAACAGGAGGCCAAACTGCTGCTTATGGGCAAAGTGTAAGTAAGGACCAAAAAAGACTGTCCCTAATTAATGATGTTGTCCACACCAAGGTACTTCTCTAGAGTATACATACCAATGGGAAACGGAATATGCTCTCCCCAGGAGCTGTTGAGCTTTGCTCAGCCCTGTCCCAGATTGGGTGTCATCCTCAAGTGGGTAATGGAGATGCTGAGGAAGGAGGACAGAGGCTTCAATTCGCTTATTCCCTGCAGCCGTGAGGATCCAGGCATGAGAGTTGCCTGGAGTTGTTTTGTACGATGTTGACTTGCCAGCTCCACCTCAGCACTGTGCTGTACTGGGCTGCCCGTATAAACGGCACCTTTCAGAGACAAGTGCTGTCTGCAGACGTCTCTCTGCAACACATTGACCGGTCTCCCTCTTTCCAAACTCTGTCCCAGCCCGTCATGGTCCCAGCACTGGCTTTTGGAAATTTTCCTTCCGTAAGTGAGGACACTCCTAATTGCACCTCAGTGCTTTTCTCCTTAACACGGCAGCCAGCACTTACTACCTTTTTTATCATGCCTCTTCACAGGACTTCCGCTGTCTCCCAGCTAAGTTGGATGTCAAAGCCCAAACACAGGTTTGGGCCTGTGCAACGAATTTGTGTCATACCACACGAGAACAGGCCTTGTCGTGCCTGGCCTCACCCTACAGCTTTCCTCCCGGTGCTCCAGCGAGCCGAGCCACTGGGGCAGATCGCCCAAAGCCCAGCACCTGCAGAGCCTTCAAACATACGTGGTTAGATGTGTCAAAAAAGTAAAAGAATCTCAGAAGAAGCTCAGAATCAATACAGCTGTCACAAAATGCAGGCAAAAAGCAGGACATTTCTTTCCCGTAAGGGTCTTCTGCCTACCACTTGTTCACAACTAGGCTGCTCTTCGCTCCTCTCTTCCCTCAAAGCCTGTAGCACCATGGCATGACTAAACTGTGAATGGGCTGCATGCAAGGGATATTAAAATAAGTGGAAATGAAATACGGAGCTGATTTTTCCTGGCAGTATTCAATTCTCAGCTCCGGCAGAGAGCAAGGACCAGTAAATATTTCAGTGACTGAAATTCAAGCAGGCAGTACAGAGCCTTGTGAGAATAAATGATACAGCAGGAATCCAGTGGCATCTATTATAACAGGTAAACAGGAGGAGGATGCATTGGGCGCTACCTGCATGAAAAGCTATCAAGTAAAGACGGCAAAGTTCACTTCTTCTCAGGATCTGCTGGAAAGGACGTCAGCACTGATGTAGTAACTGGGCTACCTTTTAGTCTCTTATTCATGGAATCAATGCTTTTCCCGGGGGTCGGAGTTCTGGATTACTAATGGATCAATCAGTTCAGCTTGGTCATATGCCATGTCAGCTTTGTTTAGTATCATTGTCAGAAGTCATAAATCGCAGCCTAAATCTAGTTAATTCTCCCAGTTAACATCATTTTTCCATCCTCCAGCGGACACAGTAACAGCTGAGCCACCTGCACAAAATGGGTCAAAATACTGTTTCTCCTCTATACAAAAAGATCAGTGGTCTCTTTAGCAAGGTCCATGCCCAAACCAATTACAGGTATTGCTCTTCCCAGGATACTCCTTACAGCCAGAAATCTCATGTAAAAAAAACATTTCTTGATTCTTATCCAAGAGCAATAAGGCACATTTCCCTTCCAACACAGGTAGTGAAACCTGCTTTTGGCTCCGTGATTTGATCTGAGCTGGCATTTTACACTTCTGCGTATCAGTCTGTACAGGTTTCTCCATTTGTTACATTTGTGAAGAAATTATATTCGGTAGGTAATCACAACAATGGACTTGAAAATTTGCTGTTTATGACTACAACAATTGCTTTCTCGGTGGCTTCTTGCACCCACCTTTAAAGTCTAGCCTGGCTATGCGCATTCAGCTGAAAACTGTACTCGCCCTCTCATTCCCATTTGTTCTGTTTGTCCTATTCGGGATATATATCCCCTGATCTAGTTACATCTAACCTCTTGATAAAGACAAAGCCACTGCAGGATCCTTTGAAACTACTGAGGCTGTCAACCAGAGTCTGAATGTTCCTGATGCATGGAAACCTAACAGGGGAGGATATGTTTCAACAAAAATAGTAACTTTAGGAAGATAGTATTTTTCCCAAAGTTTCACCTTCGGTGTCAGGGAGCTGAAACATCCAGCTTTCTGTAGATTGTAGGCACCGACTGGTTTTGCACTGCTTTTTTGCACAGTCCTCAAAGTCCTGGCCCACAACCGTGATACCAAAAATGAAATAATAAGCCTAGATTTAAATAACAGATGCGTTTTGTGCAGCAATGTGAACACATGCGGACAGATCTAGGCTGAAAGAAGTGGGTATATGGTGCAGCGGTGGCCAGTGGGGTGGTGGGTATGGCTGGGCTGGGCATAGGCTACAATAACTGGCCACTAACTGCAAAGGGGCAGGCTGCAAATAAGAGCTGAAGTTCCTCACCACCAGAAAGCAGATTGAAAAAGAAACCTTAATCTAATTATTTCCTCACAGAATATTCTTCAAGAATCATTCCCAGTACGATTTTGCCTTAGAGCTTCTCCGACTTGTGTTACAACTCACGTTTATCTCTAATATTGCAACAGTAAACCACTTTGCTAGATCTTTTCTGTCCCTTTGCCAGATAACTCCAGATTACTTTTTTCTGTCAAAAGGTTTGTGAAAATCTGGCTGCAAGTTAGATGTGAGTACAGTCACTGTCCCCAAGCACTGCTTTTAAGCTTGAGGTAATACGTAACATGTCAGCAATGGGCAAAACCATCTTACTTATAAAAGCATAATGCATCTTTAGAATGACCACTAAAATGCAATAAAGGAACTTTTCCTCAGACACAAGAGAGTGGTAGCTCAATGCTGTTGCTGTGTTCAGGGTGCAATAACCCCAACATAGGTGCACTCTTAAACACGGCGCTTGCCGTTCACCTTAAACCCCATTGATTGTCGCCTTCAGTCATACTGTTGTTTTGTATCTGGCATACATCAAAGGAAGCGGCACCCACGTGAACTCAAAAAGCCATTAAAATCCCACATAGTTTCCCTTCAAAGAGCATTTATGGAAATAGCAAGATCTATAAGCCATTAGAGAAAGACAAGAATAGATTCTGGTGCGATTGGTTTTCAGCCTTTTCTCTTGTCAACCTCAAGAGACTTTCAGGATTCTTAAAAAGTTACAGAAACCATGCTTAATGAATCATTTGAAAAAAAAAAAGTTAAAATGTTGTTTACTACGAATCTTTGAGAGAGCTTTGTTTCATTCTTATGAGCACCAGTGTTATTTTTCTATGTAAATAAATTAGTTAAGACGCAGGCCGGCAAAATGAGAACATAAACAGAGAAACACATGTTGCTTTGCTCCATCTGCCTAGCTTAGCTCATCTTGATGCAATGGGATGAAACTGAAGAGCCTCAGCGATATGTTTGAAAGTGGGGACATTTTTATGTTGTATGGCTTTTGGTGGAACTTGCTCACCAGCTGTGAGCAGACTCCCAGTCAGCTGCCTCTAGCCATTCTGCCCAAGGAGAAGCGTGGTCCACAACACCCTGTCCTCATTCCCCACCAAAGTGCAGCTGCTTGAGCTAAATTTGTTTCAAAAGCCCCTTCAACTTGAAAGGAGGGCAGATTTGTATTTTCTTCTGCAGTGCTGCCACGTGGGAGATACCTTGCCAAATTAATCTGCTGACAGGTAACTAGCTGTTTAAATAGCACCCAAGAAATGCCACTGATGATACTTTATAAACTTGACAGAGACATCTCACGTGGTTGTTTACTTCTGGCCTTGACACAGGGAGCTCCTCATGGCCATATTTTTAGCCTGAAATAAGGTCTAGTCCATTGTAAGCCAAACCAAAATAGCAAAGCCTGAAGTCATCCTTCGTTCCTTAGATACTCATTCCCCCATCAACCACTGTAGGAATGAGTCCACGAAGTCCATGAGACAGGTGTGAGGAAGCCCTAAGTGAACTCGCTCTTCTTTCCTTACATCATGAGCCTTTTAGACTTGCTTATTCATTTCAACCCAAATCTCAGGAAAACATCTTTAGTCAAGCAATTAGCAGTCCTCCCACACGTCTGCCGCATACATATCATTGATAGCCCAGGTTAGGCCCACAGGGCCACCAGTCACAGGGCTTCATTGCAATTGGCAGAATGATGAATGCTTACACCTCATATTGACTCCAAATAGAGCTGACTGAAACAGTTTGGTAGAAATGTTTATTCACCTAAAAAACCAAACAGTTTCAGATGAAAGGAAACCATTTACAAATGAAGTAAAATTTGTTGAAGTTTCACACACACCTCCCACCTTCCCCTCCCATGATAACGTTTAGGAAAGTAAGGGAAACTATTCTGTCATCTTTTGAAACAAGATTTACTAAACAGGACTGACCCACATTTGTTCTGCAAGAATAAAAACTCCCTGTCGTGAAACAAAACATTTTGTTTTGGACTGAACAAAGTGTTTCATTGAGTCTTGAACGTATTTTACACAAGGCTCCTTTCTGTGAGAAATCCAAACCATTTTCATGCTGACTTGACACAAAATTACTAATTTTTTGCACAGTTCCAAGGGTCTGGGTTCTATCTAGCAATGAGGAAACATTGAAGTAATTACTGTTACTGAGAAGGCTTGGAGTTACTTCTCATACTTCAAGAAATCCCCTTGTAATAAAATCTGCTGCCAGGCAAAATTCATCAAGCAGCATTAGAAGAACTTGGGATGAATTTTGAGTGTGCTTGGGTCAGATTTCAAGTTCAATCTGACAAGCCTGTGGCTGTAAACTAGCAGGAACTGTCAGTTTTGAATATATTTCCATTTGTGTTGTGCGGTGTGTTGGAGCCTGTTATTCAGGCAGAGATCTGCGGAGCTGAAGTCACAAGGACTGAAACTTGATTTAGAAATTGAAGTTGGTTGGCACATTTCCCCAAACTGAACTCTCAATCATAACATCTTAAAGAAGTAAATACCTTAAATGTCTCTCCCCAATGAGAGAAAACTCCGTTCAAACAAGACCTCTCAACATGCCATTTCTATCATTTAGTTCCTCTTTAATATGTAGGTCACATTAAAATACACGTCTATGTCATTTTCAAAACATCTTAACTTCTCCCTGGGTAGCGTCACTGATTCGAGTGGAATCTCTAGGTATAAACCACAAAACCCTCTTTGTGAGATGATGGCTCCGCAGACGTAGTGTGAAAGAAGGACTGAAAACGGTCCAGAACACTGTCAACATTCTCAGTTTCAATAGCTTCCTTCAACCATTGGTCTTGCTGTGCAGACTCCTACTTTCCTAACCCAGGCTAACATCCTACAGAAACAATGGAGATTGTGTATGAGTGAGGATTTCGTAAAATTAGAGAAAGGGACCTTGTTTAATCCATGCCTTTCTGCTAGGTACACGCGTGATAAAAAGCAACATATGCATTGCCCTGTCCAGCACAGCTCAGGAAATAGCTGATTTTTCAGTTTCATCATAGAAAAAAAACAAAAAGGAAGAGGGGAAAATTAATTCTGTTGATAGCGTATGGAAAATGTTCAGGGATTTTTGTCAAGTAAAATTTTAAACATTACTTTATATTTACTGGAAATACGTTGTTCACTTTTGTTATGGGGCAAAAGCTTCGTCTTGGTCTACGTAATCTTTGTTTGACTTAATCTTTTAAAAATGGGATCAGTTTTTAAATTAAAACTGTATTTCAGAATGAACATCAGAATATTTAATTTAAAAGTACCAGAAGGAAATGCATCAACTTTTTTTTCTAATTCTCTGCTTAAAAAGAAATTTATTTTTAACCCCAAATTCACAATATTTAAAAATGGTTTTGGTGAATTTATGTTAAAAAAATAAAAAATCCCGTAGGCTAAACTTTCTTTTGTTGTTTAAATGCATTCCTTCACATCATTGTGGCTAATTTTAAGTGTCCTCACTGGGCAGTCTGGTATGCTGGGTAGCAAATACCTTTTATTTCACCAAGAAGAGAAATACAGAAGGTATCCTATACGGGGGCAAAGCTCAGATTCTAGCCAAGGAGTTGAGCTGCTGAGCAGGACCTCAGCACGTGAGATGACGGCAGACTGAACCTGAGGGATCCAGGGTAGCAGAAGCTGGCAAGGCCACCCAAAAGTGCTTGGAGGAGAAGTATAACACCTGCATCTGCAGAGCGTTTCCCCCAGCGTTGCCAGCCCTCCTGCAAGGAGCGGCGCAGAAGGACAGGGTGATGGTGGGGATGGCAGAGGAGCTTGGCACCACCTGGTGCTGTACCTGTGGTAGGACAGATGCCACCTCAAGCCACCTTTTGTCACAGCCGGGCAATGTGGCCCCCTCACCCTGCGAAGGCTTCCTGGGCGCAGGGCTTTCCCAGGACAGCACGAGGTCTGCCCTGGAGAGTTAACCTTGTGTTCAGCTATGCAATAGCGTGGGATGATGGCAAATGTTATCAGCCTTGCTGGAAGAAGGGATTATTGTCCCTTGACTGGGTGCTGGGACTACTGCCAGAGGTGGGGCTCCACCAGCCTGTTGACTTAAGCTCGCAGTCCCCTCCCAGCCCAAGGAGGGAATCCTGTGTGTGGGGATGGACTCCAGAGAAGGCCACCATTCCAGCTAATTTTGAGTTAACTCTGCAGTGTAGGAGAGCTGGTTCTGTCTCTCTGCTCTGCAGCCAAGACCTGCTGGTGCCAGAGACTACAGTCGCACCATGGCTGCCATGTGTACGGTTGCCATATTTTGTCAAGGCACCATTCTCTCTGTATAGACACAGGAACATATGGCTTATGGGCATGCAGTTGGCCTGGCATGTATGACTCAGTGCTCAGTTCCAGAGGCAAAAACTGTGGGCGTCTGAACTCATGAGATCCACAACACATGATGTTCACAACTGTGGGGTTGTGACTGGCTGCCCACAGTGTCAAGTTTCAGGTATTTGCAGAGGTTGCACACATCCAGAAAGTAAAAAAACACCTTTAAAAAAAGGCCAGAATCCACTTAGATGACACTTTCTTGCAAAATAATATATCTCAGGTGAAATAGAGCTAATTACGTTCTACAACACCTGGTGTGACATCACGTATGGGATTTTATAAATTCACCTTGTGGTCTAAAGCCATTTAAGAAATACCAAAAAGGTTCTTGGGGTGAAAAGAAGGGCTTTCCAAGTTTGTTGCTTAGCACAATGCAATAATTCACGTGCAGTTAAGATGTGCAGCACACGTTTCTAATTCACTTAGATGTCAATCAGGAATAATTGCTGCAGTCAATGAAGCTATGCCGGTGTAACAGATACAGAAGAGACTAGCACTCCAAGCCTCTCGGTTTACCCTAGCTGGAGAAAGCAGCTTCATATTACTGACAGTATTGCAGATTACATGCATTTTTAGAAATACAGGTTTTGTGGCATAATTACAGTAGCTGGAATAATTTTGCGTTTTTCAATTCCTTTTTATGAAACAAAGTCTTACATTCCAAATGCGAAACTTCCCTTGACTTCTTTCCAGTGATGGTGGTCCCACTCCAGAGAAAGCAGCTGTCTGAGTGTAAGAGCAATGTTGTCTAGCCTGACTTTAAATTTACTAATTTAATTCGGAAGGGGCTGAAAGAAACAAAATCTTCTCACTCTGGGGTGTGATCATATGTCCTCAGGGTAAACCGCCCTCCGGCCAGAACAAACGTGCCCATTTTCACGCAGTTCATGGCCTCCATGTTCTCTGGTTCCATATGGGCTTAACTTGATGAAGAACATGCAGCTACACAGTCTTTTTAGGGGTCTGGTGTGACTTGTTTAAACATGAACCATTATTAATGTGGGTCAGGATGCACACATTGTAGTAGTCACACTGACAAAACAGAGGGACGTTACTGCAGGCATTACAGCGCTACACAAGAAAATTATTCCTCAACACACTCTGATGACCCCTTTTAAATGGGGCTCAGAGTGATAACATGGATGTTGGATTGACCTGAGATGACAGATTGAGTGCTGATAAGGAGCAGTCTTGTCTGAAAGTTTAAGGAAAACCATGGAGGCAGCACAAACTACTCCCAATCTAGGAAACAATATTGGTGAAAACCAGTTTTTCCTCCCACACTCGTAAAATGTTCCTAGTCTTTAAATTTCTTTTTATTTTTTTTCTCCTGGACACCAGCATGGATTAGCGTTCCTTGCAGAGGCTTTGGGTATTTCATAGATCAGATCTACCAGCACTTCAAAAACATTTACATTAAATGCTGGACAGTAGCCTGTTCTCACAAAACATATTTCATTTGGCCGCACCAGAGTTCTGTATTGTCGAGAGCCCTATTATCAGCCAATAACTGCACCTCATTTGACTTCCTTGCTGCATCTTATCACAAGACAAGTGCTGACATCCTTGAGTGGACATAACCCCTACTGCAATGACTAATGAGAGGAACTGCCAAAGCTGTGCAGATGAAGGTATCCATGGGCTCAAATTCAGGCTGGGCTCAGGGTGATTTCAGATAATGTGAGTTAAATTCAGTGACACCCCTGAGAGAAATCTCTTCGAGAAGATGTGGCCGTTTTCCAGGATATTGCGCATCTTCTTAATTACAGGACCATTGATTGCATGGAGCCACCATACTGCACCCATCGGCAGGAACCATGATCCAGCAATTAGAACAAAGGACTGCAAGTCACCATCAGATTATTAGCTTCTGTACGCATGGCCTTCCTTTTCCCAGGAGTCAGTAACCCACCTGTAAAGCAAGGGCTTTGATAATTTGCTAGTAATAATTGGGCCATACAGGTTTGCAAAGCACTCTACAGTTGAAGTCAATATAGGGAAATACTACGAACTGTGTTGACATTTTGTATTTCAAAGCTGTGAAGTGTTCTGATCCACTGCTGTGCTGTAACCCGTGCAGCACTTTCAATGTCAGGGCACTAAAACTTTTCAGCTCTAGAAATCAGAGCTAGAGGCTGGAGCAAATAACACCCAGAGTAGAAACCTGTCTTTGTAAGCATGCAACGCTGATGACAGGTTTTCATCTTCCTTCCCTAAGCATTGCAGAGAGTAGGAGAGGAAAAGTTATGATTCCATTCTGCACATTTTCTAATGGCATGCTTTCACATTTGTGTGTTCAAGACTCCCAGTCAGACTGGATCTACTCTAAACACCGGCAGTTGTTGTCCCTGCTCCTGGGTCATTTGTGAGATAGCCTCGCTAGGCTGGATTCCTGGTTTAGAAGTGGTATGCACTTTATTTTTTATATATTTGTAATTTGTAAATTGCTATATAAAGCTTCCTTCATGTGAAAATACACTTCAATATATAATGACAAAATACCATCGCAAAACAAAAAATTCACGTGCTGCCATTGGCTAACTAGTAGCCTATTTTTTTCACACTGCGGAGTACTTAATATGCTTCACCCTCTGCCTTTCCTTATCAAGTTTCCCCTTTCATTCAGCTCAAGACTTCTTATTTCGCATTCTCTGTTTTTTTCTTGTGCCTTATCCGCTTCCAACTTAATTGAATAAAAAAGCTCCTGGTAACATCAATGTCATTTAGATCAGACTCTTTCTCCTCTTATTCTCCTAAAATGCAAATAGATGGTGTGGGGTTTTTCCTAATTTTGATGTGGCTGTTGGCAAGATGATGGCTTATGGATTTTGGAGGTGGTGCAGGTTGCTGACAGTATTGCCCAGAGCAGAGCTGCTGCTGTCCCCACCCAACTCATGAGCAGGACTACCATGGGTAGTCGTAGCCTGCTTGTATGCCCGGGGTGTAAAAAACCACTTTTCACAATGGGTCGTGCTAAGCATATACTGTACCTATACAATACATATGTTTGTTGGAGATGACAAGAAATACTTAACGCCTGGGGTTCATTCGTGCCCTGTTTCCTTATCAAGAAGAAGGAAATATTGTTAATGCCTAGTTGGTTTAGCAGTGGGAGTAGGCATGCTTTTTGTACTGAACCAGACTGGTTATCAACCAAGCCCAATCTTTAAAACTTGGCTACAACCAGCTAGGAACACCCAGAAAGGTATCAGTATGATCAAGCCTTTGACGGGGAAGGCTGAGGTTTCAGACCATGCGAGGTGAGCTCTGGCTCTGACCTGTCCCCAGCCAGCTCCCCTGCGTTTTGCAATTAGCTAAATCATGGCCAGGATATTTTTTTTCTCCTTAAATGAATATTTCCTTTCTCAGTGTCTAGTACACTAGACACTAGTGAAAGAAACACGTGCTTTTAAAAGCAAACATTATTGCCCTTCCAATTTACCTGCAGCTTTGAGCTGCTGCATTTCTCAGGGAAATCTGTTATTTCTCTTTGCTCTCACAGACCTTGCAGTTTTGGGAGCTCTGCGCTGGGCACAGGGAGACCCTTAGGTCACCCCACATGCCCGAGCACCATGACCCACCCTCTGTCTGCTCCTGGAGAAAGCTATTTCCTCCATGATGCCTTGCTGGAACCTGGCAGGCTGCCTTCCCCCACCAGCCTCCAAACAACCTTCATTTACATTAAATCACAAGTGGGTATTGCCCAGGCGCTGAATTGCCAAACGTGGCTGTGGCCAAAACGTGCCTTCTGGAAGGGCGCTGATCTTCTCTTGTTCGCTCAATGGTTAATAACTCTTGCTGTTTAAAGTATACACTTTGGACTCAGCTTCAAGCCATTGGTTCATGTTTTACTGTTCTCTGCCAAAATAAAGATCATTTCAATGCCTGCAAAATGGGAAAATATTTTGTAATCAAATAGCCTTGGTAGCTAAGCCTTCAGATAGTTTCTGTGGCTCCTTTTTTCACACTCTACAAAGTTTTGATACTCTATCTGCCAAAAAAATTTTGACACGACACCTGACAACTCTGTTATACGACTCAGCTTCATGTAACATGTATCCATTCTCTGCTTTTTTCCCCGCAGACTGTTTATTGCCCTTTTTTGTCTTTTCCACATTATTAGTAACAATTTTACCATCCCTATCTAGAAGGTGGCCTAAATCTAGTATACACTTGTGTTTTCTTCTAATATATTTCTGGTTCTACCTATTGTCCCTTGCCTTGTGCTTTGCTTGCCTTGTGCTCTGCTTGTTTGTATCCTTTGCTATCGATTTTCCACGTGTGATACATTGCTTTGCTGTTTCTGATTGTTCATTCTTTGCAGATGAGCCAAGAAGGTCTATTAGCCAGACCTCTTCTGTCTCTGGAGTGTGAAACTGTGGCTTTCTGGCCAGCTAATTAGTTATCTTAAAGGACTCCCTTTACACCTTTCCTCCCAAATAACTTGACTGGTAATTTTCTTTAACTTTGGGAAATTAGCCCTTTTGAAGAACCAAACTGTGGACCACCTTTTGTCTGCCCACTCTGAATGTAATCAGGTCATGATTGCTGATCCCTAGGCAACCAGCGCTTCCAGAGAAGCGATTAATTCATCTTCACCCATCCTAATGAGATTCAGAAGAGAGTTACCTCATGGTGAGTGTAATACTTTTTCTGAGAGCTGTGGAAATTATGGCCTGTAACTTAGAGAAATCCTAATAGTGTCTCGCTGCTGGCTGTGCGGAAGGTGTCGGTGGCCGTGCCACACCACAGTGCGTGCCCTTCATTAATTAATACCTCCCCGCTGTAGCGCATGGGAAAATCCTGCAGGAGATGTTGTTTTCCGTGATGAACATGATACACTATGTCTTAGGCTGAAAGCAACACCCGGCCTGCCGGCTGGCTGATGACTGAACTTGTGTTTGCAGCTGTTAAGATGCTCAGTGGATAAACCAGCTCCTCCTCCCTGGCACGGCAGCAGCTGACGGGTGGGTAGGTGTGTGCAGCAGTCGTGAGCTGGTGCACGGTATGGTTCGCTGGCTGCCTAAGTCACTTTGAAGCTTGGGCACTTCTCCAGATGTCACACACTTCACTTCCAGTAACTAGATCACTGTGACAGTTCCATACAAGAGGTTGAGCCTGTGCAGTCTGCCTCTGCTCCGGGAATTCAGCTTCCCGAGTCCCGCTGTGACACCCACTGTGGCAGCCACTGCTGCCCCTCAGCTTGTCCCTGAGCAGTCGTGGTGCAAGCAGGATTCTGTCATACACTGGGAAAATTTGTTTTCATAGAAGAATGGAGTTCTTGGAAGATTTTCGTCCTCCATCAGGATAAGGTGATGCATTTTCATCCAGCTGTCGATGAAATAATTACTGCATGTGAAACTGTGGGGATTTCTATCCAACTTTTTTTCCCCTCTGCATCATTGTCTGGTTGCTATTTTCCTTTAAGACATGAACTACTAGCAACTAACTTTTCTCCCCCACCTTTTACCAGCACCCTTTTAATGCACATCCCGGCATTGAATTACTTGTGCTCAGCAGAAAGGTGGCTCAGACCTTCTGAAAAACAGCATTCTTTTCAACCTGTTCAGCAGGAAGCCTATCTCCACTCCTTAGCGAGTTCCAGAGGAGAGAGGGGTAGTGAATAATTCATTAAAATATTCCTTTTCCTTCCACCAACACACTGATTCGCAAGAGATAAAAATCTCCTTTCACCTGACTGCGTTTTTCTTCCTCTTGTAAAGTCAGATCAGCACCGGTCACAAAAGGCCCATACCTTCTCCTGCTGCCGAGGTATTTTGGGTGTCCTGCTGAGGGCAGAGAGGTGAGGCTTTAGTGCCCACGGTGCTCAGGTATGAGCTTTCCACTCCGTGCTGGGAAGGGTGCCCCAGGCACACCGGCAGCGGGGAGCTGCTCCTCACACGGGCGTACAGGTTCTGGCCCAGCGACACATGGAGGGAGCCATCATGCCAAGTATCACCTATGCTGCAGCAAGGACCCGTCTGAGGCACTGATAATGTCAACGTGTGCTGACATGTACTCAGTCTAAACAGAGGGGTGGAAGATTAAGTGGTTGCACGTGGCAGTTGGGAAGAGGTGGTGGTGGCATTCAGCGCAGGGCCCTGGCTGTTAGGATTTCTGGAGCTCTCTGTTTGCTAGAGTCTCTGTGCACAAGGACAGAGTACTTGTCTCTGTGCAAGGACAAGCACTCGACTCTCTGTGTCCCGCAGTTTATCTAAAACCCTGCCTTTCAGGGCATGGCGGCTCTGGCTTTCGTAAGCTTGTGTGGGATCCTTTGAAAGACGCATGTAAGTATTTCACTGGTGCAAGGAATACAAGGGGGAAAGAAAGAAAATAATACAAAAAGCTTGTATGTAGAAGCATTTTACAAAGTACCTGCCTTAGAAAACAATGCACGAGACAGCACATGTGAGCCAAGGTGAAAGTGTCTGAAGAATAACCTCTTCCATTATGTAGGAAGAGATGCAAGCAGCTGTCTGGGCTGACCCTTTTTTTTTTCCATTTGAAGCCTTTTCAAGAAAGACAGAAGAGAATTGGCGACTTGTTATAAATTGAGCTCATCTCTGAGTCCTTTGCTGTTAGTGTCACAACTCCTGCCAAGGGATGCTCAGAGAAAGAACACAAACACAGGGCAGGTGTGCAGAGCTAAAGCCTTGATTTGTTTTCCTTGTCTCCAGTGACCTGCACCTTCAAGACTTCAGGAATAAAAAGGGGTATCCTTGTGTTTGGTAACCCAGAACAGACTCACCTTCCATGAGTTTGCCTAAGGTTTTTTTTGACCTGACATTAAAGTTTTGTCGTCAAGAACATCATAAAGTGGCAAGTTCCACAGATGACCCAGATGAGCGACCTGAGGTACCACTAGGTGATTCTACCTGACAACCCCTAGCTCTTGTATTGCAAGTTGCAATGAACAACATTGCCCCTTCACCTTTTCTGCGCTTCTCATGCTTTTGCAGGCTTCTGTAACATTTCCCCTGCAGCCACCCCTTTTCTAGGGTAAGGGTCCTCTTGTATTTAACATCTCTTCAGACATCCCTTCCATACACTGGATCATCTCAACTTCTCTTACTGCACTCTTCTCTGTTCTGCTGTGATTTAGAGGCTGATAGGGCCATCAGATGTGCACACAGTTTAAAAAATGCACATGCATGCTGCGTTTATTCAGGAGAATAATAATGGATTATGATTTCTTACCTCTTTCCTTTCTTCCTTGTTTCTTATGCTGTATTTGCTTCCTTGACCTCTCCAAATATTGAGCTGCCATTTCTATCCTCAAGATCTCAATCCTGAAAGGGAAAAATAGTCTCGAGTCAACTGTAAGGCAAACAGAATTAAGCTTGTGTGCTTTTACTTATGCACTAATTTACATTTATCAGCACTGCATATCGTGTCTGTATATATTTCAGCACAGCAAAGGAAGAAGGAAAAGAAAACACGGGTGAAGTGCCTGTGTGCAGAAGCACAGCTGGATGATGGCGTTATCAGCCAAAGCAAGCAGAAGTCAAGTGAGAGCCTCTGAACATCCAGTTTGTCCTAAACCTCACAGATACAAGTCTGGGCATACGCCTGTGCATGGTGCTGGATTTTGTAACCCAACAAAGAGAGCTCGGAGTTGCCAAGCTTGGGCTCCTACCCTGCATAGGGTCCTTAGCCCTTGGGAATTAGGTCCCTGTGCAGAGCCAGCAGGGACAGAGGCGTCCCCCAGAAGCCTGCACAGTGACCAAGGGGTGTCTGGGCTAGCCAAGGGGACACTCTGAGGAAAAGGTTGCTTCTCAAATCGTCCCCCTCTTAGGAGCTCAGTCATCTTGTTTCCAGACTGCAGTGAAGTCAATCTGTCAGATCAGGATTCACAGCCTGTAATTCTGATTTGTGTTAGATAGTTAAGCATCGCTTCCAACAGGACAGCTGGGAGAGGGAGGAGGAGTGCCAGTCTTCTGCAAATATATGGCTGGGGCAGAGCACCCACACCTCACTTCACGCAGAGGAAGAGCAATACACCACCCATGCAGTCAGAAGGAGCCGTGGGTTCAATGCTTCTGCAGCCTGAGAGGGTGAACAGGCCCTGTGATCACCAAGCTCGGGGGCAGTCCAAGAAAGGATCATCCCTTCCTCTCTCAGGTGGGGACTGAAATTGCCATCTGTCTTTCACATTGACTGGCATCTTCTCTTCCTCAGGCTTCTTCTTCTGAAGGTGTTGTATGGGTCTTATTTCTCCTTCCTTGCCTTATAGTGAGTCTGCACATTTTCAGGTCAGAAACTTTCTCTCTTGCATAATGCTCAGCACAAATGATGAGCAGTCTGTTCGTAGTTACTGTTAAAATTATATCATCAGAACTTGTATTATATCTTGGCAAAGTCTATTCCACTCTGCCTGTACAAAGAGATGTGATTAACTGGTGCTTTTCCACACTAGGAGTGAAAGGCTTTGTAGGCTTTGTCAGTAGTTAACATAATTCACGGAAAACCAGAACACAACCTTGAGGCTAAATGTGGCCCATTGAATTCCACAATGGGGCAATGGTTTGATCAGGGTACAGCAAAGCATGCCAGAAGCAAAAACCTTTGTGGGCCACAGCTCCGTAGGAAAGATTAAATCAGCCACAATCTGCTCCATTTTATGCAAAATGGGTGCAGCCCTAAAGCTCCTGGCAAGTGGCCACTGAAGCCTTTGGCTGGACAAAGTTTGGGCATCTTTGTGTAAGTGTTAATTGCCAGCTGTTGGTGACTGGAAGGTTGCCAGGGTTGGAGTGACTGCAGCAGTGTTTCTGGTTGAAATATGGCTTTTATAAAATAATGATCTTAAATCTATTTAGTGCCTCGCAACAGACATATCTGTACTCATCAGTTCCTCTGTCTAGAGCATCTGCACATGGAGATGACCTTAAAAGAGCATTATAAATACAGTATATGTGACATTCAGGCTGCCTATTCCAACCTCACAGTGGAAGGCAATGATAAATAGCAGCTATCTCCACAGCAGTGCTACATGATGGCTTAACCCACTCACGTTCATAGTCCTTCACATTTAATTTGCAGCAAGTCTGGGATACAGAGCATTGAGGGTTTTGAATTAGGCTGTAGGAGCCTGTGCAGCCCTACATGCTTCAACATTTTAAATAATATAACCGTCTCAGCTCTTCAACATCTGGGGTACTTGCAGATGCTGCAAGTTTGCAGTATCACAGACTGCAGATTTTCAAATATTGAGGATGTTTGCAGATATTCAGCCCCACAACTGTATGACAGGTTAAATAGCATTTCACTCTTAGAAAGAACACGAGGCCCAAAGGCCAACATTTTCCAACAAGAGCGTCTACAGATCAGCACAAAGTTGGTGATGGAGTGCTTAAGATTAGTTATCCACATGAGAAAATGCTGTCTTAAGAAACACTTGGTGGGAAGTCAAGCAGGCACCGCCAGACTACGGGAAGAGGTCCTGGATGCCTGGAGAGCAGCACTCATTCCGTAAACAAGTGTAGCCTGAGAAGGATGATCCTGATGGTTGGAGCACAATACTGAGAGACAGCCTCTGACTCTCCCATACCAAAAAATTACCATTTGGCTTTGAGGCTGATGATCTATTTGTGAAACTTCCTCGCCATCATTGCAAGCAAATGAAAACTTAATTCACAGAAATCATCATGCCCCTAAGGTGCTGCTCATTTGATGCATTCTCTCTCACCACACATCTTTAAGTCTCTCATCTCGCACCTCTGTGTCATTTGGTACCTCAGTGACCTTCTACTCTGGCTCTCACGCCCGAAGAGCATGCCCCCAGGAGCGCTCCTCCTGATTCTGGCTCTGGGAGGTCCACACTGATTTCACAGAGATGAGCTCTGTCCCATCAAGTGCCCTGCTCCAAGTCCAAGTGTGCGAGCTCAATGCCTCAATTTTCTCCATTGCCATGTGTACCTGGGCCTCCTCTTATCAAATACAGTTCCACAACACAAGGTCCAAAGGGAGCCCTAGACTCCTAGGCTAAGCCTTCGCTCTCTGAAAGACTTTTCTGAGGCATTTATTTTTTGATCTCAGGCCACTGCCTGTCAGTGCACGATGAGCAACTTCCTTCAGTCTAGACCTCTCGTAAAGCCACCGAAGTGCATCATTTCATGTTCCCATAAACAAGAGATGCACTCCAGTCACTGTAAATCTCAGACCATTTAATGGAGCGGCAGGTGTGCACTTTCGGTTGCTGCAAACAGCGTTGGCTAGAGTTATGATGATCAGCAACAGTGGTAACCATTTACATTGTCACATGGCATAGAAACCACAGAGGGGAGACTCAGTGTGCTGGACACTGCTAAAATAAAAAGGAAAAAAATATGTTCTACTCAGGCAGATTTTCTCTTTGTATCCCGAGAGAGATCTTTTCTTAAGAAACTCTGGCAGTCTGGTAACGATCTGTTTCATTTATCACCGAGCATTGTCCGTGCAGTCTAAGTCCTAGTTCTTCCCGGGGAGAAAGGCAGCGGCTTCTCTCCTTTCCTTTGAAATGAGGCTCCTCTCCTCTCCTCTCCTCTCCTCTCCTCTCCTCTCCTCTCCTCCTGACATCATGGCAGAATTTCTCTCCAGTTGTGCCTGTGTGCAGACAGCATATTGACTGGTTGCAGATGGGGTTCCTATGTGGAAGTCCAACATGAAAATAGAATAAAAATGAAGTGGTAATAGAGTATAGGTGTGCAGGCACACACTTCTGCCACACTTGCAAGTGTTCAAGCCGTCATTAGAGCTACATGTCGGGACGCACAGGTTTTCCATGACAATTTGCTCTTTTGCCACTGCCTCTCAACTTGTGATGTCCTGTTCTGTTCCATGTCTTACCATGAATATTATTTTTGAAAAGCTGAGTAAAAATTCTTTGCCCATATTAAAAAAACAGGAGGCTTTTTTTCCCCAGTAATATCCCTGTATTGCTGATTCCTGCTACTCATCACAGAGCTGAAACTCCTTATGGCTCACAAGTCTAGTCTAACAATTGTGTGATGGCTATTAGGCAACCAAATAGCTGTTCTCAGCTGGAGTAGTCGTTCATTAAATCCATTAGCTATAGCTCCTTTTAACCAGGCCTGTTTCTATGTGTGGTGTGAGAATTTTTATGCTAGTGATTTAAACACGCAGTGGAGCTAACTCCTACTGCAGTGAAGATTTTTAGCAACTCCCTTAGCACCTTCATTGGCTCTGCTAAGCAGCTAAATGCAATTTGATCCAAATGGCCCAGCAATTCAGATGTGAACCTTCCACAAGCAAAGACTGTTCTGCGAATTATGCTGCTCCTAGTGGGAACATATGGTGCAATACTTCGGAATGGTTCAGAAACCACTTAAAAGAGAGAGTTGTATTTTTTTGCCTTCTATGAGTTTAACACGTTTAGTGTCTAAGAGTGACAGTGGTGCTACATGCTATATTAGTCTTCACTTTTCATTTTGAGCCAGTGCAAGATTTAAGCGAAGATTTTCAGATAGCTTTCCTTTGGAGAAAATATGAATATTTAACACTTGCCACCATTGTACTGTGTGCGTGTGTGGAACACACAATATAGATGAATGAAGGTTTAATGGCAGGCCAATGACATAGTTTTCAACAAAAAGGACCATTTCCGAAAAATTCCTTTGGAAAAAGAAATTTTATTCTTGCTTCATCTTTTTTATCTGCCTCCAGAACTTCTTTTCAAAAAATTAATTGGCAAATCAAAATCGGTGGAGGTTTCTTGATCCAAACTGGAATGATCTGAACCGTAGAGCAAAGCTGACCAGTGAGTTCATTAGAATGACATATACATACCAGTGTCCCCCATGAGCGAGCATGTACCTGCCAGATTTCTAGCGAACTAAATTCCACTATTTCTGCAGGTTGGTCCCATCAGAAGGAGGGTACCAATGACAACAAGGCAGAGATTTAAAGGAATCTTAACCACTGCCCTTGCTCATCACTAGAACAAATGCAAAAAGGCGTTCAATAGATGTGTCTGCTCTATACTTGAGAAAAAGGCAGACAACACACTGATTTTCTAAGCTATGTAGGATACCTTCTACTCCAAATGTAACCAGGGGTAATGCTAAGCAGCAGCTACTCTCCCTAGGCTTCTAAAAATCCGGAAAACTTATAATCAACAGCTTCAGAAGAGGTGATGAATGGCTTTCTGCATCAGTAATGCTAATTTTCAATGCATCTTGAAACATCTGGGAAGTTCCGGGGCACTGGCAGGCCACCGATAAGATGGCAATATTGGAAAAGTTAAATGAGGTGGTACTGGCCCTGTGAAACTGAACCGATCCTTTGCAGAATAATCAAATAGGTGATAAAGCATTTCATTTCCTAAAGAAAGGGAGAAGAAACACACAATTAGTAGAAACTCACACAGATTTTGACAAAATAAAATTAGATGATTAAAAGAATGTGATTTTATTTTTTAAAAATCAGTTAAATTCCAAGCTTGTCTGAGACAGAATAGGATTGAAATAACAAGTCTCCTGAGAGATGTTTGGGTTGGTACCTCTTTACATTTTGCGTAAGAAACTAGAAAGGCACAAAATCCTCATAGTAAATGAGAGAGGTGAGAAACTAGTTAACTTGGAGATCTGAAAATATAATTGTAAGCGGGAAATCATTTATGAAGAGGCCAGGTTTTACAGGTGTTCCATGAAGCGTAGTTTTTCTACATATGCTATTCCAAACAATTGCCTCTGATCTGGAAGGCAATGTAGAATAATCCCTCACAAGCTTGTGAGACAGTAAAAACACTGGAAACGTGGTAACTGGAGACTGATTTGGATCACTTGTAAGCTGGATGCAAGAGAAAAATACCTGCTGAAATATTACCAGCTGTAAGGTCCTACACTTAGGCGAAAAGAGCACAGGTTGTATTTACAGAATAATAGTTTATTTAAAAATTAGCTGGGAATGGTGATGTGTTGAATGGTCACAGAAAATAGCACTGAAAGCCTTTTCGTCTGTATTATAGGTAATAGTGCGGGTGCAAGAAGGGAAGCAGGCTAAATCACTGATACGTATCTATAGTCCTCAAGGTGACTTACATATTGCAAGGGCAAAGATAAAAAGTTTTCTTTCTCTATAGTTGCTGGATCACTCTCAAATATTGTAGCATATATTCCCTGAGGAGGTGGAACATCTTTCCCAAGCCAATGCTGCGGCGCAGAAGAGTAAATATTGTCTTTCAATATACAGAATATCAATTAGGACTAGACAGTTATACTGCTGTACCCTTCCAGGGTGCACACAGCGGAAGTATAATATGACTCAGTTAAAGGTACTTCAGAGGAAGATAGGGACTGGAAAACACAGCAGAAAAACTCAGGAGCTTAGATGGTTAATTTTAACAAAGCGAAGTTTAAGAGATGAATTAAGCATTGCATCTATTTGAGGAACAGAAATGGGAAAGAGGACTCTTCAGATAAAGATGTAACTGGATCCAACAGCTGGAAGTTGAAGCTGACAAATTCAGTCTAGAAATAAAGCATGTATTTTTAATAGTAAGCAGCAAACAGAGCAACAAACAGCTAACACTTGTGGTGACTGCTCCATCATCGGAAAGAACAAGCTAAGAGTTGGCATTTTTGAATGTCTATTTATAGAAAAGACAGCAGGAAATAATTCAGAAAAGACCTGTGGCTTAAATTGTGGTGGAGATCGGACCAGATGGTCACAGCAATCACATCCAACTACATAATCTATGGGCAATCAAGAAATTTAGCTACCGTGGTCAAAGGCTAGCAATATGGTCATGGAGAAATGAATTGCCAAAGAGGCCCGCGTTGACACGTCCACTTTAGCGGAAAACAGATACGAGGAGGAGACAGATGGGCAGTTTTGGTGGAGATTGGAAGGGGTTTAGGCAAGCGGGGAGTGATTGCCCAGGTGAATATCTGGGTTAGTTGTCTGTGCAGGCCAGGATGTGCCGAGATGGGGGAAACTCAGGGGCTGTGCTGTGGGGTGTGGGAGCACTGTGGGCAGAGTGAGAGGCATGGGCAGGGGTGGAAGATGGAGGCACGCAGAGGAGGTCCAAGTGGCAACTCGAAAGGGCATCCACTGTCCATGCGGCAGAGACTGGTCATGCTGGGGCAGCTGCCTGCCGCCTGCTTGAAGAGGGGCAAGCCTGCCAGATGAGATGAGGACTGGGGATCGGCAATGTCAAGGGAGGGTTCAAGCAGGCAGAGGATGAAGGACAAGCAAGGTGCCTGGGAGAAAGGCAGGAGCACACATGGAGGACTGGACCTAATGCCCCGGAGGAGTCTGGCATGAGGCAAAAGACACAAGTCTTTGCAGTCAGCTGCCTGTGAAACAGCCTTAATGAGCTGAAGTGTAACATATGAATAGTCAAATCTAAAAGGATGACAGTGTAAAATTGCTTGGGCTCTTATCATTTTCAAGTGCTTTTATTTATTCAAAATTACTATGACATCATCCTCTCCCTCAGAGAGAGCTCACGTAATTGCTGTTTACAGATTCAAGGCCTTTTGGGGTAATTTCTGAGGCCATCTACTTCTGGGATGAAAGGCAATTACCGGTTCTGCTGTCTTATAATGCAGTCGCAATAAAATCTGGAGAAAAGCCCTGCATGAGTGCGCCTAGTGGCCGTTCTCCTTCTCCATGGCAGCAGAGCGTGGGGCAAGGCTGGATCCTTGCATCGAAGCAATCCAGCTACAAAGCCTCCCCTCCGGGGCAGAGAGGGCAGCCAGTGCTTTGGGCTGGGAGGGCATGGGAGCAGGGTACCAGGGGCATGGCGTGGCAGGAGGAGAGGTGGGGAACAGAGGCAAAACAATGGAAAACCTTGTTTCTGCCTAGAACAAGTCTAAATTGGTCCCAAAGCACAAAGGAATATAAAAATATGGACTGTATAGCATACTCTTCCCAGTATACACAATATTCCGCACCAAAAGGCCAGTCATTAAAATATCTCTTATCTGAGTGTGAGGTTCCCTTTTTTTACCTATTCTGTGGTTTGATGTGGTGCTGCATCTTATCGTGTCTAATTTTCCTCAAGCCCAGTAATAATGTGTATAATGTCTGGAAGGACTGACACATCATGACTTATGAGGTGAGTGCCTCACTGTAATTAGTTTTTATTAGGATCATAAAATACAGATTCTGACTAAATATTCATGATATTATAGTCCTAACTGCTCCAAAAGGGAAACATAGCAGGCTAGTATAAATCCACATACCGTAAAAAAAGACTGCTAGGTAAATTGTGGTCTTGGAAGTTAATATTTTTATGCTAAGCTGGTTGTAACTCCAGTGTTATAAAAATTATCATTGAAAAAGAAGGAACTTCAGAAATATCAAATTGAAAGGAAAAGTCTTAATGTGCTATTATCCAGTCCTGTTCTTATGTAAACTGCCTGTGGCTTATGGGTGTCACCCAGCTCGTCTTGACCACTCCATCAAATCACATGAGCAAATAAAAATAACAGATATTTGAACAACTTTGTACATCAGACTAATTCCCAGCCCCTTTGCAGGACTGAAGGGCAGCTCGGCTGGGGTCATGCAGGTACCAGTGGGTTTATCCCCTGTTCTCCCCCAGCAAAGCAAGGTGGAAGTTCTTGCTGTCTCAGCCTTGGTGCTGCCGCAGACATCCTGAGCATCCTCTTCAGCACCCAACAGCCAGAAACCTAAGGGCACTTCTCTGGAAGTGCGTCGTGTCAGGTGGCATCAAGCCTGTACAGCTAACAGGGCCACAGCTGTGTCTCTAACTGGGAGGCAACTCAAAAGAGAGGATATGGCAGGATGTCACAGTGGCCTGGGAATGAGGTGGTGTCTGCCTTCNGAGGTGCGTCGTGTCGGGTGGCATCAAGCCTGTACAGCTAACAGGGCCACAGCTGTGTCTCTAACTGGGAGGCAACTCAAAAGAGAGGATATGGCAGGATGTCACAGTGGCCTGGGAATGAGGTGGTGTCTGCCTTCAGTTTCACTTGTGCAGCATTTCGTTGAAGGTCCAGATGTATTCTCCAACTTTTTGTATTTCTCAGAGAGATTTTGAGGAGGTCAGGTAGGGACAGATAGCACACAGCAGTCATTTGACTATTGTAATGTCACTGCTTATTCTGCTCGCATCTTGGGCAATCATTTATAACGCACTCACTGAGAAACTCTAGCTGACATAAGAAATTTTCCCCTAAATTTAGAAGCAGGATTTCACAACTCCTTTCTTACCACAAGGAAGGAATTTGCCCCAATGCCATTATTATGCATTATTCAAAATACTGCCTGTCTTGGGCTTCGCGTGGAGAAAACCTCCCCCAGAATAAACCAGCACCGTCAAGTGCAGCTTCCCCTTTCCCCAAGGGCTCCTGCTTCGGGTGCCAACTGGGTGCAGCCCAGGGCCGTCGGCGCTGCCTCCTGGCTCCGTGGGGTGGGAATACCCCAGGTGTCTGCCAGCCCTGCCTGGCCTGCAAAGCGTGTAGGTCTGTCATGAAGGTAAAGTGAAGGAAAGGCTGCGTTGAGTGGCTTGTGTATTACAACAACAAGAGCTGCACAGCGTGCTGGGGTGGTGAGAGTGTCCTGTCCATTCCTGGGAGAACCTGCTGAATACCTGGTTGCAGCTGTCTTCTGAAAGACTTTTATTTAAAAAACTCCACTTTTGGTGCCAATCCTCACTGTAGGCCTGCTCAGGTAAAGGAAAGATTGTCTCACTGCAGCGTAACAGACCCAGGTCCCAGACCTGCACGAGGTGGGCGAAGAGCTTGAAGCTGCGGCTTTCCCCCCGCGGCTGAGCACTCTGACTGCGGGCGAAGGGCCAGGCCAGCTGGGACTCACCGGAGGCCCCTGATGCGGCAAGCAGGGCCCTTCAAACACCACAGCTCTCTGCCTACAGAGTTACCTGCCCCATGCAACGGGGGCTGGGCTGGCTCCCTCCCAGGCTCGGGACCCTGCTTCTCTGCTGCCAGGCTGAGCGCGGAGCCGCCCCTGCCTCTGCTGCTACAAGTCTCTCCCCCAAAACCCGAATTACCTGCCAACCCCGAGGCGTGCTGATTCACAATGAAGAGCCATGTGAGCCTTTCCCTCAGACCAAAGCCTTGAGCTAAAAAACCCATGCTCTCCTCAAATGTTTCAAACAGGTATAAATCCACTCAGATTTGCATCTGAACAACGTTGCCTGGGCACATCTTTAGTCAGCCCCCCCTGCAGTGTGACTCAGAGTGAAGCAAGGCACAATACTGATGCAGACACATTAATCCACACCATCATTTCATAAAAGAACAGTTTGCATCTTCTCCCCTAGGCAGAAGAGCAAAATAGTCTTGGAGCAAAAATAAACACGTTGCTCAGCTTCTTGTTCTATGTCAGCTCTTTCCTTTCCCTGCGCAAAGCAGGCAGGTATGAGCATCCACGGCTGGCAGTGGTGCAGTAGCAGTCCTTCCAGTTCCCCTTCCTCTGAGACAGGATGCCTCTGGGATACGAGCTTTCACCATATGGAAGATCTCCTTCATGTGTCTTCAAGCCCAGTCCTCCCAGACAGCCAGTGCCTCGGCACATGCTGCAGCCGAGCATGCTCATTCCTTTGCAGAGTGGAGGTATTAACAATTCCAGCGATGTTACGGGGCCTTTGCTTCAGTCCCTGCTGGGACAAGCAGAACTCTGAGATCATAGCAAGTTGCTTCATTTCCCCAAGCTGTCGGCATTTCCAAAATGTCATAGGCATTTTCAACTTGATGCACAACACTGAATCAACTGAAGACCTTTTCTTCCCTAGTCCTGAAGAATTTTTTTTGGCGGAATGTGGGGCGTGGTTTTTCAGATGAATCTGTTATCTCTTGCCAGTATTTTTCCACTGGCTTCCTTCGTTACCTTACAGGTGGTCTGTTTTGAAACTGCACAATCATTACCAGCTTTTGAACCTTGTGAAGGTTCGTCGGGGGAGGCTGTTGCAAGGTGCACTGAAGGCACCTGTCTCTGAAGCCTCTGCTCCCCGTGTACAAGGCTCAGAATGTGATTCAGCTGTTCATTTCCGCTCCTGCTGAGTGTTTAAACATTGCAGAGTCCCTCTGATTGCCAAGGCGGAAGAAAAACCTTCGCTAGCTTGCTTGAGTCTTGAGGAGGCCCCCTGTCCTGGATGCTGCACCAGCCCAGGAGCTCACATACGATGGCCACCACCACCGCTCACCAGCTCTGCCTCTCCTCCAGACACAGGTGACTTTTAAGATATGGCCTTTTTCTACCCCAGCAAACACCTAGCCTAAAACATCTTTTTTTTCCCACCGTCGGAAATGAGCTGGAAAGACATCCTTCTCCACACTAATGCCACTTCTTAGAAGTCAGTTACCAGCAGAGGTGATGCTCTGAGGTGCCCTTTGGAGGGGTTGAACCCCTGGCCCAGGTTGGAGAGAGCCAGGGACTTCCCAAATTCCCACTCCCAGGCTCCTTTGAACCACAGTCATAGGTCCTCACCACTTCACAGCCCCCAGCTCTGCTTTTCTTGAGTAATTCAACAATACAAAACCAATGATACTATGAGCTGCCCCAGCAGAAGTACGTTTAATTTGCCAAAGAGGCATGCCAGGGAATGATTGCTGCTTGCTGGCCCCACTGTGACGCTGTTTCCCACAGCATTGCCGTGGGCTGCTGTTAGAAGCAGGGGAAGCAGGCAAACGTTTGATCTAACCCAAATAGCCTTTCTTACCTTCTGATGTTAATGGGATAACTTTCCACAAACAGGG
Source organism: Steatornis caripensis (assembly GCA_013398225.1). NCBI lineage: Eukaryota > Metazoa > Chordata > Aves > Caprimulgiformes > Steatornithidae > Steatornis > Steatornis caripensis. The sequence goes on from VZSC01019415.1 coordinate 528,502, forward strand.
ATGGCCAAAACGAGCAGGCATTGCCATGCTCCAGGTGGCAATCACTGCATTTTTTAACTCCCTCCATTCACCATCCCTCACCCAGTAAAAGAGAATTCATTGTAACTCTGTTATTGTTGTAATCAGTGATTGTCTTTAAAACTCTGTATGAATTTGTTTAAAAAACAACATAGAAAACACTGATTTTTGCTACCTGCCATTTCAGGTAGCAAAAAACCTTGTCTTAGAAACCAATGTCATTTCTGCATCTTTGCCGTGTAGCTATAACTTTTTCTCAATTAGACCTTGCATCCGGGAGTGAGAGCTTTGTCCCCGGCACCAGTCAACCCACCTGAGAAACAGTGCTGTACGTGACCAGAATGCTTTTCTGTCTTTGGAAGAGCGGATCTTTTCATATTTTATTTCCTTTAGGAATTATCTTTGGTTCCCTTTATCTTTCTTTTCTTGCCCTTTGCTGCAGGTCGCTTCCAATCAGTTTATACTCCAACTCTTTTTCTGCTGCTTAATCTTCTGTGTACTGCTCACTTCCCTCTGCTTTCTGCTCCTCCACCTCTGACAGCTGGACATCTGCTTCTGCCCTAAAGTGTGGTGCAAGAGCCAGGCCCCACATCTCACTTGGGAAGGCGACCCTGATGGCCAGTGTACCCATGATCACAGCAGAGAAGCCGGTCACAGGCACCTACTCTATGGCCAAAGCATGGAGAACTGCACCTCATGGTGTAAGGAGTCCAGATGTGACATGGGGATCAGTCTCACATGGCCTGTCGGGAGACACTGTTTTTGACCGGTTCTGCTTGTACCATTATTTTTTTTCCTTTACTCACTTCTTCCTAGGCCCTTCAGCTGGTGGAAGTTCACAGCAGGTGGGACAAGAAGGTGAGTTATGTGGAGAGATTTGGTGTGGCAGCTTAGCCCAGAGTCACCAGTGGATTGAACTCCAGGGAAAGCATCATGTGGAGCTTGTGTCTTCTTAGATATCAGTTAATTCATCTATAAGACTGAAAAGGATAGGGAAACAAACTTTGATTTTTTTAACACTTTTGGAACAATCCGCTAAACCTTTCTAAACAAGAGATGTGCTGAAAGCAGCTGGAGAAATGGCAGGAAGGTTTGACATCCCATCCTACTGCTAGGGTAAGTAGCTGGGGGACAGTCAGTGCAGTTCAAGCATGCTTATCCAACACAAGTCAGATGGAGAACAATAGATCCTGATTTCTTGGAGATTTATATTACCCTATAAACAAAACTATATAGTGGCCTATATTTAAATCCTTTCTCAGACTATGTACATGTCTAGCTTGTGCCAACAGCAGTGTCTGAAAGGCAGTGCATTATTTAGTTACTTGGGTGAATAGCCAAAACACATCTGATTAAACCCACAGTCTCTCTGTGGGAAGAACATATCCCTGAGGATATGATCGCCCCATGCAGAGGGGTACTCCTCTCATTTCATTAGTAACTGGGGCTGCTGCCTGAGAAGGTGTCAGCAGAGCTCAGGTGGGGCAGCAGGGTGAGGGGTTGGGACATTTGCTGCTGACTTCTTAGCTCTGCCTCTTGGGTCTTCGCATGACAATTTTGCTCAAGGCAGGCAGTGTGTCTTCTATGAGATAGAGACATGTCACAGTGGAGAGTGGGCCAGGCCAGCACACTTTACATGCACTTAAGTTGTCACAGCGAGACCGGGCCTCGCGTGTGCTCAAGACTTTGTCAGCTGTCACCCAGGAGGGATGAACGCTCCCATCAGCTGGAGCTAGGAGACTCAGGCAATAGGACAAGACCATGCCACTCAGGCTGCTGGCACCTATGGCTCCAGGATCCTTGCAATCCTCAAAAGCGTCTGTCTGGGGCTGCCTGTCTCCCACCTCTCTCCTTTTGGGGCAGAGACCCCAAAGGCAGCAGTGCTGAGAACCGCGGTGCAGCTGGAAGCCTTGCCCACTGCCG